>PISX010000507.1:122412-274115 GCA_004024625.1 Mellivora capensis
TCAGTTTGTTTTGTGAGATTAAGAGTCACTTATGGTTTGTCTCCCTCCCAATCCCATCTTGTTTCTTTTCTTCTTTTTCTACCCCCCTAGTCCCCCATGTTGCATCTCCACTTCCTCATATCAGGGATATCATATGATAGTTGTCTTTCTCTGATTGACTTATTTCACTAAGCATGATACCCTCTAGTTCCATCCACGTGATGAACAATTTCAAGTGACCGCTAGAATGATCTGAAATAACAGTTCTATACCTAGGGTCTAGGAATAAAGGAAGTTGCTTCATCTGGCCTATAAATGAAAGGACTTGATGATGGAAGCATGGCCTGGGGGGATTGTTAGGTGGAATTAAGCCCTGGACACTGGGAGCTGGCAATGTCAAACTGGAACAGAATGGGCAAGGATCCCCCCCACCCCAACCCTTCCAAACATACAGGTATGATATGAAAAAATGGGGAGTCTAGAAATATATGGGGAGTAGTATAGCAATCGGATGCTAGTGTCAGTACTGAATTCAAATACTCAGTGCCAGAACCAGGCCACAGTTAAGACCACATGATCTAGAGTCAAAAAGACCCCGGCGTTAGTCCCAGCTCTCCCACCTGGGAGACAGTTTTCTCAAATGTTCAGACTCCCAAGTTCCTCATCTCTAGCTCAGGGATTCCATAGATCTCAACAAATAATAGCCATTTTTACTTGGTATAAAAGACTGTGGCCCTTTTAAGACTAAGGTTCTGATTATCGGCAGTAGAAAGGGAGATGGGAAGTGTGTAACTGTGTAGGTAAAAGGAGCTCTAAGAGATGAAGCATTGGGTATCGGCATCCTGTGTGCATGTATGTGTAAGACAGAGAAATAAGAATAAAAAATATTAGGGGCACCTGGGTGACTCAGTCGTTTAAGTGTCAGATTCTGGATTTTGGCTCAGGTCATGATCTCAGGGTCATAAGATGCAGCCCAGCATCTGGCTCTGTGCTGGGTGTGGAGTCTGCTGAAGATCCTCTCCCTCGCCCTCTGCCCTTCCCCACCTCCCCGCCCACATTCTTTCTCTCTTTCTTAAAAAAAAAGAAGATAAAAAGTATTGAAAATTAAATGATGCTGGGTACCTGGGGGGCTCAGATGGTTAAGCGTCTGCCTTCGGCTCAGGTCATGATCTCCAGGTCCTGGGATTGAGCCCCGCCTCGGGCTCCCAGCTCAGCAAGGAGTCTGCTTCTCCCTCTCCCTCTGCCCCTGCTTGTGCTCTTTCTCTCTTAAGTCAATAAATTAAATCTTAATAAAAAATTAAATGATGCCCAGTATGAGGGAAAACTACAGATATTGGAGGTGGGTTAAAAATACCAAGGAACCCACAGAACAGGAAACCCACAGAAGTTTGATGGAAAGAAGAGAAGGCAAGTGAGGTGGATGGTCCAGAGAAATACTTGAAATTCAGCTTCACGAGAAAGAAAGGACCTTGTTATCCAAACATCCAGCCTTTGGGAAGCCTATCAGAACCCCATTCCTGTGCGCAGGGAGAAAGCAACAATTGTGAGGTGGAGGAAGATGACATAAGGTCAGAGGGTGCTGCTGCCCTGGGTGACCTCTATCTAGAGGCAGTGTTGCACAGGGGAATTGCTTCAATGGCTCTGAGCACTGGGAGAGAGCCAGGCAGAGACAAGAGGTTCTCCACGGAAGCTGCTGGTACCTATGAACTCAAGTACAAGAATTATAACCATGAGCACAACTTTCTTGTCCTCTTTATGCTTCTTCCCAATGCTGATCATTGGATGAAACAAATTGGTATTGACACCAAGTAAAGCTTACAACAGTACTGAACCTGGCAACTCCTTTCTAGTATATTTCTTGTCTTCCTCAATTTGTGGCTCATCTATTTACATCTTAAAGAGCTGAGAAGGATATTGATGACAACACAAGCAGTATGGGACAGATGGAAGAAAGGGCTCCAACTCAACTCTGGAAAATGACTATAGGATTCAGCAGGCTGTAAAGCCACTGGCTCAATGTGGATTTATGGGAACAGAAGGTCTAGCCTAACAGAAGTAGCTTCAGCCTGGCTTATCCATAAGCACCAAGATCTTAGCTCATGGGTATCATCTGAGTCACCTGAGAGATCTGGCCAAGATGAAGGATGAAGGAATTTTCATTGTTATGAAAATCTGAAGAGTCTAACCTTTAATTAGAGATGGAATGTTCTCTGCCCTTTCCTGAATCAGTGAAAAGAACCACGGTCTCCATACTCATGTCCCTCAAAGAGGAAGGAGAGAGGATGGGAGAACAGTGAAGCCAAGCTCACTTTCCTCCACAATTTGAGGTTATTCTTAAATAACCTTGAGAAAGACAAGACACACTGCTATGTGCCATGGAAGACAAATTCACAAAGCACATGTTTTGTTTCATGGATTATCTCCCATTTGTTACAGGAATTGGACAGAGAGGCCCCTGATAGGTCACTCCTGCTGAGAACCCAGGACAGTTAATCTTTTTAGTGCTCAAGTTCCTCCTGGAGCATCCAAGACACCCTGAAGGGTGTCTTGACATCCTGTGAACTCTGTGCATTGGTTATCCTGGCTACACGGGATAGGATACATCATGTGTACATCCTGGCTACACAGTGGCATTTTCAGCTTTCCATTTCCTGTTAATTGGATGACACCAGATTGGGCCAACTCCAAAACAACACCTGGGCAAGGATTCTCCACCTCGGTCACCACTCAGCTGCCACAAGCTGGTATCTGATGTGAAGGCCATCTAGCTAAGCAAGGGAGTTGTCCTGAAGCACTTTTGAAGCCCCTATTTCCCACCAGCACAGAGATACCAGATCCAATATGGCGGTGTCTTGTGTTCTCAGAGTCCCGTGGAGAGGATGATGAAATAGCTGAGATTTGATTTGCCAAAGAGATGGTCTGTGTGACAGATGCCTATTGCCCTCAGGTACAGTTCCCAGGCATAATGAGATGGGGAAAATGTCACCCACTTACTAGCTAGTGTAAGAATTTATCTTAGGAAGAGACTTGCCTTTTTGAGAAAAATGCCTTGATAAGCTCAGTTGTGTAGTCAGTTCCTTTGAAGCACAGCAATTCTCTGGTGCCAAGGTTTCAGAGCAAGAGCCAAAGTTATTCTGCATAAGCAAATGATTTATGTTTTTATTTTGTCTTGGAGAAGGGAAAGAGGAGAATAAAAACAGAGGAAGAATAAGGTGGGTGGTGGAGACCATGTGTTGCACAGTGGGATTCATCTTTGCCAATATTATTAAAAACCATAAAATGCTTGCTTCGATTGGATTTCTTATGGAAACCAGTGAAAAGGGCTGATGGTGTAAATGCCCACTCTGGGCAAAAGAGAGGTCACAGACACAGGTAAAAGAGGGGGAGATAGACCAGTTCCATCTGTACAGCGAGACCAGGTTTCTTGCCCTTGAAATCAAACCTGAGCAGCCTATCTGGTCCTTGATTATGCAAATGGACCCCCAAACAGCTATGCCCGATCAGGGCTGAAGGTGAATTCAGACAGGTCTGCAGCCCAGGGTAGATCCAGCTTAGGAACTACTGGAAATGGACACCAGCGACCACCTCCTCTGACCATCTTTGAAGCACCATTTCCTTCCCTCTTCAAGGAGGGGCCTCGGCAGACTCAGAAGGGCTCAGCACCTTAACAGTGGCCAGTTACCAAATCTCTACAGTTTCCAGGAGGCCCTCTGCCTCTGTCCTGGTTTTCTCTTCTGCTCCATTCCATGCCGCACCACTCATCCCACACACATTTACTGAGCATGGATCTGTGCCTGAAGCTACGCCAGGCTCTGGGCACACAGAGACAACCAAGACATCATCTACAAGAATAGGACCCTTCCTTCTCTGCCCCACTGGTGGGCTCCAGGGGACTGGCCCCTTCTTTCTCCTTACCTTCTGAGCACACTGCTGGGAGGCAGAGCTTCTCCTCATCTTCAAGATCAGTCCTTCAGAGAGATTAGTCTCAATTCTAGCATTTCTCATACATTTCCCTATTTTCTTCTATGCTGTTGCTCCCTGTATGTCTACTTTGGCTACTGAAACAAATTACTACTAATTTCGTGGCTTACAGCAATATGAATTTATTCTCTTACAGTTCTGGAGGTCAGGAGTCGAAAATGAGCCAGCGGAGCTGTGTTCCTTCTGGAAGCTCCAGGAAGAATCCATTTCTTTGCCTTTTCCAGCTTCTAGAGCCTGCCAATATTTCTTGGCTTGTTTCTGCAAGACTCCAACCACTGCTTCTGTCATCACATAACCCTCTTTCCCAGTCGGACCCGCCCGCCTTCCTCTTAGAAGGATCCTTGTGATTATGTTGGATACACCTGGCTGAGTCACGCTCCTCTCCCCACCTCAGGAGGCTTAATTTAATCATACCTGCAAAATCCCTTCTATCATGTAAGGCAACACACTCACAGGTTCTGGGGATGAGGATGTGGGCACCTCTAGGGCGTTATTATTCAGCCCAGTAGAGTCCCCAAGATATAAGAACATGCCCTTGTCACCCTACCCCCTTCAGGAGCTGTGTTTAGCCCCACAAAGTCAGCCTGCGGTGGTGCGTGGCTAAAAGCCCGGTCTCCACAAGACTTAGGGGTTTCCTTGGACATGGGGTGTGACGGAAAACTAGAAATTCTAAAACCTGCTCTTCTTAAGATGAATTCATTCATCTCTTTAGCAAACATTTAAAAGATGCTGTAGGGTGGATGAACTAGGAATAAAAATATAAAGGCATGCTCAACATCCAATGCCGGCAGGGAACTACAAATTAAAACAACAGGTTTCCGCACATATCTGTTAAAATGCTAAAATCCCAAACACTGACAACACCAAATGCTGGTGAGGATGGGGAGTGATAGGAATTCTCACTGAGTGCTGGTGGGAATGCAAAATGATACAGCAATTTTGGAGAAAGTTCGGCAGTTTCTTACAAAGCTAATCATATTCTTGCTACGTGATCCAGTAGTCATGTTTCTTGCCATTTACCCAAATGAGCTTAAAGCTTATGTCCACATAAAAATCTGCACATGAATGTTTATAGCATCTTTGTTAATAATTGCCAAGAATTGGAAGCAGTCATAACATCCTTTCACAGGTGAATGGGTAAACAAACTGTGATACTCTCATACAGTAGAATATTATTCGGTGATTAAAAAAGAAGAAGAAGAAACGAGCAATTAAGCTACAAAAGACATGGGGAGAGGACGTGAAATGTGCATTGCCAAATGAAAGAAGCCAGTCTGAAAAGGCTAGCTACTATAGGATTCCAGCTCTAGGACATTCTGAAAAAGGCAAAACTATGGAGTCAGTAAAAAGATTCGTGGTTGCCAGGGGTTTGCAGGGAAAACAAAGGGAAGAACGAGTGGAGCCCAAGGTTTTTAGGGCAGTGAAACTATTCTGTATGATACTGTGTTGGAGGTTACAAGACGTGATCCATTTGTCAAAACCCAAAGAACTGCATAACCCAAAGAGTGAATCCTAATGGAAACTATAGACTTTAGTTAATAACAATCTATCAGTATTGGTTCATCAATTGTAACTGATGTACCATATTAATGCAAGATGTTAGTAATAGGGAAACTGGATGGGGAGAGGCATATGAAAACTCTCTGTACTTTCTGCTCAAATTTTCTGTAAACCAAACTTCTCTAGATTGAAGTCTATTTATTTAAAAATGCATAGTATGTTAGATGATGATGTGTACTGTGAAGAATATTAAAGCAACACACAGTATAGAAGTAAGTAAGTGTTACAAACTATTTTATTTTTTAGGTTAAAGTTAGGGATGACCTCACTGATGAGGTGATATTTGAAAAGTTTTAAAAGAAGTGACAGAGCAAGTCATTTAGACTTGTAGTGGGAAAAAAAATTTCAGATTAAGGGAAGCACATGCAAAGGCCCTGTGGCTGACATATGTTTAGTGGGCTTGATGGCAGTGTAGCTGGTGTAGATGAGCTTGAAGAGATAGTAGAGATGGGGTGGGGGAAAGAACATGTCCTAGAGCACCTTACTGATCACCATGAAGAATTGGGATTTTACCCTGAGTGAGATGAGGGGCCCTTGGGAGATCATGAGCAGAGCAGTGTCACTGCCTGATTTATTTTTAAGAAAATTCCTCTCACATTTGGGAGAAGAATAGACTGTAGCACAAGGAAGAATGGAACCAGGAGACCTAATTTAAGTTGGTGGGAAGAATTGTCCTGGCTAGACGCAGAAACAGGATCATGTCCTCCTCATTTGAGGTTCTGGTCCATTTAAAAGAAGGGATTAGCTCCCAGTGCAGCTGGGAGAAAGGAAACATGGGGGAAGAATTTAATTCTCATGAGAGTTGTTGGAAGCCTAGCATTTTGGTGAAACTACTCTGTGTGTCCCTCAGAGTTCCCAGCCTGTGGTTTCCCTCTTGGTAATTGTCATGATTTCTACATACAGAACGAGCCTTAGCTATTGGTTTCCAAGAAAACGTGAATTCTGGGCTCCCATAATGATTCGAGCAGATAGCGTGGTGTCTAGATGACCTGATACATTGCAAGTCCTACCTGAAGTTCCTTTACACTCAATAACTATGTTGATCCTCTAATGGTCCCATTATTAGGCCTTACTGTTGTTCCTATCGACAAATGAGGAACCGCAGACGTAGAGAGGTCAAATACCATCCTGAAGTCATCCAGTAACCATGTCATCCTGACCCTGGAGCCTCATTCCTTCCCCAGATACGTGAAGACAAACTACTAAGGAAGTACGGAACATCCCAATGAATCGTGCTTCCACACAACTTTGCTGTTTAATTCCAGAAACAAAATAGGAAAGACCAATATTTCCAGGTGAAACCTTTTCCTTCCTCTGGCTGATTGATGCCCTCTGTCTGCGTGGGTTTGGGGAGGGGGGAGCAGTGGAGAGTGTGAAGGAAGGAAAGGTCTAGAGACCAGGGTAGGGAAATGTGTCAGAGACAGGCAAATTGGGGCAGATTTCTTTACTCCTCACCCCCTGTTCCCAAGTGGTTCCCAAAGTAGGGAGGCTGGTGACTAACAAGGACAAAGGAAAGCCAACTTTCCTCTTAGAAGCTGTGAGGATCATGTGGGCCCTCCGGTTGTTGTCTCCTCTTCTGGGTGGGCAGTGAGGCCGGGGTGGGGTCAGGCTGGGCCGGATGCCTAGATCTGGGCTCTGGTCCTCAGGAGGCCTGACCCCCAGAGAGTCAGGGGTGGGTTTGCTCGGGGAAGGTCCCCCATTGCCAGGAGCCATGGCCTCTCATGGAGGCTTGGGGTACAAAGGAAGTCAAAGAGGTCCCAGCAGACTGGTGACTCCGGGTGGGTAACCTTCATGTACACAGGCCATTAACCAGCGGAGTTACACACCCCAAAGCAGAAAGGTTGGCTAACTACGTACGTCCTGTATGTCCGTGACAGAAGGGGTGGTTGGCCGGGAGATGCTGTTTACTGTATCCCTCCCTCCTGAATCCTGGAGGCCATTTGAATTAGCTTTCAAATGGCTTTTGTACTTTTTGGTCTTCGAGTTTGCTCTTCTGGCTACACACAGCCACCCCTACATAATCCTGTTTTAATGGAATCAGGGGAAGCATCAGAATGGCTGTATCGTATCAATGCCTCATTAAAATGGACATCTCTTGGTATAGCAGGAGAGAAAGAGCTACTTTGTAGTTTATCAGTGTTTTTAATTATTTAAAGCAAAATTTCCACACACCATTGAGTTGGTGAATAGAAGTCAAGTTTTTATTTTTATTATTTAAAAAAAATATATATATATAGAGAGAGAGAGAGAGGGAGACAAGAAAGGTGGTTTTCCTGCCTGCAAAATAAGCTGTCAAGGAAGGAAAGGCTGTGACTGGCTTTGAATAGAATAGAAGAGTCCTGGTAAAATTGGACGTGTTTTTTTTAAAACATACTGTAAATATTTGGGGTGTAGTTTTAAGTATTTATGAGGGCAGGGGTGGGGAACCACACTAGGGGACTTGTGGAGGAAAAGAAAGGATAACCAATTAGCTCGGGATGGAAATTAACCGTGCAGTGCTGCGGAAAGGGCTGAGCTGGTGAATCGACCACATCTAAAAGGAAAGTGACAATAGCAATTCAAATAACTGAAGTATTTTGCATGTGCCTGTGAGGCGGGTCCATACAGATCATTAGGGCAGATGGGGGAACCCCTGGCTGTGACTGAGCTGGCTTCAGATGCTGTAGGTTAGAGGCTGCAAGAGGGAGCCAGGCTCAGAGGACAGGAAAGAGGATGCAGGTGTTGTGGAAGGGAGGAGATGAAGGGATACTATGGGAAAGAGGAGACGTCTGCCCTGTCGTGTCCTCCCCCCCCCCCCCGTGCCAAGATGCCATCAGAGGTCCAGGGGCAGACTTGAAGGACCTGAGTGAGTCCAGCCCCCAGCTGGGGAAACCTTGGTAAGGGAAGAGGATAGAGGTTGGGGAAGGGGCATGCATTATGAGCTGAGTCTCCCAGAGAGCGGGACAGCTTAAATTAAGACAGTTTGGGGACTTGGGAAAAGCGATACTGATGAGCACTTGAAGTTTTCCTAATAGAATTCTTAGTTAAGTGTCTAATCCACATACCTAGGATGGAGTCTCTGTGAAGTGGCTTTCTCCAGCATCTATATCACTTGGAGTCCCAGAAGGAAACAGATGGAGCCCTCACGCTGGGGAACTCAGGGGAGCTTCATGAAGAGACTGCAGTGGCGTGGGCAGCGTGAGGAAACCACAAGAAACAGCGCTCAGGGCTGGGAACAACGCAGGGAACGCATCGTCACCCCATCATCTGGAGGGGACTGAAGAAAGCAGTACTGAACCCGGCCAGTCGGGAGAGGAGCACTGTGGCAGAGACATACAACAGCTACCAGGAAAGGGCCATGGGAATGAATACCCTGTCCCCCCTCTCCTTTCCCCCTCCAGTCACCTGTTGCTGAGAGCCACTCGGTTTATCCCAGTTCGAAGCCGGACATGACTACGTGGCTGGCAAGTCCGAAATAAAGGCAGTTGGCAGGCTGAAAATTTGAGTTAGAGTTGATGTTGCAGTCTTGAGTCCAAAGGCGGAAAACTCAGGCAGAGTTTCCATGCTACAGTCTGGAGGCAGAATGTTTTTCTTTTCCGGAAACATCGATTTTTGCTCTGAAGATCTTCAACTGATTGGGTGGGGCTCACCCAGATTACAGAGGGTAATCTGCTTCATTCAAAATCCTGAGACAGGGAATGTTAATCACATTTGAAAAATACATTTACAGCAATATGTAGACTGGTGTTGTCCAAAATATCTGGCCACTAGAGTCCTGTTCAGCTGACACTTAAAATTAACCATCACACTCCTTGTGGTGTAGCAAGATGAAAGCAGAGTTAGGCTGAGGTTCAGTCAAGAAACTTACAGTGGAAAAATTACTCTCATACACATTGACTTTTCAATTCCTCAAAAGCATATGTAAAATGGGCATTATCATCCATAATTTTTTGTTGTTTATTTTTTTTTCAAATATTTTTTTAAATTTCTTTTCAGCGTAACAGAATTCATAGTTTTTGCACCACATCCAGTGCTCCATGTAATGCGTGCCCTCCATAATACCCACCACCTGGCTCCCCCAACCTCCCACCCGCCGCCCCTTCAAAACCCTCAGGTTGTTTTTCAGAGTCCACAGTCTCTCATGGTTCATCTCCCCCCCAATTTCCCTCCACTCCCTTCTCCTCTCCATCTCCCCATGTCCTCGGTGTTATTTGTTATTTACTGTTTTACCCAAACTTTTTTTTTAATTTTTCTTTAAATTCAATTAATTAACATATAGTGTATTATTAGTTTCAGAGATAGAGTTCAGTGATTGATCAGTCTCATAAAATACCCAGTGCTTATTACATTATGTGTCCTCCAAATGCCCATCATCCAGTTATCCCTCCCCCCACCCACCCTGCCCTCCAGCAACCCTCAGTTTGTTTCCTGAGATTAAGAATCTCTTATGGTTTGCCTGCCTCTCTGGTTTTGTCTTTTTTTTCTTTTCCCCCTCCCTTCCCCTGTGATGCTCTGTTTTGTTCCTTAAATTCCACATATGAGTGAGATCATATGATAATTCTTTCCCTGGTTGACTTACTTCATTTAGCATAATATCCTCTAGTTCCATCCACATAATTGAAAATGGAAGATTTCATTTTTTTTATAGAAATAGTATTCTATTGTATATATATATATATACATATATATACACCACATCTTCTTTATCCATTCATCTGTTGATGGACGTCATACATGTGTATGATCTCCACAGTTTGGCTATTGTGGACATTTTTGCTATAAACATTGGGGTGCAAACGCCCCTTCAGATCACTACATTTGAATCTTTGGGGTAAATATCCAGTAGTGCGATTGCTGGTTGCAGCATAGCTCTATTTTCAACTTTTTGAGGAACCACCATACTATTTTCCAGAGTGGCTGCCCCAGCTTGCATTCCCACCAACAGCGTAGGAGGGTTCCCCTTTCTCCACATCCATGCCAACATCTGTCATTTCCTGACTTGTTAATTTTAGCCATTCTGATTGGTGCGAGGTGGTATCTCACTGTGGTTTTGATTTGTATTTGCCTGATGTCGAGCAACGTGGAGTAGTTTTTCATGTGTCTATTGGCCATTTGGATGTCTTCTTTGGAGAAATGTCTGTTCATGTCTTCTGCCCATTTTTTGATTGGGTTATTTGTTCTTTGGACGTTGAGTTTGATAAGTTCTTTATAGATTTTGGATACTAGACCTTTATCTGATATGTCATTTGAAAATATCTTCTCCTGTTCTGTCAGTTGTCTTTTGGTTTTGTTAACTGTTTCCTTTGTTGTGCAAAAGCTTTCTGTCTTGATGAAGTCCCAATAGTTCATTTTTGCCCTTGCTTCTCTTATCATCTAAAATTTACAGAAGTTGCAACTGAGGCTCAGAGAAGTTACCCAATGACAGCTGGAAAATTATAGAGGCAAGACTCAGACTCAGGTTCCCTGATCTCAATCCTAGACAGTTTCTAAGTGAGTAATACAGTATTTTAAAGTCCCATTATGAAATCATATGTGAGGAGCTTACTTAAAAAAGAATAAAGTGGGGGAACAAGTGAGAGTATGGATGAAACATGATTAGTCATGTATTGATAATTGTTGGGGCTGGGTGATGGGTAAATTGAGGCTCATTGTATTTTTCTTTACACTTTTGGATATGTTTGAGGATTCTCATAAAGAAATCTCACACCTTTGTGAGCACTTTGCTGTCTTAAAAAGTGGAGCTATCCACTCAACTCTTACCATTTGTAGCTGTATGAATTCAAGGCCTTTGGATCTAACTCTGCTTTTCCCTATTTTGCTTTTGAAGGGCATTTTTTGCCAGGTTGTGGGGGAGGTGACAGCAGGTGTCTTAAATGTCTTAACTGTCAGGTCACACTGAGCCTCTTCTGATGACACGGACCCCGTCATCATGTGGGCTGACATGCAAGTCATGCCATGGGATAATGGTCACAAGCGCAGAGCCTGCAGCCAGATTGTGTGGTTTTGATCCCTGCCTCTCCCACTTACCAGGTGTGTGCTCGTGGCAGGCCATTTAACTTCTCTGTATCCCAGCTTCACATCCCTAAAATAGGACAGCGCAGTACCTCCCTCCCAGACTCATGATGAGGACTGAATGAGTTTACGTCACTAAAAGACTTAGACTCTATCTGCACACAGTTGGTGTCATGTAAGTGTATGTTGAATAGAATCTATAAAAAATTCTCTTTTCATGAAAGAATCAATTTTTAGTGGCATGGGGTTTTCTGGATGCTTTGTCTTCCAGTACTGGAAGAGAAGGCAATAGGTAGATTACTGAGTCATTTAATAATTATTGAGGCCCTGTTTCATATCTATCACGACGATGACCCAAAAGATGAGAGGCTTTGACAACAGAACACAGTTTAGTCGGGGAAAGCAGACCATTAACTAAATCAATATTTCTTAACATTCACTAAGATATAAACCTTTAGGGAATTGTAAGAAGGTTATGAATCATCTCCACAAAATGCTTATAAACATAAGTTATTGAGTATAACTTCCAGGTTATGAACCCCTAAAATAGTTATAAATAGTATATAAGTATTATATAGGGATATGTTCCCTATTTACCTCCTCAGTCCAGTTTCTCAAAACTGTCTTCCCTTACTCTCTAGTTCTACTATACTGACTTTGCTTTCTTTAATGGAACAGTTTCCAAAGTCTTGGTTGTACACCACAATTAGAATACAACAGATAAATAAGCAAAAATCTTCCAGGTTCATACACACACACACACACACACACATTACACTCCAAGATATGTATATTTATAAATTATACACATATATTATCACCATTAACTAATATATCAAGACAAGGAGAACTATAAATAGGGAAAGATTTGACACTGATAACAGAGGATGCAAATACAGATTTCAAAAGTCCTTGGTGATAATTCTGTATTCTTTTGGCAGACTTCTTGTCAGATCTGATTAAATAATTGTTTTTATCTCATAGTGTGGTTGACAAAGAACTTGTGTGAGGCAGTGTCAGTTCAGAAGTAAATTCTTTAAAAAAAAACAACTGATTGGGCGCCTGGGTGGCTCAGTAGGTTAAGTAACTGTCTTTGGCTCAGGTCATGATCCTGGAGTCCCTGGATCAAGTCCCGCATCGGGCTCCCACCTCCACAGGGAGTCTGCTTCTCCCTCTGACCTTCTCCCCTCTCATGCTTTCTCGCACTGTCTCTCTCTCTCTCTCTCAAATAAATTTTAAAAATCTTTTTAAAAATTAAAAAAAAATTAAAAATCTGATTGAGATATGGGGCACCTGTGTGGCATGGTTAGTTAAGCATCAGACTCTTGATTTCAACTCAGGTCGTGATATCAGGTTGTGATCTCAGGGTCGTGGGATTGAGCCCTACATCAGGATCTGCACTCAATGCAAAGTCTGATTGAGATTCTCTCTCTCTCTCCCTCTGTCCCTCCCACTTGTCCTCTCTCTCTCTCTCTTTTCCAAGTAAATAAGTAAATCTTCAAAAACAATTTTAATTGAGTTATAATCAACAGATAACATTATATCAGTTTCAGATATACAGTATAATGATCCAATTTTTGTATACATTGAAAAAATGATCACCACAAGTCTAGCTACCATTCGTCATTATACAAATTTAGCTTTTAGGATTTACCCTCTTTTTGACTATTTTTTAAGATTTTATTTATTTATTTGACAGAGACAAAGCAAGAGAGGGAACACAAGCAGGGGGAGGGGCAGAGGGAGAAGCAGGCTCCCTGCTGAGTAGAGAGCCCAATGTGGGGCTCAACCCCAGGACCCTGGGATCACAACCCCGGCCGAAGGAAGACGCCTAACAACTGAGCCACCCAGGCGCCTCTAAGATTTACTCTCTTGGTAAATTCCAAGTATACTCAAGAATATTATTGACTTCAGTCACCATGCTGTACATTACATCCCCACGACTTACTTGTTTTATAATTGACGGTTTGTACCTCTTGACCTTCTTCATGGGTTTTATCCACTTTCCAACATGCCTCCCCTCTGGCAACCACCATTTTGTTCTTTGTATCTATGATTTTGTTTTGTTTTGTTTACTCACTTGTTTTGTTTTTTAGATTCCACATGTAAGTGAAATCATATAGTATTTGTCTTTGACTTATTTCACTTAGCAGAACTCCTTTAAGATCCATCCATGTTTTTTAAAAAAAACCATCCATGTTGTCACAAATGGAAAGATTTCATTCTTTTTATGGCCAAGTAGTATTCCATTATATATAAACCCCATATCTTCTTTATCCATTCATCCACTGATGGACACTTAGGTTATTTCTGTATTTTGGCTATTGTTAGTAATACTACAATGAACATAGGGGTACATATATCTTTGTAAATTATGCTTTTGTTTTCTTTAGATAAATACCCAGAAAAGGAATTGGTGGATAATATGGTGTTCTATTTTTAATATCTTGAGGAACCTTCATACTGTTTTCCAAGTGGTCTCAGCAACTTAACATTCCTACTAACAATGTACAAGGGCCCCTTTTCTTCCACATCTTTATTGCTATTTCTTAGGGGGTTTTTTTGATAATAGCCATTCTAACCAGTGTAAGGTGATATCTCATTGTGGTTTTAATTTGCATTTCTCTAATGATGAGTGATTTTGAGCATCACATCTTTTCATGTGCCTGCTGGTCATCCGTATGTCTTCTTTGGAAAAATATCTGTTCAGATTCTCTCCCATTTTTTAATTGGATTGTTTGCTTTTTGCTATTATGTTTCATGAATTGTATATTTTGGATATTGAATATATAATCAATATGTCATTATTGTCTCCCATCCAGTAAGTAAGTCTTTTCATTTTGTTAATGGTTTCCTTTGCCATGCAGAAGTTTTTAGTTTGACATGGCCCCATTTTTTTAATTTTTGCTTTTGAAGTCAGATCCAAAAATTCATGCCAAGATCAATGTCAAATAGTTTACCATTCGTGTTTTCTTCTATGAGATTGATGCCTTTAGGTCTTACATTCAAATCTTTAATCTATTTTGAGTTAATTTTTGTGTATGGCATAAGAAAGTGGTCAGAAGAAAATTCTTGCTAACTTCTACTTACATACCTTTAATCTGTGTCTTCTTTGCAGAAACCTCTTTAAACCACACTTTATATTATGTAGGTTTATACTAAGCAATAAACCCATGAGTTCATGTAACAGACACATTATGAGCTGCATATTAGGTCATGGCCATTCTGCTTCCAGAACATACCATGTACCTCCCATGGCATGTGACCCTCTGACACTAAGTGAGCTGCTGGCTTCAGCCCATTTATTAAATAATAATAGAGCTTAATTTCTTAGTCTGTTAAAAATTCATTGTAAGTAGGTGACCATTCTTTCTTCCTGCTTCATCATGGATTATTTACATACTCCTTCAGGAATAAGCACGCCTCCTTGGACAACCTGTGCTCACAAACATCAGGCCATCTAGCTACAGTCTTCCCATAGCTGTGTTTGCTGCCTGGAACATTTTCACTGACCACTGACTCAAGGCCCAATTTCTATACTCCCTTCAAGGTCTCCAATTTATCATATCTTCTGGACAGCTTTGTCTAGCCCCCACTTAAATCAGGTTTGGTACTTCTATTATTTCCCTAGCACTTCTTCATACGACAAATACCTATTGAGTTTCTGTTATTCCAGGTTTATCGAGGTGAACAAAATGGACATGGCCTTGCATTTATGAAGCTTAGAGTCTCGAGGAGTTAGTAGTCATTAATTGGCTAATGATACAAATAAATATGAAATTATATTGTGTTAAATGCTTCAATAGAGAAGCACAAAATGTGGGGGAAAAAACATAAAGGAGGGGGATTTGATTTAGCCTGGGGAACTAAATGAGTTTAAATCTGAGGGAGTACTAGACAAAGGGGAGACAGAGTTCTGGGGAGGGCAGTGGGTGAGTAGCATATGCAAAGGCCCTGTGGCAGAAGGGAGCATTTATTTTAACACTTACTATATATTTTACACTTCCTTGTAAAATTGTCTGTGCCCCTCCTTAGATTCTGAGCTCTGTGAGACCAGAGACTGTGTCTGTCTTGTTCATTATTGTATCACCCTGGCCTACCACAACACCTGCCACATAGTAGCTGCTCAAGAAATATTTGTGGAATGCATAAATGAGCGCATAGGAAAAGCAATAAATCCAGACTGTAGATTTAGAAAGGTCTTCTCAGAGGAGACAGCCCTTGAGTGGGGATATAAAGGACAAGCAGGATTTCACTACAGGAAGAAGCTGGAAGAAGTGAGGGGAAAGAGGGGGTGATGATGGGATTGTTAGCAATAGCTATCAAGCACCTGCAGAGGCTCCACATGGCAGTGGCTCTAGCTTGGGGCAGGCCAGACAAAGGGTGGCGAAAAGGATGAGGCTGGAGGGGAAAGCAGGAGGGGACGTGAGGAGCCCTCCACCTGGCTTGGGGCCTCTGAAGGTTTGACCCTTTGGGAGGTGTTATAATACAGGTGGAGCATGAGGGCCTAAGCTAAGCCAGGTGCAGTGGCATGAAGAGAAGTCGCACTTCCAAGTGGATGGGGAGTGGGGGGTTACAGGGGCAGAGGAGGCCAGGCCAAACTGGAGATACTTGTGCAATATTCCCAGGAGTAAACTCTAGTGGTTAAGATTCCTGGGTCTGAAGTCACCTGTGTTCTCTGACTTAGGGTCAAGGAATCCTGGTCTGAATGGGGCATAGGATGCAACAATGGCTAAGACCTGTCCCTGTCCTGGGTGGGTTCCAGTCTATTAGGGAATGCACTATACATGTAAAATTCCACACAATATAGGAAAGGTTAGGTAAGAGAGGAACAAGCTGGGAATTCAGAGGGGAGAGAGTGGGAGGTCACTTCTTTAGGGGAGGTGGTGGGAATCTGCTCGGAAACCACTACACCCGGTACAAGTCCCACGTCATCCATATTTTGTGGTGGTGGCGGCAGGAAAATGTGGGTGTCCTCGTTGGCATTAACCTCAAAAAGCTAGTCCTTTAAAACCCCGATTGCGCGGTGACTTTTAAAAATAGCTGTTAGTATGGAGCCTTCTGGAAAGCCTAAATAAATTACATTCATTGGTTTCCCCTTGTCCACACATTAATCTTCTCAAAGGCTGCAGCACATTAATCAGGCCTGCCTTCTCCTCCTGGAATTGCTTTTCCCGGGGAAGTTCGGCGTCCCTGAGAGCGCCCCATCGCTTCCGCACGCCTGCCTGGGCGCTGCTGGAAGGAGCCAGCTCTGCGCCTCCTTCTCAGAGGCCTTCGTGGGGTCTTCTCCTGGGTCAGGGTCCCGCTGATATTTTCATCCCCAGACATCAGGGGTCTCTGCACTGACACATGGCACATGATACACAGGCTCAGAGTTGCACAATGTCATCGCCCCTCGCAGCCCCTCAAGAAGTCCTGGGTGAGCCCCGCTTTGTTGAACAACTAAGTAATCCGTGGGTATTTAGTTAGCTCCCTCCAAACTACCTGCTTCCATAAATAATCTAGAAGTGGCCCAGCCAAAGCATCTGAGTCCTTGGGCTTCCATGTCTTTCTCCCTCTGCCCAGCCATTGGCTGTCACCTTGGGAAATGTGCCCTTGACTTTCAGGAGCTTGGTAAAGTCAAGGAGTCTTCTATTAGAAGCTCTGGGGGAAAAGAAGGAGAAGGAGGAAGAGGGGACAGTGAGGGAGAAGGAGGAGGAGAAAAAGGAGAAGGAGGAAGAGGAGGTAGAGGAGGAGGAGGAAGAAGAAGAGGAGGAGAAGCAGCAGCAGCCCCAGCATCAACTTTGGTGCTCCTAGCATGACACCTTTTGAATTATTTGTGTCCCTGTTGATTCCATCTTGCCCAGAAACTGCCATACTTCAGGGGTTTCCCAGATTTAGTTGACTGGCCTTCTCCATGTATACAAAAGCACTGTGGGCACACCCTCAGCTTCCCCTAATGTGTTTGGCCACCTGGCCTGTCAGGGTGTCTCGGGCACTTGCTGGTCTGTAAGATTGCAATTTCAGACACATATGGACCAGGACTGGGTCAGGGACCAGGGTGCAGCTATACGACTAGACAGGGCCAAACCTACTAGGATTAGTGTGGGAGAGTGGTTGCTTTGCAAAGAAGCTTCCAAGCTCTGGGTGGAGATGGGAGTGTGCTTCCATGGCCTGCCCATAGCTCCTCAGCTGCCCATGAGTCCAGGAAGGATCCTCTTAATTTTAAAGGGCCATCTGGGGGAGACCGAGAGGAGAACTGAGTTGGGGCAATCGGAGGGGGAGACAAACCATGAGAGACTGTGGACTCTGAGAAACAAACTGAGGGTTTTGGAGGGGCGCGGGGTGGGAGGTTGGGTGAGCCTGGTGGTGGGTATTAAGGAGGGCACATATTGCATGGAGCACTGGGTGTGGTGCATAAACAATGAATTTTGGAACACACACAAAAAATTAAATTAAATTAAAAAAAATAATAAAGGGCCATCTGGACGAGTTCAGATCCACAGGCTCCTAAATCATCAACAATCTGAAAAACCGAAAACCGTAAGGTTGGTCCTCCTTGTTCAGGCAAAAGCCTCATCTACAGTATTTGAGATGGCCTCGTCTTGGGACTGAATTAGTAGCCAACCAGGGTGTCCACATCCAGCCTCAGATAGAACAAGCTGGCCATGGCCCTAAGTCAGAATTACTTGGGGATGCCTCCTTCCCATTCTCCGTCCCCTCTTTGCCATATGAAACTTGGCTCTGTGTGTCTGACAGTCATGGCCAGGATTCCTCTACCCTTTATCCAGTCAGTTTTAAAACAATCTGAAAAATAATGTCCCTAGACCTTCAAGGCAACCCTGACCCTTAGCACTAGAGAGAAACTTTTTGGAATGTTTGACTTTAGGCCATTCTTATTTAGCATGATAAGGGGAGAGCTCTGAATCTGAGGCGTGTATGAATGATTCCCTGAGTTTACCATCAGGCAAGGTGTGTTGGAATTATTGGACTAAATGATGTTTGAAGTCCCTTCCAGCCATGAATGCCATGTTCTCATAGGTGGTCTGACAAATGAAGGGCATAGTAGAAAGGCCACCAACCTTGACCTGAGAACAGTTAGAGTTCTAGCAAACCCAAGTTTAGGAGCTTCCCAAGTTCAGGAAGAAGGATCTGTTTGGAACAAGAAGGGACTAGAGGAGACTCTCATCAGGAAGGCAACATCCACCTCTAGGAATTTGGGTTCAAAATAGGACTTCAATCCTTAGAGGATACAAAAGAAGGTGCTATCCTGTTCTTATGTATTGAAGTTCTTGGAACCAAGGCTAGGATTTAGTTGGAACTGGGGCTCAGGACAAAGGCTTGGCCAAATGGAAAAAGGCAGGGGGAATTATTGGAACCAAGAGACCAAGATCAGATAGGGACTAATAGCCAAGGTGGTTTTTGTTCTTAAATTTCTCCTACTTGGGTGCAGGATGAAAAGGGTTAAACTTCAAATTCTGGTTTGGTGGCCTCAGTTGGAAAAAAAAAAAAAAAGTGAGTTTCAGTTGGTTATTAATGTTAATTTTGTACAATGAACTTTAAATGCATTGAGTGATTGAATCTCTAGAAATATCTGCATAGACAGCAAAGCCAGTAGAGTGGTGTTCTGGATTGGCTTTTCTATCTGTATCTGGAATCCTCCTCCCAGAACCCTCGAGAGTGACTCTTCACACAGATAGCACAATGGAGAAAGTTCTTAGCTGGCCACACCTGGGATGGTTATCAGAGAAGAATGCAAAGGCTAAAGATGTGCCATCAGCTAGATAGGAATGAGGGACCTCAGCTCATGGTTATGCAATTCAGCAACTGAAGATATTCTCACAGGGGATGGTGGGGTTCTGTGCCCCTCGTTTTGCAGAACACTGTCTTACTCAGCGATGTCAATCATCAGAGCCATGCGTCCTCGGAATGGTGAAGTGAGACAGGCACACTGCCCTAC
Organism: Mellivora capensis; assembly: GCA_004024625.1. NCBI lineage: Eukaryota > Metazoa > Chordata > Mammalia > Carnivora > Mustelidae > Mellivora > Mellivora capensis. The sequence continues at coordinate 141,863 of PISX010000507.1, forward strand.
ACATTTCTCTATTATTCCTTTCCTTCTCCCAGCTCTACTGCCCTCGTTCTAACTTGGCCAGGATTCCTCTACCCTTTACCCAGTCAGTTTCCTGCCCCAGCCCACTCTTGCTCCATCACCGTTTTCCATGGCTAGCAACAGGGATGATAGAAGACGACTTTGGATCTTCGGTTGGCATCTGCCGAATCGGCCACATGTGAGCGGTATTTCCGATCACATTGCTGTTCTTACTGCAAAAACATCTGCTTTGGTATTTCTGCTTGAGTGCTGTCTTCTATGTCTTGCCTACATACATGGTTAGAGCGCCACTTGTCACAGCATGCTTTGGAGAGAGTGCGTGTGTGTGTATGTCCAGGCTCCTATAGGCACACTCTAGTGTAGTGTGCAGTGGGTCAAAGTAACTGCCAAGTTATCCTTCTTTTCTCTTCTTTCTGACACAGTCACATCTAAGTCAGGAAACGAAAGTGTTGGGCTATAGAGACCGCGTGAGTTGGGACTATCTTGGGGGAGCTGCTGGGGTGCCTCGTCCACACCTGGACCTGACTTAGGTGATGTGGTTCTGAATCATACGTTGACGCTGGAATGGGATGAGACTCCTGCAGGTGGGGGCAGAGAGTAACTTTTGCACATGGGATGGATGTGCAGCACTGGGGCCCAAGGTTGGATGGTGGTAGGCAGCCTCTAAAAATGTCCCTAATGATCCTCGCCTCTCGCTATTTATTTATATCCTTGGGTAGTGCCCTCCATATTATAACACATTTGGGCTGCATTAGCAAGAGAATACATCATAGTGACCCTGTCCCCATGATTTCTCACCCATAGGAACTGTCAGACAATAATTGTCCAAAGTTTCCAAGTTTGGGGGCAATTTTTTTATGACTTTTTCATGAATTCACTCAACACAGGGGCTTCCTCTTGGTCACCTCTCCCATTCCTGTTCCAGGCAGGATGACCACGAAGGGGGAGGGAGAGATGCCTTTATTAGGAAAGTAACAAATTTCTGCTTCTCCCCACTGAGCAAGAACTAAGTACATGGCTCTCCCTGGCTGCAGAGCATCCTGGGAAATGTGCTTTTTGTTTTGTTTTGTTTTGTTTTGTTTTGTTTTTTTTCAGCTGAGAAAATTACTGCCTGGAATTAAAGCCAGGGTTCCACTAGTAAGGAAGAGAGGAAATGCGTATTGGAAAGGCAACCATACTGTGTTAGAATCGATTTATTTCTGAGTGTTCCACACATTATATTAGTGCTTCCCAATCTTTTATCATGGGACCTGGAAAATAATGCTTGTATGGCAACCCAGAGTGAGTGGAGGATGCTGCTGATGGCCAAGGTAGCTCACCTGTGGGCACAGATTGACATGGGACCGACCTCCCTTCTCCAAGGGGTGAGAGGATCAATATTCCTACAGAACAGTAACCCATTCGCCATTTGAGCAGTGTCATGGGTAAAGTTTCTTAGAGATTGGCACACAGGGGCTTTATCAAGTAGTGTTTTCCAGAACAACACTTTGAGGGATGAAGGGCACAGAACTGGGCAATGGGAAAAGTTGAGTGGCCCCAAATCCAAGACCTTAGAAGATGCCATGGAGAGCTCTGGAGCTGGGATGGCGCTTCAGTGTTGTCCATTTTGAGACAAAGAAGCCAGGCCAAGGAAACCATCCCTCTCCACCATTGGCCAGTCACTGCATATGACAGGGGAATGGCTTTGAACAAGAGGCTCTCTTAGGCTTAGGGCAATGCCCCAGCTGGGACTCAACTGAGAGCCATCAGCTGCCATGATGCCCATCAGCTGGGGGAATGGGTCCCTCAATCCCAAAGGGTGGAAGGGTCTGGGCAGAGCTCCCAGAATTCATTTCCAGAGGCTCTGCACTCTGTGATCACAAGGCACACAGCCATGCTCTCCTGCAGAAGTGACCCTCGGTGGCATGATAAGAGCAAGAAACTGAACACATGAAATAAAGGTCTTACCCAGAATGGCATCTGCAGTCTTATGCAAATTGGCATCTCAGCCTGCAGGGGAGTCCCAGAGGCCTGAAGGAGAGTTCTGCCAGTCTGCAACAGCGCTCGAGGCTTGACCTACACATTTCACATTGCTGTTTATTTGAATTCAGCCAGACTCTCCAGCAGCATTTAATTGTCATGGACCTCATGTAGCAGGAGGCAGCTGAGAGCCTGAAACGAGCTCCCAATTTGTCTTTGGAAATTTTTCTCCATTATGAGACTAGAAAGATTAAAGGGATAATAATACCTTATACCCATATCATGCTTTCCCACTAGCAAAGAGCTTTCAGATGCACATTATCTTATTTGAGCCTCCATAGTCTTGTGAGGTGGCTACAAGAGGAATTATTATCTTAGAGGAGAAAAAATCACTACTTAGGGAAGTTACGCCTCCGCCGTATATTCCAAGAATGGGTTGCCTTTCTTGATTTTTACAAAAGTTGACCAAAATCCAAGAAGGCTAAAGCATGAAGGCAAGTGAGAAAGAGAATTTTCCTTCACTTCTCCCTGCCTCTTCCTCCCATGTCTGAAGCTACCATACAACAGCCAGGAAGCAGAAACTGAACCACCAACACACACAAAAATATGGCACCTGTCAACTTCCGTGATCACGTCGCTTATTCATTGTGCCCCTACTGTATGCCGTGGGAGGGGTTCGAACAAAAGGTAGTTCTTGAAGAACGAGCCATCCAATAAGGGACATAAAATAGGCGGAGAGGACACCACATTAAGGAAAAGAAGAGGATCCTAGTTTGTCAGGCGTTTAGGGCAGACACAGATGCTGGAAGGCTTTGCCAAAGACGCAGGGGGAGAGCTGATCCCTCCCTCGGATCCTTGACAGATGAGACAGCGGCGACAACCCCAGGAGCTAAGCTAAGCAACTCATGGTCCTGGGCTTACTGCGTGCGGAGCCCTGGGCTACAATGAGGGCAATCACGATCAGCACTCTGCTAATGCGATCAGCCATATGTCGCCATTGCACATGTGACCACCAGCCAGCCAACCCAACAAACCACACTCGCTTGCTCTTCCACTGGGCTCTTTTTAAAACCACATTTTGTTTTCAACATTTTTTTCAGCACTTCTTGTAGCATTTGATAGGGCTGTCCCCAGAATTTTAAAGAAATGCTTGGATGCAGTGTTCCTTGAAAAATGGACTCTTTAGGCTGGGATCTCCTGGCATCTTTGTGGGGGGGGTGGGTTTCCAGGAGATACTTAGAGCAGCAGATGGTCTTATATCTGCACCAAGTCAGATGTCCTTTTTGCACACAGGTAACATATACACCTGTGCCCAAGAGAAAACAGCAAGACTTTGAATGGGATGTTTTTTTCACAGTTGCTTGTTGTATTTTGCTCTACCTTTATTCTTCTCCTGGAGGGAACATTCCTGATAGGATTAATAAATGAAAAATGTAAATAATACAACTACTGAAATATAGATTTTTCCAGGGATGCAATTTATTACTGGCTTTGTAGAAGCTAAGTCATGTGACACCATCTGTTAAATGGCTACTTCACAGGCTGCCAGGAGGAGGGGGTTTCACAAATAAAAGCCACAGCAGTCAGTGGGTTGGTCTGGGCTGGTCTGGTCTACCATGCATGGCATCTAGGGGCCGCCCACCCTAGGAAGGGCAGGAGAGGAAGATGCTGATTCAGAAAACAGAAATAATCTCCAGCCATAAACTGGCCACGTGGACACAAGTCTTGGAACCGTAGGCTGAGGACTTTTTTTTTTAAGATTTTATTTATTAATTTGACAGACAAAGATCACAAGTAGGCAGAAAGGCAGGCAGAGAGAGAGGAGGAAGCAGGCTCCCTGCTGAGCAGAGAGCCCGATGCGGGGCTTGATCCCAGGATCCTGAGACCATGACCTGAGCCGAAGGCAGAGGCTTAACCCACTGAGCCATCCAGGTGCCCCTAGGATGAGGACTTTTATGCCTAAACTTGAAATAGTCATTTGAAAGCCAGGGGAGGAGGTAGGGGGTTGGATTTGAGACGAATGGGAGTGAGGAATGGAGAAGAGACAAAGTAGATGATGAGTGAGGGCCAAAGTGGAGGATCCTTATGCAACAGCCAAGGTTAATGGGGTATGTTTGCAGCCTTGACCATTTGGCGGAATTACCTGCAAGACAGGGCAAATCCATGTGCATTCTGGAAGCTAGACTTCCCAGTGAGGAGAAAATGCCTTTGCAGCATTGTGATGGTCCTAACTGCTTAGGTTGTCTGGTCTCTAGAATTACTGGATCTCCAGCTCAGAATCAAAAGCTGTATCAAGGGGCACCTGGGTGGCTCAGTGGGTTAAAGCCTCTGCCTTCGGCTCAGGTCATGATCCCAGGCTTCTGGGATCGAGCCCCATATCGGGCTCTCTGCTCCCCGCCCCCCACTCTCTCTGCCTGCCTTTCTGCCTACTTGTGATCTGTCAAATAAATAAATAAAATCTTTTTTTAAAAAAAGTATCAAATACTTCTTTGCTCAGTTTATTCAGTGTCACCCGGTAGTGTCCTACCAGATCATATCTGCTATTAACTGTCCCCTAATGACATTATGTCATTCCTCAATTTAGCTCTTTAAAAGTTCTATTTGTATTTTTACTAACCTGGAACCCTACCCCGCCTGTGTCCACATTGTCCGTACAGACAGGACGTCATCTGTTTAAGTGACTTTAGCTGGATGCCCCTCCAGTGGCTTCTGGAGCCCTAGCAGAGTCTGCAGATGTGAGAGGGACAGGAGATGTCCCTAGGAAACTGAAGGAGATGTGGGCTTCTGGGCCCAGAATGCCTCCATCCCAGCTTACTCAAATGCCATCTATTATTGCTTCATTGATTTTCAGCTGCTGGCGGGACTGTTTGCCTGTTCATTAGAAAAGACTTCATTTCCCTCCCTCCCATTTATTTCTTTTTACAGATTTTACCTGTTTATTTGAGAGAGAGAGAAAGAACATGAGCAGAGGGAGAAGCAGACTCCCCGCTGAGCAGGGAGCACGAGGCAGGGCTCCGTGCCTGGACTTAAGGATCACGACCGGAGCTGAAGGCAGATGCTCCCTTAAGCTCCTGAGTCACCCAGGCGCCCCCTCCCATTAATTTTTTAATCTGCTCCACCCTTGGCGAAAGGAGTGAATCAGTCTGTGTCCACTGCTCCACAGCTATGCGGGCTCAGTATTTTCCTTCCCGAGCGGAGGCAGAGACCTGAGGGTTCACTGGTTTCTCTAAAATAGAATTGCTTGCAAATCTGCTTCGTTATCTGTGTTTGAGCAGAGAACGAGCAAAGACCATGTTGTGTACAGAAAATATATGGGATTTAGCGAGATCTCTGTCTCATTGTCCTCGGGCCTGCCATTTTCCCTCCCGAGAGAGACACAGCACACAGGATCAGCGGGAGGATTAAATGAGGTGCCCCATGAAGAGCTTGGCACACAGGAGGCCACCAACAAACACTAGGTCTCTTCCTGACACCCAATATGCAATCTCTGCATTAGGGCCAAGCGGGGAGGCAGAAAAATGACTCCCCATGATCCCGGGCAATGGATCAGCCTCTCCCAACTTGATTGCCACCAGTCCCGATCTCTGTACACGCTTTGTGGCCAATCTTCCCTCCATCAATCCAGAACCTATCCCCCAATCCCAAGGCGACTGTGAAACAAAATGCAGTCCCTTTCCAGGCTCGTCAATGCGTCACTGTGTATCTGAATCAGAGTTGTGATAAAGGATGAAAAACACCAAAACAATAACAATCCCCTCTAAAACGGCAGCAAAACAGGAGGAACTCTTGAGGACGCCAAAGTGACCGGAATTGGAAAATGGAGCAATGGCGCCACTAAGTGGTGAAACTGAAAATGACAGGGTCGCCCTCCGGTTGCTCCTGAACCTCACAAACCCGGCAACCCGATCGGAGGCCTGGCTCATCGGAGGTAGAGTTGATGCCCCTGGCTCGCGGGCCCTGGCCACAGTTCAAACAACTGCAAGCGAGGACAGCAGGCAAGAGAGTGGGAATGGAGCCGCGGAAATGAATCCTTTCTAGGGGGAAAACCAATACATGATTGTATTGTTTACGGCTTGTTGGTGACGCAGGGAAGCATTCTGCAACTCGCTGTTCTTCTACCAGACCCGCCTCGGAGCCACCTGCAGAGCCTGGTAAATGTGCGGAGTCCGGGACCCGCCCCAGACCTTCCGAGCCAGAAGCCTCTGGGCTGGGCGATTCAGAGTCTGCACCTTTTTTTTTTTTTTTAAGATTTTATTTATTCATTTGACAGACAGAGATCACAAGTAGGCGGAGAGGCAGGCACAGAGAGAGAGGAGGAAGCAGGATCTCCGCTGAGCGGAGAGCCCGATATGGGGGCTCGATCCCAGGACTCTGGGATCATGACCTGAACAGAAGGAAGAGGCTTTAACCCATTGAGCCACCCAGGAGCCCCCAGAGTCTGCACTTTTAACAAGCATCTGGGGGCAGCCCGGGGAATGTTAAAATTCGGGACCAGAAAGTGAACAGAAGCCAATGAATGAGGAGCCGTAAAGGTCTCCTGAACTCATTCTATTAAAAAGAGAGAGTCAAGACAATGAACAGAGGAGAATGATTACGTTTAGAAGGGAGAGAAACAAAGGGAAAGGCGAGCACCGTACCCTAGACCGCAGGTGCATGAGCCTGCGCGGGCGCACAGTCCTGTCACTGCCGCTGGACGGATGTGTGAACGGGGGTCGGGGTTTTGTCTGCGGGACCCAGGATTTTTTTTTAAGACCCTTACTTTTTTTTTTTGTTAAATCTTTTTTGTTAGGCTACTTATGCTGAAGTCCTTCCCACGCATTTTAGCCCTGAGTAATCTGGTTTGGGGACCTTTAGCTCTTCCCTCCAAACGGAGTTCTGCTTTGCCCAACCTTTGCAAGTTTTCAATGAGACGGACTCCCAGACCCAGATGGGTTGTATTTATTTCCAAGGAGAGAGAAAACAGTGCTTTCTTTGGCATTTGTTTTCTCCCAGAGTCCAGGAAGGGACCTGACAGATAGTGGTTGCAAATGTTTGATGAAGGGAATGGACAGGTGATTGGAAGGAAGGAAGGAGAGAGGGAGGAAGGGAGGAAAGGATGGAGCTGACCAGATGTATGGGCTCTCTCCTTTCAACATTCTCTTCTTCTTTCTCCCCTCCCACGCCTACCTCGTGGCAACTCTGGTTTGAGTCCTGCTTGGTCCTCTTCTACAATGGCGGATGGGGAGGGAGCAGCTGTACTGTGGAGGCTCGGAAGTTATGTGAAAACAATCTGCCCATGGGAGGATGTCATGGACCTTTTGGTGGCTGATACAAGTAAAAACAAGACAAAAACCTTCATTTGCAGCATTTGCCTGTTTCTGTGGCATAAATACTCCCACTGCAGCCTGTTTCAAGCCATGATGTTGACATCACTGAACACCAAAGAGATACAGGATCTCATAGTATTTTACTGTGTAGATGTAAATCATAAATAACCCCAAGAGCACAGATCATAGTAAAATAATTAGGAGGTGATGAGTTTTGAGTATTTATTACCTTTGTGTCTAATATAATCTCAGGGGAGGGCTTTCTGAGGCAGCTTCTGGGCCATGCTAGGGGTTCTTTCTGGATCTTTCCTCTCGAGGTTAGCCCTCCACTGGGCATGGCATGTCGGCCTCGAAGTCCTCCCTGGTCTGCTGCCTAGAGCTGGGGAGGGGGGGGTGTGGCCTTCTGTGGAATTCCAGGTCACTCCTGTCCAGCACCCGGAGTCCCCATCCCAGAGTAGGTAAGTTCAATGATCACTTACTGTTGAATGAATTAGCTGGCACAGAAGGCACCGGCCCAAGGTCAGAAGAGTTGGCTTCTGGTCTTGGGTCGGCCATTGATGGGTTGTTCAACTCTGTGGTTTCTGGGTCTCGGTTTCCTCAATCAGTTGGAGGAAGGAGTTGAGCTACATGACTCTGAGGACTCTACCAGTATCCCCAAGGCTCTCTTCTCCAGGATGATTGGTCCTGAGACCCTATTATCTCCCCTAGCCCGAGGCTCTGACCTGCTCAGCTCACCCTTAGGGCTTGACTTCATCGCGGGGTCCAGGTTCTCCAACCCCTTATGGGTTGATCCTGGTGCCACTGATGTAAGAGGCTCTGATACATGGAAAACATTGCTTAAGAACCCACAGGTGTGGGACGCCTGGGTGGCTCAGTTGGTTAAGCAGCTGCCTTCGGCTCAGGTCATGATCCCAATGTTCTGGGATCGAGTCCCACATCGGGCTCCTTGCTCACCAGGGAGCCTGCTTCTCCCTCTGCCTCTGTCTGCCTGTTCTCTCTCTCTCTCTGACAAATAAATAAATAAAATCTTAAAAAAAAAAAAAAAAAAGAACCCACAGATGGCATCAGTGGCAGGATTCCAGCTCCAGGGACAGGATTTCCCCAGAAATTCCAGAGAGGGGTGTGGCTGTGTCACTCGGGTAGAACAGGCCTTTACCATCTCAGCAGCCAGGGGTGCCTTGCTAACAAGTCAGGGAAACTTCCAGAGGTGTCCAGCCCCAGCTCCCTTCTTCTCTGTCCCAGGGAAGATGTCAATGGGGATAAGAAGTCACAGGGAATAGTGAATATAATAAAAGCCACTGAACTATATACTTTAAAATGGAGAATTTTATGTTGGGTGAATTATCTCAATTTTAAAAAGATTCAGATACTTGGTGAGGCAGAAGCAGAAGAAGAGGAGGAAGAGAAAGAGAAAGAAGTCACAGAGTAGGCTCTTAGGGGTAAAGAGGAGGGAAAGAATAGTCCAAGATTCCCTGGACCAACTCAGGGCAGAGGGTTTTCCTTTTGGGGGAGGAATTCAAACTGAGTGCATTCTGCCTCTTACTTGGAGTAAAACGTTGGGTAATGTGTGTCCAATGGAACCCGAATGCTGAGTCCTAGAAGAAGAACCAGTCAGCATGTGAGAACCGCACTTCTCGGGGGTGAGAGGATGGTGGGAGAGCAGAGCAGGGTGTCGCCCAGGCCCCCCTCAGCTCCAATCCTCCCAGGATGGTCCTTCCCATGGACCTCAGCTCCTGGTTCTTTACAGCTTTCAGACAATTATCAGCTGGGGACTCCGGGTCCCCCTATCCGCCACAGCCTCTTGTGGAAAAACCCCCATTCTTTTTTGTTCAGCTGAGATTGAGTTGGAATTTTCCAAGAGGAACCTTTTCTCAGAAACTTAGGAAACCAAAAAAGCACAAAGGTATGAGAAAAAAACCCATACCCACCCATGGCACTAGAGGGTAGATTTCCACTGTGGCCTGAACGCAGTCCAAAGTTGGGGGAAGAGAGTTGGTGGGATCTCTTCTCTTCTCTCAAACCTGAACAGGGGCCCTGCTCACAAAGACTCCTCTTTGGGGCCTTCCATGTCTTTCCTTCCTGGTCTCCGCTGCCCCCTGGACCTCCCATGAAGCCATGTCTGAGGCTGAGCCTTGGAGAAGGAGTCTTCAGTGGCCACATCTCCAAGGGTTTAGGCAGGACCTTTTCCGGTGCTCCTTTCCAAACAGATCCCAGAATTACAAAGTGACAGATCTGGTAAAAACCGTGTTGACCACCTGGTCCAACTCATCCTCCTGGCAGAAGTGTTTTGCCCAGGAGGACCCCAGCGTGTCAGGCTGGAAGGTGACAGCTCAGAGCTGGCCACCTGGCGTGCGGCACCTCAGAAGCCAGTCCAAGCCCTTCTGGGGCTTTAGAGAAGAGAGTAGAAGAACCCTGAAAGGGGTCATGGGGGTAGTGGCAAGAGAGGAAAGTAGCGCAATACCCAAAATTCTGTTCTCTGGTGGCTGGTGGGTGCTTTGCTATAGGCAGGGCCAAGGAGCCTGAGGGCGGGCCACTCCCACAATCAGAAATGCAGAGGGAATGTAACTCTGGTCTGTGGGGGCCTGTGAATCAAGGCCAGGTTACCTTGACCTTACAGCTCCGCGTCCCCGGGCTGCGCCTGCGCAGTCTGCAGGCCCCGCATTTCTGAGTCTTGCTGAAAGTGCTCATGGTTGTTTGTGAGTCCGTTCTGGTGGTCCCTGGCTAGCTGTCCTTCTCACGCCCCTGGCAGCCCTGAGCCCACGGAGGTACTGAATTCACTCTGGCCTGTGCCTACTGACCAAGCCCTTCGAGGGAGACCTACCTGCTGGTGTTCAGGGCTCTCCATGGCCAGGAGCAGCTGGTGTTAGTGGTCCCGTCCCGCTCTCGGGACCAAGCATCCATCAGGATGACGAGATGACCCAGGATGATGGGTCAAAGGTCCAGAGTGAAGTGTCTGGCTCTCCTCAGGGCTGCTCTGACACTTGACTCCGAACTTGATTTGCAAGATATCTGCCTGCTAAGCCTCACCAAGCCCAGATCTTGCTCCATCCCTGGGGTGATCTGTGGCTTCAGTCCTAGACCAGGACCTGGCTACCTTTACTACATGCAGTTGCTCTGTGAGCCCTAAGTAAGACTTGAGCATCCTGGACCCGGCTCCTGTGGGCTGGCCAGAGATGGTGGCCACAACTTGGTCAAATGAAGAGGAAGGGAGGCCATTCCAGGGGAAGGGACCATGAGTCTGTCTCCAAGGTGGGGCTTGTGGGGCAGGGTGAGGCCCAGGTCTGTCTAGCCAAGCGTGTGTCCGGCTGTCTGCAGGAAATCTTGGTCCTGGTGCCCTTAGTATGGAAGGGCATGAGAAGGGCAGCCACGGGCCTGCAGCCTGGGCAACGCACTGTTGGTGCAGCAGCTCAGAAGAGGGGCTCATATTCCAGCAGAGAACCATCTGGAGCAGCCACGGTGGGCCTTCCAGGGGAAGCCCTATGATCAGAGTTTCCTTTTATAAGAGCTTTCAGGAGCCCGGGGAGCAGGTGGGCTGGACTGGAGGTACCCCGGGGGGAGACCTCTCTGTAGGACCGCACAGTCGTCCCACTGATGTGCACAGGTGTCATCCAGGTGCTGGCAGGGGCAGTCCCAGAAGGGTTTGGATGCTAGAACTGCTCGGAGGACGGGGCTCAACCGACGGTCAAGGGGCGGCAGTGAGAAAGGAGGCAGAGGCCAGAGACTTCGCAGGCTTCGCAACAGGGCAGGTGGTGATGTCCTTAAGCAAGCAGGTAGGAGGGGCGGGGACTCCGCAGGGGCCGTGGCTCCACCCCCTCACGGTTGGGTTCCCAGGTGGCAGGGCTTGGGGCGTGAGTTCTAAATGTGTTTCCCCCACCGCCACTTCCATCGGTATCAGAATCATCTGGCTTGTTTGGAAAAGACTCAGATGCCCAAGCCTTACGCAGAATCTCTGGGAATGAAAGGGTAGAGCCCCCGGCATTGGAAAAACAGCTGGTCCTAGGTATTCATGATTCTTCCCGAATGCCCCGCCGCGAACCCATTTGTCCTCAGCCTCCTTAAACTCTGATGCTGGGATCATAATAAAAAGAGAAAGTTTTAGAGGGAAGATACTGAGTTCGGCTTTAAAGGTGTTTGCAGAAGTCCAATAGGCAGTTAGAAATTAGAAGCTCGAGCTCAGGAAAGCCACTGGGGCCGAGATGGATGTCGATATTCAAGACTATAACTGGGGGAATAATTTGAAATTGCATAGGATTTTCCTCTTTTGTCTTCACGAGTCTGTGACCTTCACACATAGTCTGCCTCAGGCAACCAGATGTCTGGGAAGAGATTAGAATTTGTTATGGAAGGATAGCCCAGGAAAAAACTAAGTTGATCTTTCAACTTTTGACATTCAAAATAGGATTGCCCTGCGGCAATAAGCTTTAAGCCAGGGTGCCATCTTGAAGGAGGGTTCACCAAATTCCTCTACTTCCCTCTTTCCCTGTTGATTCCTTAAGAGCTAGGCTCCAGCCCCGAATTTTAGGCTCAGGTAGAAATCTGGAAGAGGTTAATGTGACCTAAGGAGGTTAAAATATAAAGCCGTCCGGGTGGGGAGATTTAAGGGAAGAGGAGAAGGAGATGGTGGTTGTAGCTCGGGCCAGAAGCTAAGGGAGCAAGTACAGGTAAGACTGGGCCCTGTCGTCTACAGCCTGACTGTGCCCCAGGTGGGCAGACCCCACAACAGTCCAAAATCAGAGGCTGTCAGGGCACCCAGGAAGCCGGCCAAGGTCATCACCCTGGAGAGCCAGTGACCCCACTGGAGGACTGGACGAGCACCCGCATGACCAGGGAGGCCTCTTCTAGCAGAGAAAGGCCATGGCAGCTGAAAGACTGAGCATCGTGGTCCAAGAAAGGCTGAACAGACGCCTAAAGCCTTGATAGTTACCCAGCCTAATTGAGCTTCATGGGTCCTTTGAAAATTGCAGTTTGGATCCTGCACATCCTAGATATAACGTGGGTTAAATGTTCAGCTCAGTGGCGGGGTCTGTAGGTGGGAGTAGAAGCTCTGAGAATAATTGACTGTAGCTGAGGAATGGGGGTGGGATGAGAGCAGAAGCCTGGGGGAGCGGGCGGGGTGGGCAGAGAGGTGCCAAGAGGCTGGAGCCGATGGTGTCCCAGAGCCTGGAGACATGGGTTCCAGAAGCCCGTGGTGAGGTCCTACCATGCCATACCATTGCCAGCAGAAGGGAGGATGATGGCGGAGGCAGGCTTATTTGATTTGACAGTTAGGAGACATTTAAGAAGCAGGTGGGAGTAGCACCAGGAAAGAGAGCTGCAGGGTAGATCCTGGTGTTGAGCAAGTGGGTGATGGAAACGGCTGGAGTCAGCATGTCCTTCGAAGGGCTTGTCCGTGGGGTAGAGGCAGGCAGTACACCGGATGACAATTGGAGGGGTAGCGAGAACGGTCCTGCGGAGGACCTGGGCAGAGAGAGGAGATGCCGCCAAGGAGAGAAGGTCAAGGTGCTAGGAAAGCGAGAGGCTGTCGGGGTGCCGTAGTTGACCGGGACGTCTTGGGGAGAACGTGAGAAGGATTGACCAGGAGAGCAAGTGGAGGGACTGATTCTGCAAAGGAGGAAGGGGCCTCTCTCTCCAAGACATGTACCCCTCTCCTTCTTCCTTTAGTGACCATGGAGTGAGGTCATCTGTAGATGAGGCCACCCAGCTGAGGAGGTGATGGAGGTCAGAGGAACACAGGGCCATGTGTGAGCGATGCATATGTGCCCTGGGTTCTTGGCTTCTGCACCAGGCCCACTTCTCATCAATGGCAGGGCCATCGCCCATGCAGGGGCTTGAGCACTGACCGCTGGAAGTGGGAACAGTGGAATTTTATAAATGGAGGAGCCCACGGAAGTGGGGTTCCCCTGGGAACAATTCCCAAGGTTTTGTCATTTTAATTCCTTGTGAACAGACCTTTGTGAATATTTTTTACCTATTGCCCAAAGAACATTATCAGACCAATAACAGAAATATTTTTTTTTTAAACAAGCTCTTATTTTCCAAGTCTCTTCTTGGTCCCAGTCCTAATACTGTTCTGATTTTTATGTGGGTTTTTTTTTTTTTTAAGATTTTTTTTTTTTTTTTTTTTGAGAGAGAGGCAGTGAGAGAGCATGAGCGAGGAGAAGGTCACAGGGAGAAGCAGACTCCCCGTGGAGCTGGGAGCCTGATGCGGGACTCGATCCCGGGTCTCCAGGACCATGACCTGAGCCGAAGGCAGTCGTCCAACCAACTGAGCCACCCAGGCGTCCCTTTTATGTGGTTTTTAACCACAGATGTCAGCAGATTGTATTTTCTGAAAAAATGGTCAGAGCAACGTTGCCAGTCCTTCATGCTGGTCCAGAAACTTGTCACTCTCTCATGAAAGGTAGAGTCTCTTTTCCTAACCCTTGGAAACCGGCTGGGACTTTGTGACTGTCTCAAAGCATGGAGAAGAGGTGGCCCATAATTTTTAAGACTAGGTCACATAAGGTGCATTGACTTCCGCCTGGGTCTCTCTCAGCTTTTGCATCCAGCCACCGGGTTTCAAGAAAGCCCAAACCACACACAGGTGTCCTGGCCATAAGGTCCAACTGAGGTCTCAGGTGACAACCAGCATCGACAACCAGTCATCTGAGCAAACGAGTCTCAGAGGATCCGGGCTCAGCCAAGGCCCCAAGCACTGTCGCTCCAGAGAAGTCATACACTTGTGTCCTGTCTGAATTACTGATCCAATAAAAAATTATTGTTTTGGGGTGCCTGGGTGGCTCAGTTGGTTAAGCGTCTGCCTTTGGCTCAGGTCATGGTCCCAGGGTCCTGGGATCGAGTACCGCATCGGGCTCCCTGCTCAACCCTGCCCAGCGGGGAGTCTGCTTCTCCCCTGCCCTCTGTTCCCCCTTCTTGTGCTTGCTCTCTCTCTCGCTCACACTCTCTGTGTCAAATAAATAAATAAAAATCTTTTTAAAAAATGGTGGTCTCATGGCATTGAGTTTTAGGGTAATTTTTATGCAGCCTTGGTAACTGAAGCACATACCACATTTTGTAGTATAACTCTTGCATTTGTTAGCAGGAGCATTTCTCATGTTGCTTCATAGCCATAATTATTTTATTGACTGCAAAATATTTTGAATGAGCATAGTATCGCTTATTTAAATATTGTGCTATTCTTGGCTGTAGAGACTCCTTTTCATTCGTCACTACTTAAGTAATGATATAAAAAGTTATGTATAGCATTTTTTTTTTCCTTGAACTGCTTCATTGGGATAAATTCCCAAAAGTGGAATTACTTTTGGGTATGAACTTTTTTTTTTAAAAGGGATTCTTAATGATGTGGGTTTTTTTTTTTTTAAGATTTTAGTTATTTATTTGTCAGATGGAGATCACAAGTAGGCAGAGAAGCAGGCAGAGAGAGAGGAGGAAGCAGGCTCCCCGCTGAGCAGAGAGCCCGATGTGGGGCTCGATCCCAGGACTCTGGGATCATGACCTGAGCCAAAGGCAGAGGCTTTAAACTGAGCCACCCAGGTGCCCCAGGGTATGAACATTTTTATGACTCCACCAATGTACTGACTACCCAGTTCCTTTCCCAACAAGATTGTATCAGTAGAATCTGCCACCCATTGTCTTCGGCAATTTCGGCACATAAAGCCACCTCAGACCTGTTTTGAACTGAAGTGGGGGTGTACATAAACAACCGCCTTAAGGGAAAACCTTTGCTATGATGTCATCAGCATTAGACCGCATCACTGCTTTTCTTTTTTGCTAATTCAATCAGTGCAATTGTATTTTATCCTTGTTATCATTTGTATCTCTTGGGTGAGTACTGAAGCTGAGATTTTTGCCATCTTTTAAAAGTGGTTTTTTCCTATTTTAAAAAAAGTAAAAAATTGTGTTATATGTAGAAGTACCTATGTATATTCTTTACCCAATAATGTATTTATTTTTTTTTAAGATTTTATTTATTCATTTGACAGAGATCACAAGTAGGCAGAGAGGCAGGCAGAGAGAGAGCGGGAAACAGGCTATACGCTGAGCAGAGAGCCCAATGCGGGGCTCTATCCCAGGACCCTGATATCATGATTTGAGCCGAAGGCAGAGGCCCAACTCACTGGGCCACCCAGGCGCCCTCCAATAGTGTATTTATAAGAGCTCTTGACATCACTGTTTTTTTAAACTGTAAATCAGAGCTCATTAGTCAATTAAGAAATCAATTAAGTGGCTCGTAATGAGCATTAAAAATTAGAATAGAATAGACTAAAAACATACAAAACTTAGTCTGATGATATTATCAGAATTACATAAAAATACAATTTCACGCATAGTGTGTTTTTTTGTGCATAACTTTTGTTTCAGTTTAAGTGTGTTTTGGGTCGTGATATAAAATTTTAAAAGTTGGCCTTATAAGAACATATTTATGTTCGTTTCATATTGATGTAAACATTTCTCAAGCTGCGTTTCACCTTTTTTGTATTGAATTATCTTTCTTTTGTACCATTTTAATTTTTCATGTGGCCTGGCCCGGCAGTCCTTTGTAATTTCTTATTTCAGTTGAAAACAGAAATTCATCTTGTTTCTGTAAAGGTGATAAATGATCCATCCCATTTTTTTTGTCAACGCAATTCTTACCGAAGCGTTCTCTGGACTCCCCTGAACTTATATTAAAAAAAAAAAAAAAAGTCACATCAGCTCAGCAAAATGCAAATGAGGAGCTCGGGCACAAATGCTATTAGGGTGTGGGCAGACCAAGAACGTGCCATAATCAGAACATTCCCCCAACAAACTGGGCACAAATGCTGCAGAAACAAATGTTCTAGCAGTCATCTGAAGGTAGCCACGGAAGGACCAACGAACTTGAAGAGAAAGCAACGCTGAAAATTCCTGAACACATGGAAATACTCAGAATAATAAGGAGCGTGGCGTCTGGGGATATCAATCAGTTGGAGACTTAGAAAATGATAATAATAATCATGATTAGGTATTCTGTCTATTTTCTGGGCTCATTGACTCTTCACCATCACCTGTCACCTGTAAGGTTTATTATTATTTGCATTCTGCAGGTGAGCAAATGTCAGTCCCAGGAGGCGATGTGACCTGCCCGAGCCCTGGTTACTCAGCAGGTGGGTGCCTGGGACTTAAACTTCAGACCCGAACTCCTAATCACTGCCCTATGTCGTGTCTCGTAGCAGAGCCGGAGCCAGGGGGTTGTGGTCAGAGAAGAGGTGAATGCCTGGGGACAGTTACTTAAAATTTTGGAGTCTCAGAGGAATGCTTCTATTGTTCTATGGAAACCATCCACATTTCCCCTTCCTCTCTGGAGGATTTTTTTCACATCACTGGAGCTAGTCACCGAGAATAAAAGCAGTGGCTCGCCCGTGCAGTGCTGGAGAGACCCAGACCCATGTTCTGCATTTCATCTATCCTGTTGCTGGACTCCATTCCCAACATGAACATTCCTAACATTACAAGGGCTCAAAGAGGCTGTGGAGACCACAGCCCCGGGCGCAGGTGTGGCTGTGTGACTCCGCTCAGCCTCCCCACTTGTAAGATGGGAATAATCGATAGTGCATTCCTATGACGGCAGACAGCACCTGATCCAATGCAAGTGGTTCATTAGTGATATTATTATTATCTAACAGAGGTATTTCTTCAAAGCCAGTGCACAGGTATCCCCCACTTCCTCATTACACCACCTTCCTTTTACGAAAGACCTGCGGTAGTACCTGTTTTCAATGGGAAAAACGCCAAAGAGGATTTTCGCTTTTACGAAAAAAGGCTAAGAGCGGCAACAGTGTTCAGTGAGCCTTTATAGAGGTAGGGCGAACCCCGCACAGTGAGGGAGGCTCCCTGAGCCCCAACCAGGGAAGGATACCCAGCCTCTGGGCATCAAGCTGTGAATTCTTTGAGCACCTGCTTTATCTCGGTTGATGTTGTCCATCCGCTAGCAAGGTGTGTCCTTAAGTACCAAAAAAGCTTGGCAGAGGTTATTTTTGGGGTCTGGGAATGCTCAAGAAAATTTCCATATAAATTAATGGTAATCTTTCCTTTGATTTACACACTTTCAGCTTAGGAAGGTTTTCATAGGAAGGACCAGTCTACTTTCGGATAGCAGGGGAAGCCCGTACTTTATTTTAGTCATACTTCGTTTTCTCTGGACTTTAGGAGGTAATCTAGTTTTATTGGCAGCATATTTATAGAGTCTTTATGTTGACGTTTGTAAGTTACATTTAATTGCCTGGCATTTTCCTGTCTTTTTCTTCCGGTTGCAGGGTACATGCTGTTTGGGTCGGGTGAGGCTTACACTTGCTGTCCCAGTGTTATTACTAATAGTGCCTCCTTTCAATTCAAAAGCCTTCTGGTTTGGAAGAGAAATCATGTGGTCATCATTTCTGGAGAACTGCAAACACTCCTATCCCTAGTCCCTGCAGCTTGTATGACCTGGGTCGGGAAGACCAAAGCGTGGCCTAGAATCAAGGGCAGTGGCTCTTATTTTTCATGCCAAGACCCCTTTGGCTGGCTGCAGACTCTTCTGAACTCCTTTTAAGCATAATTTTTTGTTTTGCTTGGTTTTTTGGTTTGGGGTTTTTTTTTTAATTTAAATCCAATTAGTTAACATATACTGTATTATTAGTTTCAGAGGTAGAATTCGGTGATTTGTCAGTTGCATAGAACACCCAGTGCTCATCACATCACGTGCCCTCCTTAATGCCCATCACCCCGCCACCCCATCCCCCCACCCCCCTACCCGCCAGCAACCCTCAGTTTGTTCCCTATGATTAAGAATCTCTTGTGGTTTGTCTCCCTCTCTGATTTTGTCTTGTTTTATCATTCCCTCCCTTCCCCTATGATCCTCTGTTTTCTTTCTTAAATTCCACGTATGAGTGAGATCGTATGATCATTGTCTTTCTCTGATTAACTTATTTATAAGCATAGTTTTTTAATACATTAAAAATGTACAGGATTACAGAGGAATTCCATAACTTTCAGAGAATGCTGAAATATTTCAATATTTCAAAATATTGGAGAAAATGAATTTGTGATGTAATAAACATATTTTTATTGACGATTAACAGATCTGTGACTGGTTTGCTAGCTATTGTAATTTTAAAGCAGTGATGAGCGTAAGTGATATTTTGAGATCTCTGTAACAATGGCTACATGATACAGAACGCCTATGATTTCCATTAGTGACAGAGTCACAGTATTTCTACGTGGTTTCCGTATTCTGTTATAGAATACAATTCTTTTTTTTTAATTAAAAATTTTTTTAATTTATTTATTTGTCAGAGAGAGAGGGAGAGAGAGAGCGAGCACAAGCAGACAGAGTGGCAGGCAGAGGCAGAGGGAGAAGCAGGCTCCCCGCTGAGCAAGGGGCCCGATGTGGGACTCGATCCCAGGACGCTAGGATCATGACCTGAGCCAAAGGCAGCCGCTTAACCAACTGAGCCACCCAGGCGTCCCTGTTATAGAATACAATTCTTTCCCTGTCCAGGTTCACAGACCTCGTGATTCCATTCAGGCCTCTTGTGGACTCCACTTTCAAAACCTCTGCACTGGGGTGAATGTTTGCCCCACCCAAAAGGAGGCAAATTGCACAAAGATCAAAAGAAAAGAAGAGGGCTGCAATGATCGTACATTTGGTGATGGGCACAAGAGTTGGAGGAGAAAGGGAATGTGAGATGTCAGGTTGTGGATGGTTGGAACAAAAAGGCACTGTGGGTCTGTCACTGCCTCTGTTGACAGAGTAGGCTGAGTATAGCCCATCCAGGATGCAGCCTGCCAGGAACATGAATTTGCACCGTGGCTCCAAATGTGGACTCTGAATTCTGACACACCTGGGTCTCAACCGCAGCCCAGCCGTTTGCCAGCATGGACTTTGTACAACCGTGTAACAGACTCGGTTTCTCCTGTTTAGTGGGAGTAATAATTCCCATGGCACAAAATTGCTCCAAGGATTAAACGAGATGATGTATGTACAAAGCTTGGTGCGGTGTCTGGTATGTTTTTATTTATTTATTTATTTATTTTAAAATTTTATTTATTTATTTGACAGACAAGAGATCACAAGCAGGCAGAGAGAGATGAGGAAGCCGACTCCCCGCCGAGCAGAGAGCCCGATGTGGGGCTCGATCCCAGGACTCTGGGATCATGACCCGAGCCGAAGGCATAGGGTTTAACCCACTGAGCCACCCAGGCGCCCCTCTGGTATATTTTTATAAGCCCTCCACCAAGAGTTCTAGCAAGAGTCTCGTGGTTATTGCTGTCAAGATGAAGACCCATTTCCCAGCAGTCAACTACGGCTCCATGCAAGTCAGGAAAGCACTGGGGTTGACTCACATGTGGCCTGCAGGAGGCAGCAAACACCATGCTATCTGCTGAGGAGGACCAGGCAGTGGTGTGTGTGGGTGGAGAGACTTCCTTTCTGCTCCCACAGGATGAACTCAATGAGCCAGGTTCCTTCTGCCTCCTTTGCTTGGCCCCAGTGCTCAGAAGGCTGCCCAGTCCCTGTTCTAGACCACGAGGTGCCATCAGGATGTTCTGAGGAGGCTGCAGGCCAGGGCCAGAGACCAGTTGTTTGTACACACCCCATCCTAGCCAAGCAGCGACTGGAGAGAGCCATATAATTGGGTCCTGGGAATGCTTCTGCGTACAATGGGGGCCTCCCAGTCTACCCTCACTTACTCCCTCTTTAAACTGATCTTGTTATATACCTGTTCACCTGCCCTCCAGGTAGTCCCAAGAATCAACAGTGTTCACACTGGCTGTGCCCAGCTGAGGAACATCCAACCTAGGAAATCCTGTTCTGTTCTCTCTCCTTCCATGAAGAGGAACTAACTGCCTTATGTTATCCTGTACTGAATAATCTGGAGGGCTTTTAAACTAGGGTGACCTGCGCACATGTAGAGAGAAATCATCCCTGTTTTATAGGGGCAGAGAGTTAGCAAGTTGTGGGAGTCATGACCATATTGCCCTATCCTTCATCAATCCTCTTCCAGAACATTCCAGAAATGAGATTAATTCAGTAGGATGGCAGGAACACTGCATGAGACAGGCAAGTCCAACAAGTATTCGTTAAACTGTTATTGAGGGAAAGTGCTTCCCTCTGCCAAGTGACTGACGATCCTAGGAATCATTCACGGATCTCTACCTTGAGGATGGAGTGATCTCCTTTTTGGTGGCCCTTAGCCATGGAACTGAGTGGAACTCGGTCTTCAAGAATGCTTACTGAAAGGTACTAAAACTTGGGAAATGAGCAGATAGGGAGAGAGAGAGAGAGAGAGAGAGAGCCTCCAAGAGATCCCACTTGATTCTCCATTGAACAATTTTAGTTTTTCTGCAACTTTTCTTTTAAGGGCCAGAACCTTCTTCACAAATGAAATCTTACATAGTTCCAACACACAAAGCTGAGGAAAAGGAATTTACTCTGGTTGAGGCAGGAAGAGGAAGGAAAGAGGAGACCTGTGCCAACCTTCCTGACCCTGAGCCCTAACCCACAAATCCAACCTTCCTCAAAAATGCAGTTTGAAACCCTTGGATGACAAACCAGTGTCGTCCCGTGTTCAGATGAGGCCACAGACTGTGGCGTTGAGGTTTCCAAACTGATGTGTCCAGCCTAAGACAACACCAGCGTAGGTGACCCGTAGGCAGAGAACAGTGGATAAAACATCCAAAGATGTTACGTTCTAATCCTGGCTGTTCCACCAGTTGGCTGGCTGGTCTTGACAGAGTCCCTTGGACTGTCCTACACAATGAAACTGAAACCATATGACCTCAGAGAGCCCTTCCAGAGCCAGTGCTCTTGTCCAAATTGGCTGATTTATGGTGACGGGGAGGGAAGCCTAATCAATTCCCTCAGTGCCCGGGTCCAGGCTGGGAGCCTCACAGCAGGCTCAGGTGGAAATGTGCAGCAAGAATGTGTTCATAGGGGCACCTGAGTGGCTCAGGGGGCTCTTGGTTAGGCATCTCCTTCGGCTCAGGTCATGATCTCAGCGTCCTGGGGTGGAGCCCCACACTGGGCTTCCTGCTTGGCGGAGAGCCTGCTTCTCCCTCTGTCCTTCACCCTACTTGGGCTCTCTCTCAAATAAATAAAATCTTAAAAAAATAAAAAAGGAATGTGTTTATAGCCATCCTCTCCTCTGCCCTATCTCCCTGTCCTGGTCCTATGCTGGGTCCTTGGGGCCTCCCCACTACACTGAGCTGTGGGTAGGAACCTGCCCCCTACCGTCAGTGTCCTTTGCTCTGGTCCCTGTGACCCTGTGTTCCAGTTCCACGAAAAACCTATCTGACTTCTATCCTGAGTCTTCAGGCTGACCCTTCCTTCCTGAGTACCAATTACCTAACATGTACATGAAAGGCACTGAGAATTCTCTTGCAAAATCTGCTGTCTCATGTCTGGCCACCCCTCTCATTCCTAATGCCACTGTCACTATTCCTGATTTGCAAATCAGCATACCTCGATTATCACTACTGAAATACTGAACTACTGTCTTACTACACAGCATAGCAAACCAGGAACAGTAGGAGAGAACATGGGTCTTCAAAACACAATTCTGGGGGCACCTGGGTGGCTCATTTGGTGAAGCGTCTGCCTTTGGCTCAGGTCATGATCCCAAGGTCCCGGAATCAAGTCCCAAGTCAGGCTCCCTGTTCAGTAGGAGTCTGCTTCTCCCTCTCCCTCTGCCACTGCTCCTGCTTGTGCTCTCTCTCAAACAAACAAACAAATAAGATCTTTTTTAAAAAAAAAAAAAAAAGACAATTTTTAAATTTTTTTAAGACAATTTTTTTAAACAACCAAGAAAGCAAACAACCCTGTCTTTTATTTTGCTCAATAACATGCAGTTGGGCGCTCAGAGTTTTCTGTGTCTAGAGTTGAGATAATCATAAAGAGGTGCCTGACTAGCTCAGTTGGTAGAGTGCATGACTCTTGATATCTGGGTTATGAGTTCGAGCCCCATATTGGCTGTAGAGTTACTTAAATAAATAGAACTTAAAAAAAAAAAAGAAAAGAAATAGTCATACAAGTTAGTTTCAGTGTGACTGAGTAGGAAGGTCCCAGAATGAGAAGACGGAACCGTGGACTAGCTGTGGGATATTTGGCATAGGAAAGAACTTTTCTCGATTTAAGCTCATCAAAGTTCATCATCTGTAAAACAAGAATCGTGATACATGGGTCCCACGGGAGTGTTGCAAAAGATCAAATGAGATCCTTCGTTTTTTCCAGCATTTATGTTTTCTCATGAAATATATATATACAAAAAAATGTGTAAGATCTCTGTATCCCGTTTAAAGGACTAAAATAAAACAAACAAACATATTCCCAGAATGCAGGGTAAGCAATAAGTAGTAACTTAGAAATGTTTTCATGTCCCTTTCTGATATCAAACCTCACCTGACCTCCATCTTTTTTTTTTTTTTGGTGGTAACTTAAGTCAGTTCCGGGGTCTTTGTTTTTCCAGCTTTACTGTGATATCATGGACAGGTTGCATTGTGTAAGTTTAAGCTGTACAGTGTGAAGATCTGTTGCAGGTATATATTGGGAAATGTTAACCACAATAAGGTTAGTTTACACATAATTACTGTTTTGCTGTTGTTACAGTGAGAACATTAAAGCCCTACTCTCATTGCAACTTTCAAGAACACAATACAATATTGTTAACTAAAGTTGCCATGCTGTACATGAGATGCCCGGGACTTACTCCTCTTATCACTGGAAATTTGTGTCCTTTGACCAACATCTCCCCATTTCCTCCTCCTTCTCCCCTACCACTCCCAGATTCTGACAACCGCCACTCTGATCTCTCTTTCTAGGAGTTCATGTTCTTAGTTGCACACGTAGATGAGATTATATAGAATTTGTTTTCCTCTGACTTATCTCACTTAGCATAACATCTCAAGGTCCGTCCAAACTGTTGCAGGTGGCAAGATTTTCTTCTTTCTCATGGCTGAATAATTCCATTATGTATATACCACATCTTCTTTATCCATTTACGCATTAATGGACACCTATGTTGTTCCATGTCTCAGATATCCTGAATAACACTGCAATGATGTAGGCATTTCTTCAAGACAGTGATTTCGTCCCCTTGAGATAGACACCCAAAAGTAGGATGGCTAGACCATGCCATAGTTCTATTTTTAATTTTTTGAGGAATGTTATTGTTTTCCATGATGGCTACACCAATTTACATTCTCACCAACAGCCCATACAGGTTTCACTTTCTCTAGACCCTCACCAATATATTTTTCTTGTCTTTTCTGTAATAACCATTCCAATAGGTATGAGGTGCTATCTCATTGTGATTTTTTAAAATGTATTTATTTATTTATTTCAGGGAGAGACAGAGTGTGTGAGCAGAGGGCAGGGGAGAGAGAGACTCCTTGAGCCAGGCTTCCTGATAAGCACGGAGACCTACGCAAGGCTTGATCCCACAATCCTGAGATCATGACCTGAGGAAAACCAAGAGTGGGACCCTTAACTGACTGTGCCCCTGTAGTAGTAGACTCTTACTGTATGTATTTCTCTCTGACTGACTTTTCTTGCCTCGATATTCTGTTGTTGAGATTTGTTCATGTGAAAGCAAACAGTGGTAGATCGCATACCAGAAGGATACATCATAGTAGGTCTATGAGATGGCTGTGGAGATGCCCTTTACCGAGTTTAAAGAAGTTTTCTTCTATTGTGAATCTGACCAAAGATTTTATCATAAAATTATTTTAAAGTATCAAACATTTTTTATTTGAATGCTACATATACCTTTAATTTATTAATATGGTAGATGATGTGAATGATTTTCTAATATAAAATCAACATGGCATTCCTGTGATAAAATTGCATTGGTCATTTACACATTATCGGATGTGATTAAGTCTCTGTTGTTTAGGATTTTTACCTATCTGTTCTTCAGTGAGACCAGCCTGTAATTTTCCTTTCTTGAACTGTGCTAGTAATTTGAGTATCAGATTTGTGCTGGCTGCATAGAACGATTTTGGAAGTATTCCCTCTTGTTCTGCTTTCTGGAACAGGTTATATCAGATTGACATTGTCTGTACTAGAATGTTATGATACCCAACAACACCTCTATAAAACCATCTTTATCTTGTATTTGTGGAAATATCTGTAATAGTTATTCTACTTCTGCGCTGGTTTTTAAGACTTCCTAAATTATAAGACTCCTAAGCATGTTTTAGCTGCATCCCCAAGTTTTGTTATGTCTCATTTTTACCATTCCACAGATGTTTTCTACTTTATATTAAGAGGCAGCCTAACAGAACCAGAATACAGACCCTGGAGCCAGATTGCTCACACGCAGACCCAGTGCCGCCATTTTCCGGTTGTCTGACTTTGAGCGCATTGTTCATCCTGTATGAGTCCCTGGTTTCTTCGTCTGCAAATGAAATGATAACAGGACCAGCCTCAAAGGGTTGATTAGAGGATTAAAAAATATATAAAACTCATAAAATACTACACGGGACATAATTCATTAGTAAATGCCATATGGAGTGTTTACTATTATTTTTTCTTCTTTAACGCTTGAGTTGATTGTGTGTCTGTTTTCAAATTTCCATGTGTGACTATGGGCAAGGACAGTTCCTAGTTCATGCTTTTTTGCTAATGTTTTATATTTTTATTAAATTGTGGTCAGACAGTTGTGATCCATAGGATATCAATTTGTTGAAATTCATTGAGGCCAGCACTCTGTCCCAGCATATTACTGATTTTCATAAATGTCCCACATGTGCTTGGAAATACGTGCCCTCCAAGAGCAAGGTTAGCAATCATGTCATTCAAATCTGTACCCTTACTAGTTATGGTGTTTGCTTGATCTAAGAGAGATGGGAGCATTTTTAAAGCAAGTGAATAACCTAGGCTTGTTATATTTTGTTTAGAAAAGCAGCTCTTTCGAGCAGTCTATAAAGTTTTTTAATAGACATTTTATTTTTGAATAGTTCTACAGAAAATTTCACAGATAGTGCAGACTTTCCATATACTTCACACCTTGTTGCCCATTATTAACAGATTACATTAATATGGTACATTTGGCAGAATTAGTGACCCGATATTAATAAATTTTTCTTAGCTAAAGCCCCAACTTTGTTCCGATTTCCTTAGTTTTTACCTAAATGTCTTTATTCCTGTCCCAGGATCCCACACAATTTGTTGTCGTGTCTCCTTAGGCTCCCTTTTGGTTGCGACAGCTTCTTAGACTTTTCTAAGGTTTTTCAAGGTTTTAATGACCTTGACAGTTTTGAGTGGTATTGGTATTGGTCAGATATTTTGTAAAACATCCCTCAAATACAATTTGTCTCATGTTTTCTCCTGATTAGACTGGGGTTATAGGGCTGGGGGAAGAAGATTGTGGAGGTAAAGGGCCATTCTCATCACATCATGTCGAGATCACATATTATGAATATGACCTACAGCTGATGTTAACCTGATGTAAACTTTGATTCCATGGTGATCAGGCTATACACGTGTGTGAGTTTCCGTAATTTTTACTAAATGGAATGTCATGATGTAATGCAATAGACTCAATGCAGACACCTGGATTCTAGGTCCATTTCTTTTCTTTTCTTTTTTTTTTTTTTTTTTTTTTTTTTTTGACAGAGAGAGATCACAAGTAGTCAGAGAGGCAGGCAGAGGGAAGAGGAGGAAGCAGGTTCCCCGCAGAGCAGAGAGCCCGATGCGGGGCTCTATCCCAGGAAGCTGAGATCATGACATGAGCCGAAGGCAGAAGCTTAACCCACTGAGCAACCCAGGCGCCCTCTAGGTCCATTTCTGTCACTAAATTGCTCTGTGAGTTTTGGCTGCTCACTTGACCTCTTTGACTGTCAGGGGTTTTGGTTGTAAAACCATGCCTTGGCTGGTCATGACGATCGGAACATACATTCTTTTGAAATGTTGTTTGCACATTTGTAATTACTTCTGAAATGCTTCCTAAATATATGTAGTTCTAGGTTTGCAAATTGTGGTGGCCAGTCTCCAAGGTGTACCCAGTGGATAGGGCTGATCTTTCTGTGGAAATGATGATGTGTGACTTCTGAGATTAGATAATCCAAGACATTATGGCTTCCAGTTTGTGATTGCTTGGATCACCCATCAGGGAGGGTCAGCCACCATGTCATGAGCTCTCCAGAAGTCTTGTGGAAAGGTATATGAGGTGAGAGCATTGGGGCTCCTGCCAATAGCAGGTACTGTCTTGCCTGTGAGGGAATGCACCACCTTGGAATCAGATCCTCCAGATCCAGTCAAGCCTACAGATGGTACAATCCCAGCCACCATATTTGCTGCCCCCTCATGAGAGGCCCCCATCCACAAGGAATTAAGCCTCTCTGGAATTCTTGAATTCCAACAACTGTGTGAAAGAAATCTTTATAGCTCTTAAAAACAAACAACAATGGTTGGATCCCAAGGCTTTGCAACGGTGTTCAGGCCCTCATGGTTAAGGGGTTGTGAGGGTGTCAGCTGGCTTGGTTCTCAGACTCCTCCCCGACTTAAACCACAGCAGCCTGGCCATCTGGTTTAAATATTGAGGATCCATATGGGATTCTTTCAAAGAGAGAAGTCTGCAGCCAAAAATAAATTAGTTTAGATGACCTCCAACACTCAATGATTTCATCTATCCATACAAAAAAATACTTCTTACAAACACATACACAGCATTTTCTCTTTTTTTCTTTTTTCTTTTTTTTTTTTTTTTTTTGCGGGGGTGGAGGAGGAGAGAGGGAATCTTAAGCAGGCCCCACACCCAACACAAGCCAGATGCAAGGCTCGATCTCACAGCCCTGAATTCATGACCTGAGCCAAATCAAGAGTCAGATTCTTAGCTGACTGAGCCACACAGGTGCCCATCATCATTCTTTTCAGAGTCTGATCTTCTTGAAGGACATACTGTCCCTGAGATTAGAAACAAGGGCCCACAGTATACTGCCCTCTGAGAAGTGTATCAAGTGTTGCCCGTTCTGTGTGTTACGTGGCTAGAGTCAAGACTGTGGAGAAAGCGCTGCTCTCTGGGCAGAGTTCCGTCCCCCAGCACCAGCCCCAGGCTGTGAGGGAAAGGATGAATTTGCCCCTGTTACCAATGTTCTGTTGTAAGAATAAGGGCAAGCAGATACTGAGTGGTGTAGGCAAGGCCCAGGATAATGGGTTTTATGTTCCATATACCCCATGACCGCTAGGAGGTAGGCATCTTGTAGATTGGGGAAATCGAGGCCGGAAAGCTAACCGGTTTGCCAGAGTCGCAGATTAGGAGGAAGAGAGCTGGGGCGCCTGGGTGTCAGTGGATTAAAGCCTCTGCCTTCAGCTCAGGTCGTGATCCCAGTGTTCTGGGATCGAGCCCCACATCGGGCTCTCTGCTCGGCGGTGAGCCTGCTTTCCCTCCCTCTCTCTCTCTGCCTGCCACTCTGCCTGCTTGCGATCTCTGTCAAATAAATAAATAAAATCTTAAAAAAAAAAAAAGGAGGGAGAAAGCTGCAAGGAAGTCTTGGTCCGTCTGCATCTGTAGATGCACAGTTTTAGCCCCTCTTTGGGTCGGAAATGCACTGATTTTACACTAGGAGGTTGTCATAATTCGTCGCTCTAAGAAAAGCTCGTCGTTCATTTGGTCCCTCGTTCACACAGAGCCCACTCTGTGCCCTGACCCCGTTGTAGGCCCTGTGGACAGAAAGGGAAGGAAAGCAGAAACTTCTGTTCCCTCTGGCCCAGCTTGAGCGTTGGGTTGAAGAGGACCCGAGAAGCCATCGGTTGCTTCCCCCTCTTGTAGCCAAACTCCGTAGAGGGAAGGCGAGCTTCCTTTAGGATCCTGAAGACCCAGTCTTCTTGGAACACAGCTAGAAAATGCCTTCAAGGGACAGAAAGACGAGGTGTAACCTGGAGCTGGGTCCCAGGGAGCCATGAACCCCCAAAGGTAGTCCCTGTTGCCCCCCGAGGTAGCCTTCCGGGGCTGGACCCAGCGCGGATGCTGCTGCTCCTGGCTGGCCAGCTCCCGGGTCCCTCAGGGGAGCACCCCAAACATTGCACAAAGCTGTTCGTTCGACACTGTACTGATGCGAAGCAGGACAGTGTTGAGAAACCATGCTCTGTGAAACTGGCCCTTGAGAAACTGCCCTGTTTGAAATCAAGTCTGCATTGTTCAGAGAGATTTTCAAGTGCAGGTCTTAATCGCCTATGTGATTCAGTTAAATTTAGTTCTGTCCTTCAGTGGGTCTCATTATCTTATTAATAATTCCACTCCTTGGCTGGAACTTCGTTTTGGTAAAAGTCTAACTATTTTGTGAATGTGTTTGGAGGCCCTGGCAAAGGTCCTCAGAGATGGGACCAGCACTATTGTTCTAGAACTCCCACAGCCTTGGCCCCCTGGAGAGTCACTTCATTGGCAACAAGTCCACCTGAGTGCTAAGATGGGATTGGAAACCTGCCCCTCCTACCCCCGCCCCCCGCCAGGAATGAGCAAGGCTGTCGGGGGTTTTAGTTGCATGATGGGAAGGGAGAAGGGGGCTCCGCACTGGGAAGGCAGCGGACCCCCACCCCATGTCTGTCTGCTCGGCCGCACCTATGCTCCTTCACACCACATTCCAGCACCAGCAAGCCGGGATGCTCACCTGCATCAGGGCCATTGACGGCCCCCTACACCCCTTTTGAATTTTTAAAAGGCAGGAGTTATTTAACCAAGAAGCTTTCATTCTCTTCCCCACCCCCACCCCTGGGAAGACTCCTTCTCAGGGACATGTTCTTAGATAGGAACCAAGTCTCTGCTCCAAAGTAGGGACCAAGGCCAGAACAGGGCCTTTTTTTAACTTGTTTGTGCTTCTTGCTGACCTTCAAATTATCTTTTTTTTTTTTTTTTTTAAGATTTTATTATTATTTGACAGACAGAGATCACAGGCAGGCAGAGGCAGGCGGGGGGTGGGAGGGGGAGAAGAAGCAGGCTCCTTGCTGAGCAGAGAGCCCGATGTGGGGCTCGACCCCAGGACCCTGAGATCATGACCTGAGCCGAAGGCAGAGGCTTAACCCACTGACTTTCAAATTATCTTATTTTGATTGTGTTCTTAAAGCAGGGACCCAGCACACTGGCATCAGGTACGAACACTTACTAGTGATCACTCTGAAGTTTTTCCAAAGCATGTTAAAACCAGCTCTGGGCTAACTGGAGAAATAGGGTGGGTACGAGGTCTGAGATTATTTGTCTCAATTTACAGGAAAACGACAGTGTGCTCTTGTTGAGGGGGTGACTGTGGAGGTCTGCAGCTTGACCTGGGGTAAGGTGGGACCTGCTGACCTGGCAGGGGAAGCTGGACCGCTGTGAGGAACAGGTGGCTGGAAGAGGGACAGCCTGTGGGTGGCAGGGAGCGGGTGGGGCTCTGAGTCCCCCATCTGGCCCAAACCCTGCCATGCAGGGGCCTGACTCTCTCCTGAATCCCTGGGGGAGGCCCAGCAACCACTGTTGTCTAATTCCCTAAAGCCCTGGGGGTACGTTTCACTGGTGGGTAACCTGCACAGCAGTGAACATCACCTGTAGGAGCTACCGTCATCCAGTAAGAAATCAGCAACCAAGCCATTAACTCCATGAAACCCAAAGTCAACTCTTACGTAGCTCATGCTTTTCCCAGCCTTTGTCCAATTTAATTCCGGGAAAGGAAATGTAATAAAAAATAAGCAACAGCATTGGTAAACGTTAAAAACAGAACTTTACTTGCATAATCCTACTTAAAGCATTCCTCCTTCATGGTCATGTGAAGATACGGCGAGAAGGGGACCATCTACAACCCAGGAAGAAGGTTCTCACCAGAACCAGACCCGGCTGGCCCCCTGATCGGACTTCCAGCCTCCAGAACTGGGAGGAACAAATGTCTGTTTGGCCCACTCAGCCTACGGCATTTGTTCATTTGTTCCGGTGGCCGGAGCTCACCCAGATGCCATGTGCTGATGCTTCCCTTCCTCCCTCTCGTCTAGACCATGAGCTTCATGAAAGCAGTTCTTTGTGAAGAGCGCTGCTTAGAAAACACAGGACTTTGGGCTTTGCGCACAGGAGTTAAAACAAAGTAACCTGTGAAGTGACAAATGGATTCCCGTCCCCTCTCAGCCCTAAAGCGGTGGCTCTCAGCCTTGGCTGCACAGTAGGAACCCCTGGGGAGCCTGCAAACTCTCAGGGGCCTGGTGACATCCTGGGCCAATCAGATGGGTTCCCAGGGGTGAGATCCAGGCATCACTAGCACTGAAGGCTCCCAGAGTGACTCAAATGTGCACCCAGGGAAGACCAACCTCCCTAAAACTAAAGGGGCAAAGTACTGGGGCGAGGGGTCCCCAACTAGAGGGAAAGCTGTCAGGTATGCCTTCGTGTTGCTCAGCTGAGTACCTGCTTTACAGTTACAGAAGGGATGAAGGCTGAGTGAGATAGAGGGTGGTACACTGTTTCGATAAATCAAAATAAAAACAAACAGCAACAAGTTCACAAAAGAAATTTTTATTTGAGGCAGGAAGTCTGGATGAAAGGGTTCTAACAGTTCCCAGCAGTCGAAATCCAGTTGTTAGTGGCACTATTTCAACTTTGTAGATTCAACTTAGTCAGGAAAGAGTACTAAGGTCCTACTTTCCCAGCTGGACAGGAAGAAGGGCGAAGAGAACTGAAGAAGCTTCTAACCTATGGATACTGCTCTTCAGACCCGACACCGAGCGGGCCAAGCCCTCACTGGCCTGGCCGCAGGTCGCTGACCCTCCAGGGAAGGCAGAGGCCGCACTACACTACATACAGGGAAAGTGACCCGGGGAACACAGCGGCAGGTCACCTGGAGGGGAAAGAGGCACCAAGAGCTTCAAAACTCCGTGTTGAAGGGATAGTCCTTGTGGGAGGCACAGCTGTCAGGAGAAAAGGAGGAACATGTTAGCTTTACAAGGGAAGGGATTTCGACCATAAGAGATGGTGAGGATCTCGTTATAGGCAGAAATACAGGCCTCAGAGACGAGCCAGTGTCCAGACTGCAGGTCATGGGGTCTGTGCTGGGGGCCCCCGCAGCCCCCCTTCTAGGCTCCTCTACCATGGGCTGTCATCAGTTGGCACCTGTGTGACGGACCCCACCCTCCCTGTGGGCCCAGCACCGTGCCTGAGGCAAGCGGGGCACCAAGACACGGTTCCTGCTTCCTGGTCACTCAGGCTAACTGGCAGGACCAGAGTATCCCATAGTCTGAAACAGTAAGAGGGTGACCAGAGAGGGGTCAGGAGTCTGCATGTGACAGAGCCAGTGCTCTGAGGACACAGAAGCTGCCTGGGGGCAGTGGGAGCTGAAGGGAACCCCACAGAGCAGTGCAGAGTGGGACACGGGAGACAGAGGGGAAGAGAGAGGCGGGGTGAGTACGTATGAACATGGCAGTGGCTCGTGCTGGAACAAGTTTTGGCACTCACAATGGAAAGGCTGGCGGGGCATAGTGGGGAAGGCCCAGGGAGAACGCAGCACAGGGCCCAGAATGCTCAAAGATTTGGAGTCATTCAAAACATCCCCACAGTCTGCCCCTTTTTTGGCCTCCCATCAAGCCTGAGCGACAGGACCCTGCCTTCAGCAACAGAGGCTCCCTGGAGCGGTAACTGCCGCAAAGAGGCAACGGACGTGTATGCAATGGACGTGAGAAAGCGGCCTAGGTGAGCTGGGAAAGTGGGAGCCAGCCTCTCCCTCCCTACTCCAGCCCCAACCCGTCCCCACTAAGCATCAGCAGCCCCCAGGCTCATCCGACAGCTATTTCTGAAGTGGCACTGGAGAGGGGAGGGAGTGTAAGGGAAAAGGGACCGGCGGAAAACCACTGCGGTCTGTCAGCCCCGAGAGCTCCAATACGCTGTGTCCGCAGTGGGAAGTGAATGACTGACACTGAGACTCTCACGGGAGAACAGGCATCACCTGGTGAGAGGTTCACTTTTCTCTCCCTCACGCACTTGGTTCAAAGAGGATCTTAGTGCCTAAAGATTAAGCACTACCACAACCAGGGACATCTGAAACGGCCCGGTGTGCCAGCGCCAGTGATGCGCCGTTAGTGGCCCGTGATGTCCGCGATGGCCACGCGCGCACAGGCACAGCCGAGCGCAGGAGAGTCTTGCCCAGGACGCAGAGGCGGCGGACAGGCGCAGGGGTGGGGCGGCCCCCAGCGCCGCCAACGGCACCGAGAGGGAGCAGAGGCAGGAGAGACGAGGCTGGCACCCGACCCCACCTCAGGGCAAGTCCAAGTCTTGCTCGGAGGACTAACTGCTGGGGAAATGGGGGAGAGAGAGAGGCCACACACACAGCGAGGAAGGAAGCTCTTGGTCCCCACTGTCAAACGGAGGTTTCGTCTTCAAACGCAGAATGAGTTTTAAACTTTGGTTACTGTACTGTAGGAGAAGCAGGGGCGGGGGGGGAGGTGGGGGAGAGGGACACAACCACCTTCCTTGTCACCTCCCTCAGTTTCCACACTACAAATCGCAGGGAACACAAGAAGCCAGCGAACTCGCAGCTGAAAGGGCTCTGGGTGACCATCAGCCCGGGAGGGGTCGAGAGGTTTCCTCAGCCTCAAGACCGCAGTCTTCCTACTGAACCCCCCTGATTACGTCAGTATGAGGTAGGAGTCACGTGCGAATTCTGCCAGGAAGGTGGGCCAGGAGCCCTATGGATCGCCTGGTTTCAGGCGAGCCGCTAAGATTTGAAAATTAATGCTAAAATGTGTAGTTGCTGCAGGTTAGGCTAACAGCGGCCCTGAGGTGGGAGGAGAGATCGAGAACTGATCGGTTGGCATTTTCCCCTTGGCTGTGTGCAGTTCAGCTGACATGGGTTCAAGCGTTTCCCACTGTGCACGGGTGAGAAAGCAAGGCGACGGGCACCGCCGGGAACCACTGCTAACGGGACATGGACCCCGTGGCCTCTGGGAGCTTCCCTCGTGCTGCAGCCTTAGCTCCCCTCCCCGCGCGCACTCACCTCACCAAGGCGCACACGCGCCAGTTCCGGTTGTAGCTGAGCAAGGTGGTCATATCCACGCTGCTCAGTTCAAAGTCAAAGACCTCAAGAGAAAAAAAAAAAAAAATCCAGTAAATTCTTCAAATAAAGGTCAAACCCAGAACACAAAGTATCCAAACAGCTCCGGGCCCGGCCGCTGAGGAGAGGCTGCCCTGAGTGGGGAGGGCAGGAAGACAAGCGTCCGAGAGACGAAGTGCAGCTCCTTCACAGAAGCCCCCCGGGCCGCCGGGATGCTGCCCGGAACAAGACAGGCCCTCCCCTCCGGAGCCTCCGAGTAAAATGGGACTTTTAATCCATTCTGTGACTGTCAAAATCACAGAAGTGCTGAGCATCCCTGTGACGAGCACAGGTGGGAAGAAAATGACGGATCGCAGGCGTCTCCGGCTCCGTTTACACGGAAGCGAATGAAAGTGAAAGTTGTCACGCGACAACTCCCACACAAGGACCGGCCGGCAGCACGCTGGAGGGAGGCGCTACACGACCCTCAGAGGGGCCAGAGAGACTGAGAACCAAGTCCGGCTGGGGGCTGAAGGGTGCTGTCAGAGACGGGATCTGAGATGGGCCTAAGCAGCCCCTGACAGCTAGACAGAGGACAAGAAAGGTCCGTCAGGAGGGGAACCATTCCCGTGAGGGCCGCGGGCTGACGGGGAAGAAGTCGGCCGTCGGGGAGGCCAGCAGCCGGTGAGCCTGGGAGGGGCGGCGCACGGGGGGACGGGGAGGCCCTCATGTCAGAAGGTTCAGAAAGCAAGCCTGCTGGGGACACTCGCTGGTGACCTCTGTGGGCAAAGGCGCTCACTTGCTGTCTCCACTGGCTGGCTCTGAGAGATGACAGGATGGTGGGGGTCCCACACGGCACCGTCCAGGCATGAGAGGAGAGGCCCTCTGTCCTGCTCCGCTGAAAACACCCCGGCCAAGCAGCCAGGATCTTACCTGAAAGTTCTCAGCAATGCGCTCAGGTGTCACGGACTTGGGGATCACCACCAAATTCCTCTGAATGGGGAACCGGATCAGGATCTGTGAACAGAGGGGCCGAGTGTGTCCGTACACCAATAACCTACATTATCACGTCAGTCGGTCTCATCTACACCCACTCCCCAAAGACGGAAATTCCAGACTGTCACATGTAAGGAAACGGAGGCTCAGAGAGGCCAGGGTCCCCCCGAGTCATGCCACGTGCTGCTGTGTTTCCCAGGTGTCCTGGTCACAAGGAGGAAGCCATCCTACCACCTGGGAGAAAAAGAACATTTCCCAGGCGGCTGGTACCGAGTGCTCTCCTGTGAGCAGGGAGAGGAGCTTCCCACATTCGTCAGCAAATGCGGGCCCCGGGGCGGCCTGTGGAGGCAGGAGGCCGGCGCCCCCATCCCCACCACGTGGGCATCTTCTGGCGTCCTAGTCTGTGCGCCCCGTCTACCACGCTCCAGGACCTCGAGCCGCACTTCCAGGGAGGGCTTGGCTGGGCTTGGCACCTCTCCCTCCCCGCTCAAGGGGACCACTACGAATGCAGGGAGTTCAGGGCAGTCACGGGCGCGTGGAGAGGACGGTACCTGCGCTGTGGTTTTATTGTGCTTGGCCGCGATAGCTTTGATCCTGGGATCCTCCAACAGGGAAGGGTCCTCAGGCTTGGCCCTGGAGACAGAAAGACGGCCTGTGTGAGCGCCCAGCCTCGCTTCCACTCGAGGACAGCCCGTGGCTCTAACTCCCATCGGCCTTTGAGGGCAGCCCACCAGTCTCCTCCTGATTTGAAGCTCAGGTACAAACTCCCAATCCTTGGGAAAAAGAGCGGCCATCTTGCTACTAGAAAGGACAACCAAGAAACCCAATGAGAGGCTCCTGGGTGGGTCTGAAAAGTGGCGCCAGAAGCATTTTCCTAATGCTGAATTTTTCTTTCTAGCCATCTCCAACCTTCACCGATGGACACGATGCAGTGGGAACCTCACCAAGGCCTGTCAGGAGAGCCGAGGGGACTGTAGGCTGTCACCACAATGCCCTTGGACTGGCAGTACTGGATTAACTTCTCCTGAGTGAGGTACGGGTGGCACTCGATCTACAAATGCAAACAGAGGGCTGGGGGTAGCATGCAGGCACGGTTGTGGGGACATACAGGAAGCCTCTCCTCCCCAACAGAAAATGATGTGTAGCCAATGTCTGAGCTCCCAGATAAGCTGGAACAAAAGTCCATGTTTCCCAGCAAGTGTCTTCGATTCGAATAACAATAATGGTGTTATCATGGACCGTGGCCATGGGCCCTAAGGGTTTGTTCTGGCTTTGGCCAATTTATCAACTGTGATGGGCCACATGCTGATAATCCTGGAGAGCCTGAGTCATCACAAGCCAGGCTCACACCCTGTCTCTCCTGCAAGTAAGGCTCCTAGATGGGTCATCATCATTCTCAGGCCCAAATTGGGACCTGCCTCCTGGCTGCTCCCTGGGGGACACAGACCAGAAGTGACTGCCAGGTTCAGAGAGTAACTGAACAGCCTCCCACACACACCTTCCCCTGCCCATGTTTACCTGGTTAACAGCCGGCTTGTATTTTAAGCCAGGTTTGTTTAAGATCTTCTCGACTTGGAGATGATTGAAATTGGAGACTCCAATAGCTTTCACCAGCCCTTCCTCCACCAGCTCTTCCATGGCCTACCAACGAAAGAGGGGCTGCTTGCTTCTGACATGTGCCCCAGAGGACAGGAATGAGAAAAGCATCTCTGACTCCAATCAGTTTAACGGGTCCTGCCCTTACTAACCAGCACCGGCAAACTAGAGTTTGGAGAAGCCAAGAGACACCAAAACAAAAGCCCGGCTGGCTTTAAGAAGACAGGAAGAGCAAAAATGGTGACCGAACACCAAAATGCAGGGGAAGACACAGCAGAGCAGATCACTCACAGGAGAAAGAGATACCAGCAAGGAGGGAGAAGACCGAGTCAGCAACTGCCTTACCTCCCACGTGTCCACAAAACTGGTGTCACTGGGAATCACACTGCCTTCCCCATCCAGCGGGAAATATTCCTTCCCGTGCTGTTGTTACAAGAGCACATGATCAATGACAGCCCTTCGCAGACCTGGATCTTTAAAAGTGAAGTTCTAAAAAAAAAATGACTCTTAACTACCATAGCTAAGCTTTCAAAAGGTCATCAAGGGCAAACCCACGGGCCAGTGTGAAAAGGAAACGGGCAGACAACTCCTGAAGCCCCCAGACCCTGTTCCTTTCAAATGGGTTACAGCTGACTATCTGGATGGTCTGATGGAACCATCTGGCTGATGGAACCAGCACAATACAACAGGGATACAACCACATCCCTTCACTCCGGCTGACAAAGCAGAAAATGGACCCTGGGGCCAGAAAGAACTCATAACGCGAGTGTGTTTGGTGCAGAGACTCGGGCTTCCACAGGATGGGGCCTGTGTGCGGACGCCGGACTGACCCACACACGGAGGCAGAGGGTGACAGCCAAGGAGGTCTTCGGGCCACATACAGAATGTCCCCTGACCCACACCCGCGGCCACAGTTTGAAGCGGTACCAACAGCAAATGACAAAGCACAGCACTCCTCCAATTCTGTAACGTTCAGCCAAGTCGCCCACGGTTCAAATTCAGCAGGTGTGGGGGGATGGGGGCTGACAGCTCCCGGGGGCAGTGCCCGGGCCAGTAAGCACTCACACAGAGCGTGTGCCCACCTGTACCCTAAAGCGGGAGAGTCTAACACAGCCCGGGCTGCACGGAGCGACAGCGGCCGCCTACCTTGAAGCCCGTCGGCCAGTGAATAAGGTAGAGGTCCAGGTAGTCCAGCTTCAGGTCGATGAGCGTCTTCTGGCAGGCCCCCTTCACCATGCTCTTCTCGTGGAACGTGCACCACAGCTGAGGCATGCGAGGGAGCACGTCTCAGCCGGCAGCCAGGCAGCCAGACGGCCCCAAGACACCACCCACCCCCTCTCACTGGGGCACTGTAAACGGGGTGAGGGAGTTTCCATTGCACACTGTGGACCCGAATTTTCCAAAGGCAGGCAGGATCATCAGGTCAGGGACCTGTCAGAGGGACCAAACTGAAGGCCTAATGAGAATGGACAGGTCAGGAAGGCCCGGGCCCTAAACATGAGCTCCCATGCCATTTTCCTACAGGACTGGTGTCTGTGAGGTCAGCCTCACCCTCCCACCCAGGGTTCCTCTGGGCACCGACAGCCTCCAGGTGAAAGACGGCGGCCATCAGTGGAGACCCAGCCTCCAGATGGAAACCAAGTTCCGTCCTCAAAGAGAACTCCCTGGAAAGGGAGCACCAACCCACAACCTAAGCCTCGCCGACAAGGGGCTCTAACCAATGTCTCTACAAGGAATGACCATCCAAGAGACAGTGGACCAATGAGCTCTGGAACCCTCTATGGCCTGTAGTCAACTCATTTCCCCAGAGGATGGTCTCGGCTCCTGCACCCACGCTGTCCTCGGACAAACAGGAGAGAGAGGCCTGTGGCCCAGGCTCCCCTGCAGGGCAGCACCTTGCTGACGATGAAGAGGTCCTCACGCTTCACCACCTGCTCCTTGAGCTTCTCCTGGATGGCCAGGCCCACCTCATTCTCATTCTGGTACACGTGAGCGCAGTCGATGTGGCGGTAGCCGAGATCAATCGCGACCTTCACAGCCTCGGTCACTTTGCCTGGAGGGGACTGAAAGGAAAAGGACCGGAAGGCACGGAGTTCAAATCAACAACGAAGCAACCCAGGAAGAAAGAAGGGCAGCGTGAGCCTCCTGCTGAAGCTCCCGCCCCTTTCCCATGGCTGCGGATGGCCAGTGGCTTCCCCAGAGCTTCCATCGGCTGGGGTTGGGGGGTGGGTGAAAGGCCATAGGACTTCACCTGAGCATCCTCACACCACTTCACCACAGTCCACCCTAAAAACACGTGCCAGAGCTCTCTCCCTGGCTTCTCTATATCTGTTGATTTACAAACCACCGTATAAAAACAAAAACAAAAGAAACAAAAAACACCCTATCTGAATCTTTTAGGTTCCCAAGACAATAAGGGATGCCATTTCCTTCAAATAGCTCAGAGTATTTCAATAACTGCTGTAAATATTTACCCAATGCCCATTTGGTTTCTGAGCTGTCCGAACGCCCATACTTTACTCTCTCCTTTTGGGTGTGGAGTCGGACACTGGCAATCACTCATTTTTCAGTTTTGGGAGATGATCGTAAAGTCAAGAACCTTACGGATACAGACTCAAAGGCAGGTGCTTTCTTTGCAACCACGTGAGAACCTGCTCTAAGAGGTAGGGGTGGGAGACGGCCCCTCTGAGATGCCAGGAGACAGAAGGGAGTTGGGAGGAGAGGGGAAACGGGCATCAATAATGTGTGGGCAGAGCTGCAAAGAGACTGATGAGCTCTGCGAGCACCTCCGTGACCAGGATGGGGCAGAGCCAGGCTGTTGGGGAGGAGGCGACCCCTCCATAGCCTTCAAGCTCCGCCAGCACCCAGACTGACCGCATGGACATTTACTCCCATCTCCTCACTGATCCTACTCAGACCAGAGAGGCGAAAAATACACACATGTGCAACAGACTGTGGAATGAATACAGAGCATTTCTCCAGAGAGCTGGGGGAGAAAGGAATGAAAAGGAAAACTCCCCAGGGCTATGAGCAGCTGCAGACATTGGCTGCTCTGACATCAGCTGTTGTTAACAGGCCCGGTGGGGGAGGGGGGTAGTAGATTATGAACCAGTGGGAACAAGTGTATGGCCAGAGCCTGTTGGCACACTGAGCTTGTTCACCCCTAAGGAGGGAGCAGGGGGCAGGTTGCTAAGCTCAGGTGTGAGAGGGTACCAGATGACTGACCTCCTTTTTCCCTAGAGGACCGAAGAAGCTACGAGAGCAGCCTTCCCCACCACTCAAGATTCAAGGGACGGGGCAGGGGGCGCACACACTCCCCAGGCCCAACCTGGCTACACGTTGCATCTGTCACAGCAAATGGTGCAAAGGCAGTGGCATGACTCAAACCAGGCCCATGAGACTCAGTCTCTGGAACTACCCAGACAAGCTCCCTTTCTGCTGGGGTCATGGTGCTGGGGGAATGGAGCCAGGAGCTACTTGAAGAGAGCAGGGCTGAGAGACAGGAGGGTCAAGAGAAACTGCTCCTAGCGACATCACATAGCCTCGATGCTAGTATGCCCCAGGGCGTCCTGTGGGCCCACGAATCCCCACCTCAAACATACTTCTTATTCTGCACAACATGGAGTTGGTTATTCAGCTCCTTGGAGCCAGAAAGTATAAACTAGCATAATCAAGGTTGCCAAAAGAGTGGCACAAAACTGAAAAAAAGTTCATGCTATGTTTTCAGAGAAGCCACGGGCAGAGATGACCAAGAGATCAGCTAAGGACACATGTGCTGGGACACCAGCCACGCTGCTTTCCAAGGGTAAAGTAAAGCACATGCAAGGGCTGTTGGGCATTTTATAAATTCAATGTGCAGGGGTTGTAGCAATTTGTGACAAGCCTCCTGAGAATGGGAGCTGTGTGCCAGCCTCCCCTTTTGGGGGACACCTTTTGCAGCCACGGGGAAGGCCACAAGGGGCCACGTGCTCTGCCACAGGGGGACTGATGGCTGTCCCCTGGGCTGACCCTGGAACAGACGTCCTGGTTACCAGAAGGCTTGTGCCAGGACAGATCATGTCACCTAATGGAAAGAGACGAGTAGGGTACTTGGCCCACACGGGCTCAAACTGAAAATACAGACCTATTTTTACCAGTTTTCAGTACTTTAATATACATTAATACAGTGACTCTATCACAAGCCCAGCAGACACTGCTGTCTCTATAGCGAGGGAAAGTGAGGCACAGAGAGGGGAGGCAATGGGCCCGTGATCACACAGTCAGTCAAAGATGTCAGGACTCAAACCTCAGCAGAAGGACCTTAGAGCCATACTCTGCCTAGAGGTCTGACCCCCCCGTGTGGGCCCTAAGAGGCACAAGACACTGATCAGTGAAAGGAGAAGTGTCCTGGGCTTGGAAATATCATTCTCTAGAATGAAAATGTACCAGAGTCCGCGAATTATACAACTAATCATCTCAACCTGACCCTTCCCAGAGAGAGACTAAACAAATTTCTCTTACCACTAACGAATCAGCCAATTTAAGTTACGGTGAAAAATCACACAATAGGGGTGCCTGGGTGGCTCAGTGGGTTGGGCCTCTCCCTTCGGCTCAGGTCATGATTCCAGGGTCCTGGGATCAAGCCCCGTATGGGGCTCTCTGCTCAGCAGGGAGCCTGCTTCCTCCTCTCTCTCTGCCTGCCTCTCTGCCTACTTGTGATCTCTGCCAAATAAACAAATAAAACCTTAAAAAAAAAAATCACACAATAAACTTGGCAATGCTAAGTACATGATTATACCGTCTCTCCATTTCAGGTCTGCATTTATGAATGCAAACACGGGGAGTGGTCCAAACTGAAACTTTGAAAAGAAAATAAATCATGAAGGTATATTTCCATACATTTCACAGGAAATCTGCAGAAAACCATTACAGGAAACATTCAAATTGCAGATGATCCAACTGTACAAATCCTACAGACTAAATCATGTTTTGATTCGATTCTGCCAATAATCTGCCCTGTGACTTGGGCAAACCCATGCAAGCCCAACTCTCTTGGACCTTCGAGCTCCAGAGAGCACTGGCTCAGACAGCAACCTGACAACAGTCTGCGCTGACGGCATCCATGGACGGCAGTGAGAACTCTCGGCCCTTGGGGCCCCCACCATCTCCACAAGATAGGCCTCCCTATCTCCTCTAACACTCACAGCCAGCTAATACCAACTCAGATCATATTAGTGGTCCCCCTTCAGACACACACTTTTAAAACCTAATTACCTTCCCTTTTACATGTAGCTCTTACCTGTTACTTTAAAATAATAACCCTCCTGGGGTGCCTGGGTGGCTCAGTGGGTTAAGCCTCTGCCTTCGGCTCAGGTCATGATTCCAGGGTCCTGGGATCAAGACCCGTATGGGGCACTCTGCTCAGTGGGGAGCCCGCTTCCCTCTCTCTCTCTGCCTGCCTCTCTGCCTACTTGTGATCTGTCTCCCTCTGCCAAATAAATAAATAAAATCTTTAAAAATAATAATAATAATAACCCTCCCTCTATTCCCTCTACAAGGCTCAACCAGGTTATAAAATGGTGTCAATGGTAAAAACCAAAAGTATTTCAGAGCTGAATCCCTTGTAGAATTAATCATGGGGATTTCTGGAAAGAGGGGACTGTGTTCTTTCTGATGTATTTTTTTTTTAAGTTTTCTCTAGTTAGCAGGTATTATATTGCAATGAAGGGAGGGGGGGATGGGAC
Source organism: Mellivora capensis (assembly GCA_004024625.1). Classification (NCBI taxonomy): domain Eukaryota; kingdom Metazoa; phylum Chordata; class Mammalia; order Carnivora; family Mustelidae; genus Mellivora; species Mellivora capensis. The sequence goes on from PISX010000507.1 coordinate 183,432, forward strand.
CAAAGGAAACTTTACCATGGGGAAAAAAAATTCCTGGGCAAGATGTAGGAGAACAGCGTGCCAATGATAATCCTAGAGTAAGGAGTAGGAAGCCATAACTTCTGATGTGAACTTAGATTTAATAAAGAAACATGGTCATCAACCTCTAAAGCCTTTAGAAGTACTATGATCACAGAAAAGCTGTCCCCACAAACATTATTTAACCTCTTCCAATTAAATCAGCTTTTCTTTAGAGAAATTTAACCTTCGTCTAAGAGAAACTCATTTTTCATTATTAGGTTTACATACAAGTAGTCTTACAATATAATTTTCTATTTTAAGTGTTTAAGTTTTGTTTTAAGTATAAGTCATTTCAACCAGAAGCAAATGTAACAGGCATTAGTGACTTCTTAAAAATGTATTCCAAATTCTGATTAATTCACTTAGAATCTTTTGAAAAAGGAGTTGGCAAACTTTTTCTGTAAGATGCCAAACAGGAAATACTTGAGGCTTTGTGGGCTCAACGGTGGGCCACACCTGCCCCACTCTGCCACTGCAGCACAGCAGTCATAAATAATGAGTAAACATGAGGTGTGTCCTAATAAAACTTTATTTACAAAAATGGTCTGTGGCTTGTAGTTTACCAAGCCCTTCCTATGCCAGAAGAGCATACATAGAAGTGGGAATTAGGCAAGAGGCCCAGCCTTGATTTGTCCTAATTCTTATTCACAAATAAGACTTCTGGTGTCGAGGAGCACCTGGGTGGCTCAGTGGGTTAAGCCTCTGCCTTCAGCTCGGGTCATGATCTCAGGGTCCTGGGATCGAGCCCCGCATCGGGCTCTCTGCTCAGCGGGGAGCCTGCTTCTCTCTCCCTCTCTGCCTGCCTCTCTGCCTGCTTCCTCTCTCCCTCTCTGCCTGCCTCTCTGCCTACTTGTGATCTAATGAGATCTTTAAAAAAAAAATTTTTTTTTATTATTATTATTTTTTTAAGATTTCTGATGTCTAATTCAGCATCATGATAACGAAAAGTTAGATATTCTGACAGTGAACATGGGTATTTTGGTAACCAAAAGCGTTTAATGCCTGTTCTAAGTTAACCACTGGACAACACAGTCTCAATCAACTTCAGGGAAATCTGAGCAAACTGGCTTCCTCACTCTGTGGGGCACCCAACACTCCCACGCAGCACAAATGGGAGACTGGGGATCTGGTGGTTTGTATAAACAAGGCTCAACGTCTGCTATATTCCTAAGGCTCCAAAAGACCAAGCATGGGGGAGAATCCAGAGAATAATCCATGCTATCTCTCGCGTCCAATCTACGGTCAGTAGAAAGTGTGTTTTCAATATTTGGGGGAGATAAACCAACCTCATGATCAGTCCGTCCACCTCATTTTACAGTTCCGTACAAATGATAAGGCGTTGGCCACCCTTTTAGTTGCGTTATCACACGAAAACAGTTAATCTGGCTACTATTTGGCATCAAAGCTCATAATGAGGCTTGGTAACAAACACACACCAACTAATAAAACCTGAATCAATCTCTGCTGAATTCTAAGACACTCCTGTCTCCACTTGGTTGAGATGGCAATGGACCAGGATTGGCCCTGCTCAGGGAAGACTTACTTAAATATCTTTGATCTTGAAGAGGGATGAGGTTGAGGCCCGCAGGGAAAGGAGGCAGGTGAACAGTAAAACCAAGTTACTGTCTCAGCTCCAATGCCAGCACCTCTCCCCAAACCTGGGATCTTGGGGCCATTACAAGCCTGTGACAGATAATCTTTCTCAGCACATTATTTTCTACCTCGTGTGTTCTTTTTTATTTTTTAAGATTTATTTATTTGACAGAGAGAGATCACAAGTAGACAGAGAGGCAGGCAGAGAGAGAGAGGGAAGCAGGCTCCCCGCTGAGCAGAGAGCCTGTTGCAGGACTCGATCCCAGGACCCTGAGATCACGACCTGAGCTGAAGGCAGTGGCTTAACCCACACCGCTACCCAGGCGCCCCTACCTCGTGTGTTCTTAAAGGAGGAGCTATCACCCCTAAAGAGGCAAAAACTGGTTCAGTGGGGACAAAAAAACCCAAATAAATCTTAGCTTACACAACGGTCTGTGGCCCTCTGAAGGGCTTCAGGACATGAACAGTCTATTTCTGATGTTAATTTTTTACATGGGGAGCAATTAGGGAAAAATGTCTCAAATAGTTCCTGCATGGCACAGGGATGGAGAATATGGGAAAGAGGTTAAGAAACACGGTTGCACTCCACTCCTCGTTTTGCAGCACCTGGGTGCGTTACAATGATCAAGCTACCAACAATTTTTCAGCAAGGTCAGAACATTTACTAGCAAGAGGGTATCAGAAGAAATCTCTGTTTTAACGGCTTCCTGGCAAAATGTTGGTGGGTTTACTTCCTGTCTAATGGGGAAGGCCAGCTTGCCGGCGAGATACACTCCTTAAGCCACATGGGGTTGGAGGCAGAGATGTTCTCCCAACTGCCTGAAAGCCTCCCCTCCGAAGACAGAAGGGCAGATTTGAGGACCTTTGATGCGACAGCAGACCGGAGACCACTAGAGCCCCACGAAGGGTCTGGATGGTACAACACAGATGCCATGACAGGAAAGATCCAGGAGAACAAGCAACTGTACCCACTTGCAGAGCCTCCCCGACTTCTCACAAAGATAAGCAAATGTTTCTTAGGTCACCCCTTCTTTTGTCCAGCATCTGTGAAAAAATATGTACACACATATGGGGAAAGGGGGAATAGCTATGATCTATACTATCTGTTATACTTAAAAAAAAAAAAAAAAAAAAAAAAAAGGATTCCCCTCTAAGCCCATACTTGTGCTACTTGTTCCGCTATTACCTCCCCATCACACCTCAACACAATTCTGTACACAGCTCATCTCCTCACCTCCGCCACCATCCAAAGTTATCTTACTTCTTTCTATTAATTCAACACCTGTCTACATGTTTACATATTTCTTTGGGTGCCTACTATTTACCAGGCATTGTGAGAAATGCTGGAAATACTTGTGAACGAGACCGACGCTACCCTCGCCCTCAAAGAATGTAGTCTGCCAGAATGAATGACCTAAGTATAGATTTTATGACGTTATTTTAAATGAATATGTGGCTTTTCAGGTCATTAAGTGTGTAGGTGCAGGATTTAACTCTGTTTAGGGAGTGCCTGGGTAGCTCAGTTGGTTAAGCGTCCAACTCTTGATTTTGGCTCAGGTCGTGATTTCAGGGTCCTGAGAACAGGATTTGCACTTGGCGAGGAGCCTGCTTAAGATTCTCTCTCCCTCTCCCTCTTCTCCCTCACCATCCCACTTTCATGTGTGCCCTCTCAGTAAAAAATAAAAAAATAGGGGCGCCTGGGTGGCTCAGGTTATGATCTCGGGGCCCTGGGATCAAGCCCCGCATCGGGCTCTCTGCTCAGCAGGGAGCCTGCTTCCCCCTCTCTCTCTGCCTGCCTTTCTGCCTACTTGTGATCCCCCTCTCTGTGTCAAATAAATAAATAAATAAAATATTTTTTAAAAAATAAAAATAATAAAAAAATAGGGACACCTGGGTGGCTCAGTCAGTTAAGCGTCCGGTTCTTTGTTTCAGCTCAGATCACAATCTCAGGGTCTTGGGATGGAGCCCCACATTGGGCTCTGAGCTCAACAGGGAGTCTGCTTGAAGATTCTCTCCCTCTTTCTCTGCCCCTGCTTGCATGCTCTCTAAATAAATAAATCTTTTTTAAAAACTAAATTAAAAGAATTTTAAACCTTTTTAAGAACGTTTATTCCTTATTTACCCTAGAACAGTAATTGTCAAATGATGAGCCAAGGTCAGGAACCAAATTTTTGAAAACACAAAACAGAATAAAATATTGGAATTCATCCCACCTAGTAGTGTTTTGTGGATCTTTTGTTCCAGTTATATGCTTACGTCTGTGCATGCCTGCATCATTATACAAACTATAGTAATTTACTATTGCCAAGAAAGTGTCTTTTCATATCCATTCCAAGATAATAACCCTCAACAGCTGAAATTTAACTCAGTATCACGATCATAATTCAATTACACCCTTAGAGACATCACTGGACTTCTTGAAGGACACACAAATTACACACTCTGATTACTCTGGCCTAGAAACACTTTGTGTGAAGAAAGTCTATGACCTTTTTCTTATTTCCTATATTCATTTATCTTCAACTGCAGCTTTTAGGGTAGAGGTAAACCCCACCCTCTGTTCTAGATCAGACCATTTAAGGGTGCCCTCAATCCTGTCTCTGGTTTCCTGATCAGTGTGTGAATATCCAGTGCCCAGGCGCACATTCAAAGTCCCTGGGAAAACCTGGGTCATAGCTGGAGAATGTTAATATACAATGCCCCAAAACTAACTTACAAGGAGCTTTTAAAAACACCGGGTTTTGTCCCAGCGCCCATAATACCACCCTTCTGTGCTCCCTACTCTCCAGGTCATCAGGCTAGCCTTTTTATTCCTAGCCATTTCTTGGGGACGCTGTAGAAAGATTTCAGTGGTGTTAAGCTTTCCTCAGACAGTTTTAATGCTGAGGCCGGGGCACAGTTTTCTCTGGGCGGTCACCACCGGTGACCAGATTCCCTGCGAAGGTCTGCCCCGCATACAACAACGGCCCCCCAAACCCCCTCCGCCCCGAGAGGCAAGCTCGGCTCCAAGGGGTCAGCGCCCCGTGTTTGGGGACACAGACACAGATGCATCCTGGGCCAACTCGCGGCAGCTAATTTAATTATCTGCAGTCTCAGGGCTTAATATGAGTGCTTATTCCTGAGAGAGCAGAAACGGAAACCATTAAGAATAAAACTATTTAAAAGAGAGACAAAGACGCAGGTGCCACAGGTGCGGTTCAGACGCAAAACGACGGCCATCGGCGGCGCCCCACACCCCTTTCGGCCCCATCAGTGCCCGGCCCCTCCCGGTTCCCGCCCCCGGGGCCCGAGCGGCGGGGATCAGGAAACCCCTCTCTGTGATTTTCCAGCCGGGACCGGATTCCAAGTGCGGCCTGGGGATCCCAGCCACCCAGCGTCTACAGCAGCGGTTCCCCACCCGAGCCCCGGGGACGCCAGGCCGGTACCCGGGCCCCCGGGACGCCAGGCCGGTACCCGGGCCCCCGCGGGGACCACCCCGTCCCGCCCGGGCCCTGCCAGCCCAAGTATGGCTCCTTGGGAGGCCGAGCGTCCTCGGCGGGGGCCGCTCCGGGTCACGGCGGGTCCCCACCGCTGCAGGCCGCGCTGAGCCCGAGAAGAGCCGTGGGGCGCGCCCCCCAGGGCATTTACCTTCCAGGTGCCCAGCCCCACGATGGGCATCTTGGCGCCGGTGTAGAGCAGGAGGTGGCTGGCCATGACGACTGAACTCCGTAGACCCCTCCCGAAGACCATGCCGCTTTGCCGCGGCGCAGGCCTTTAAATAGCCCCAGCGGCCGGCAGAAAGGGCGGGTCGGATTGGCGCGCGGCTCCGCAAAGGCGGCTTCTGATTGGCCGGCCCGCGCCGAGGCGGAGGCGCCGCAGCTCGCGGGCTCAGGGAGAATGCTGGGTCCCAGAGGGACAAGATTCCTGCGGCGTCACTGGCTTGCCCACGCCCCACCGGGCGGCGGAGGTAGAGACCTCGCCAAGCAGTGGGGGGCACGTGGAAACCGGAATGCTTCAGCGAAAGTACCAGACATCCTATAAATAAAGTAGACTGGGAAGGAGTTCGTGTTCTTGTTTCTTTTCTTTTCTTCAAAAGGGACCCCGAAGGATGCATTTGTCTGTGATCCAGCTCCAGGCACGCTCCTGGAGAATAGGACCAATGTCCTCCTATCCTTGATCTGGAGGAATCCTACTGACTCCAAGTACAGGTTAGCAGCGCACTTTTCTTTTAGAAAGATGCCTATCAGATAAATGGCTTGCAGTATTGTTGCAGAACACCTACTGGAGGCTGGAGTTTACAGACTGTATGTAGCCACTTTAGGGCTATCTTGGCAACCCACCCTAGGTGCGAGTTTTGTCTGTACCATTGAGTGGGGTTGAACAAGCCTTCCTCCAAAAGCCAGCATCTCTTGAGGTTAGGAATCCCGGATGAGCTTGGTCCAGAACCCACGGAAGACATTCGGTCTTCAGAAAATGTTTAAGACTATCAAAGCAAGTTTCAATAATGTAACTTAACAAAACTCTCTAGAAGCATGACTGGACAGAACCCCAGAGAAGAAAAGTTAACTTTAATATTGGAGTTTCAAGTATTTCAAATGAGGATGTGCTAAATAATAAACTGATCACCCTTAATTATCAGGGAAGAAGACATTATTTTCCAAGACACCCAAAAGAAAGTTGCTGGAAGAGCTTTGAAGACAATTTTGGTTTCTTTTCAACAACTTCTCTCCCTGATCTCTATCCTACCCCAAACCTGCTTTCTTTGCTCCATCACCCTCTCTGATCTTTCCTAATCATGCAAGATTGGGAATTACATCTGTACAGCAATGACTCAGGAACCAGGCCTCACTGAACTCCTTTCTGGTGATTTTCCACTTGGTGACTTCTGAAAGGTGCCCCTGAGGAAAAATTTATACACAACCGACTAGCCCAGATACTTTTCCATTTGACTTTTATAAAAACCTGTTAATTGGCAGATTCTGATGCTACTTATCCTCAAACAATACAATTTTAATTAGCACCTTCAGCTGGGAACTTGGTAATAAAACAGCAGTAGCCTGACACTCTTCATTCTTAAGATTTCTGTTGATAGAATATATCCAAAGGTTGCTGTCCAAAGGGCTATCCCTTGGGGAAATGGTAACACCTTAAATGACCAGGTTGGTATACACAGAGGGGTCCTCTGTTGGGGATGTGCACGCAGTATGAAGATCGGCTGTTTCTCTGATGACTGAGGATAGAGCTGAGTGCATGAAGGCATAGCTACCGTTGTGACTGGCGAGTAGTCTGTGTGGGTCATGCAAATGTGAAAGTCATACCTGGGGACCTTTGATAGCAACAACAGTAGGATCACGGGCACATACTGAGACAGCATGTCAACTTTGGGAAAATGCCACTGTACATCTATCAGAATTATGCTTCAAAAAACCTTCGGTGGAATCCTTCCAAGAAAGATTCTAGCACTTCATATCAAGAGCAATAAGAATATTCATCATCTGAACCAGTAATCCTATCATGAGAACCAGTAATCTCCTCCTGAAGAAATCCCGGCAAAAGCAACGCGTTTGCGCACGCGCACACACGGTCTCACCCTGACACCGGATGATAATAAGGGAAGTGAGTATCTTTCAGATACTGCCTGGATGTGAGCACCTCCTTAAACTTGATACCTGGGGCACTTCACTTGCCGTGTGTGTGAGAGAGAGAGAGAGAGAGAAACAGTTCTAACCACATAAAGTAAAACTGTAAGTGTCCAGCTATGGCAATAGACACGATATAGCCATTGGAAATGAAGAAGGTGAATAGAGAAAAGTGTACCTGAAATTTTTTTTTAAGATTTTATTTATTTATTTGTCAGAGAGAGAGAGAGGAAGAGAGCTAGCACAGTCAGGCAGAGTGGCAGACAGAGGCAGAGGGAGAAGCAGGCTCCCCGCCGAGCAAGGAGCCCGATGTGGGACTCCATCCCAGGACGCCGGGATCATGACCTGAGCCGAAGGCAGCCGCTCAACCAACTGAGCCACCCAGGTGTCCCATGTGTACCTGAAATATTACAAAGGTGAAAGTAGAGAACAAAATTGTAAATATGGCCTCATTATAAGCATGAAGAAAACATATGACATAGAGATAAAGTTAGGAAGAAGCCAAAGGAAATGGGAATGCTGTTTGTCAGACTATCATTAATTAATTAAATGCGTTTTGCAACTACAAGACATTTTCCTACTAACTCTCTGATTCCCATAGGATACAACTTAAACTCCTAAGCCTGGCATTCAAGGTCCTGTGAAATCTGGTATAACTGTGAATATATGAAAAACCACGAAATCATATACTTCAATGGGGTGAATATTATGGCATGTGGATTATATCTCCATAAAGCTGTTATAAACAAATATATAATGTTACGGTCTGTCCTACACAGGCAGGTGGGATGAGGGGGCATCAGTAGGCTCTGCTTCACAGAGTCACTCAAGGTCCCAGGTTACAGGTTCTACCACATTTCTGGGGTTTCCCTGCTGTCCCAATCCAAATCTTCGGGCTCTGCCTCAGGGGAGCCAAAGAGCACTGGAGAGTCTCAAAGCAGAGGAGACCAGACTGTAATAGAATACAGTAAGCACTGGAAGTCTCTTCCACAATGACAACTACTGGGCCTTTATTATATATCAGACACTGTCTTATGCACTTTACATACATTATAGGAAGGTCTTGCTAGTCTATAAGCATTTTATGCATCAAATCGCTTAATTTTCATAGTCACTCTTTGCAGTGGGTAATATTATTTTTTTAAAAGATTTTATTTTATTTATTTGACAGAGATCACAAGTAGGCAGAGAGGCCGGCAGAGAGAGAGAGGGGGAGAGCAGGATCCCCACTGAGCAGGGAACCTGATGTGGGGCTCGATCCCAGGACCCTGGGATCACAACCTGAGCCAAAGGCAGAGGCTTTAACCCACTGAGCCACCAGGCGTCCCAGTGGGTACTATTATTAATTCGTTTTACACAGGAAACCGAGGCATTGAGAAGAGAGGTAAATTGCTAAGGCCTCATGGCAAGTAAATGGCATAGTCAAGATTTAAACCCAAAGAGTTGAAGTATAGCACCCAAACTCTTAACCACTACACTGGTGGCATTCAAATTATTTTACTGTGACTCATAGCTACACATACTGTACACATGTATATAAATGACACAAACAAAATATTGACAAAGTAATTTTCATCCTTATGATGTGTGGCATACTCTGCTATTACACATTCTGGTTTTTTTTAAGATTTTATTTATTCATATGACAGAGAGAGAGCGCACAAGCAGGGCGTTCGGGGGCAGAGAGAGAGGTTCAGGAAGCAGGCTCCCTGCTAAGCAAGCCTGATGCAGGGCTCTATCCCAGGACCCTGGGTTCATGACCTGAGTTGAAGACACTTAACCGATTGAGCCACCCAGGTGCCCCATATCCTGGATTACTTTAGTGGTGCTTTCAATCATGATTCACGCCTGGTTGCACCATACATGATTTCATGACCCGCTAGTAGATTGTGGCTCGAGGTTTAGAAAACCTCTGCCCTCCACCTGTTCTGTGGTCTTGCCCCTACTTCTTATCTCAAGTGGCAGGAAATGACAACCACGTACAAGGGACATGTCAGCTCCAGGAGAATTCCACAGCATGAGCCTTTCTACCATGCCCACAAAGCTGTCTTTCTTCTCACCTCTGCCCCTTCCATCCTTCTGCACCCTCTGCCAAGCAGTCCTAACTGTAGGATAAGAACTGAGACCAGTGCTTTGGTACGTAGAAGCCGGGAAAGGTAATGAGCCAAAAGAGAAAGTGTGGAAGCCTTAAGAAAAGGACAGAGGTCTCAGCCCCTGCTGGGGAAGGGGGTTGGCCTTAAAACTTAAGGGACTCATCAACCGAGGAGCTGGTTCCAGGGTGTCAGTATTTATTCAGTTTGTTTGCGAGCTGAAGTTTAGATGGCAAACATCACTGGGAGAACTGTTAATATTAACCTTCCCCATAGATACTGGAGAATGACAGCAACAACAACAAAAAAAAAAAAAAAGAGGAAGAAGAAGAGGAAGTGGAAGAAGGAGAAGAAGAGGGGGGAGAAGAGGAAGAAGGAGAAAAGAAAGAAAAACATTTTTCACTTTTAGCACAGCTATTTAATACATTCTTGCAACTAATAATGTCCACTCTTTTCTGGGTGCCTTCCATGCTTAAGCACTTGAAACATGTTGCTTGACTTTATCCTTACAAACTCCTGGAAAAGACATGACTTTATATCTTTCCCATTTTTCAGACTGAAGAAACCGAGTTTTGGTAATATTCATTTGCCCAAGCCCAAGAAGTTAGTAAGTAGCCATTCTTTAAAAGTTTCATATTTTGTTCATGATGGATTCTTCTTGCATTAATTTAGATTTTTTAAATCCTGTATTAAGATAGAATTTTGGTTTTTTGTTTCTTTTTCTTTTAGAGAGAATAGGAGCAGGGGAGGGGATGTAGGGGGTAGAGGGAATCCCAAGCAGGCTCCATACGGGGCTGGATCTCATGATCCAGAGATCATGACCAGAGCTGAAATCAAGAGTCAGATGTTTAACTGACTGACCCACCCAGTGGCTGAGAACCTCTTGTACCTGTGGCTTCTCCTTCCCAAGTGAGGGGACTTAGGGTACTAGGTGGCAAGAGGAGAGATGTGCATCTACATCATGGTGAGGCAATAGACCTCACAGTGAAAATAAATAAGTCTCCTGTACTCCAGGCTAGGAATAGGTTACTAGTGAGATGGAAGGGTCTCCTTATTGATTGGGGGTCCTGATCTGGGTGGCAGTGGGGGTGGGTGGATGGCAGTGAAACTATGGAATTGCTAGTGCAGGCTCTGGTATTGTCAAGCAGCTCCCACAGTTGCTGGTCATTCCCATCAGCATGGACTTGTATGGCAACTTCTAGGTTGCCAGCTCCTGTTTGATTCATGTTGGCCTGATCCAGAGCTTTGCTGGGAGAATCTACTGGCAGAAAAGATCTCTATGTACAGACAAAGTGCATGGGTTATTATCAAATTTGGCACCTGTATTCATTCAACAAATTCATTCATTTATCCAACAAATACTTAGAGTATTCGGTTTGGCCAAGTACTGTTTGAAGGCCTGGGATTACAGAGATAAAGAGAACAAAGTCTCTGACCACATAAAGCTTCCTTTCTAGAGGGAGAGATAGCTAGTAAACATATCTAAAAACAAGCCGATGTTATTTCTGGCCTGATAACGATAAGGGATATGAACAAAGGTGAAGAAAGCAAAGATGAGTACGGGGTGGGGGAGGGAACGCGATCCCAGTGCATACCCAGAGAGACACATTCCAGTAGGCAAGAAGAGTCCTGTAGGGACCTTGAGGGTGGAATGAGTTGGGTGGTGTGTGAATGGGATCTGGGGGTGGGGTGCGTGCAGGGGGAGTGGTAGGAGAAGTAGGGACATCTGCATGGGCAAAGCAGAGAGAGTGAGCTGGAGGTTCCTAGGAAATGAACTTGGAGCTGAAGTGGGAGAGGTAGGCATAGATCACATCTAGGACCTTAAAGGGCCATCACATAACAATTTGGTTTTATTCTGAACATGATGAGAAGCCACTGGAAGATTTTTAAGAGTGGAATGTCGTGATCTGATGTATGCTTTAGAAGATACAAGATGCATCCCCAAACCTAGGCCATAGTCAGAGCTTCTACTTTGATGGGACCCTTGCTGTGTCTGCTGGCAACCTCATTGTGGTCGTTGTGAGATGCAATAATTTGTCCTTTCCTTCACTTGGTTGGAATGTTCGAGAATGCCCCAACCACCAGACCCTCCCAAATTTTACTGGTGGGATATGCAATCTGAGTTATGGTAGAGTTCATCTCCCACCCTCTGGGAGGCATGTTTCTTTCCAAAGTCTCCAATGTGTTAGCCCTTTCTTGCTCAGACAGCCCAATTAACATAATGTCATTGAGGTAGTGGATCAATGTGGGCTATCCAGAAAGTCCAGACATTTTTTAACTATGACAAAGGACAAGGCAGTTAACTTAGCCCTAGGCACAACTCTAAACACATACTCTTTTTTCTTCTGTCTGAAGGCAAACTGTCTCTGATCCTCTTTATTGATGAGAACAGAAAACATTTACTTGCCAGCAAAACATAAATGCAAGGAGTGATTATTGGGATAGACCATGGAATCTAAGCTAGAGAAAGAGGAAATTGAGGCTGAGAAGCCCGTGACTGTCTAGGAAGGTGGTGATAAGATGGTAAATGAGAGGAGGTTAGCCAATTAGGGGTCTTTATGGTGTCAAAGAATTGATGAAGTATGAATGTGAGAGGAAATAAGATGGGGTAAGAGGTACCGGGCAGGATGCTAAAATTTGAGAATAATGGTAGTAGAGGTATTGGTAATGGCAGAAAAGAGAAGAAAAGTTCATAACAAGCAAGAGAGTTGGTAAACAGATATCAGAGGCACCAAGAATTAGAAGGATGTTGTAAGTCACCAAGAATGATTACAGAGGGGGTAGGGGCACATCATAATACGTCTGACAATGGAGGAAGAATGACCTGAATTCTGTGGAAGGGACAGTGGGGCATATAATGAGATACTATGCATTTCCGAGTATCTGGATCTTTTTCTAATATTTTATTTATTTATCAGATAGAGAGTGAGAGTGAGGGAGCACAAGCAAGGGAGCGGCAGGCAGAGGGAGAAGCGGGACTCGATCCCAGGACCCCGGGATCATGACCTGAGCTGAAGGTAGATACTTAATGGACTGAGCCACCCAGGTGTCCCTGAGTATCTGGATCTTGAGAGAAGAAATGAACTGAGAGCAGTATACAAGGAGGATATTTACCTCACTTTTAGGTTTGGGGGCGTGGGGCACGAGGATTGACAAGGAAACAAACCAGTTGTCTCTTAAGAGAGCTGGGTGGGGGGCGCCTGGGTGGCTCAGTGGGTTAAAGCCTCTGCTTTCGGCTCGGGTCATGATCCCGGGGTCCTGGGATCGAGCCCCGCATCGGGCTCTCTGCTCCGCGGGGAGCCTGCCTCTCTTGCCTACTTGTGATCTCTGTCAAATAAATAAATAAAATCTTAAAAAAAAAAAAAAAGAGAGAGAGAGCTGGGTGGGGGGTGCTGTCCTTCACCAAGTGTTGGTGAAGGAACATTCAGAGAAGAGGTTTGTTGGCAGGGTCTGTGGATGAATGTGTAACAACATTTCTGTGTTCTGGGGCACCGGGGAGAGGAGAGTTCAGATTTGCAGTGCTGGTCAGTTTCTGTGCCATAAATACTCCTCCTCCCCCAAACCTATTTTAAGCTGCCCAACCTGGGGTAGGGGGCAATATCAGGGTCCTTCAAGTGAGGGAATGTCCTCAGGCTCAACATTGAAGGTAGCACCAAGGAACACTCATGTATCAAGACAAATGAGACTTTAATATGATATTTTAAAAAGGAGTAAATTCACTAAATGAATGGAGACACTGATGCTACATAGTGGTAACAATATGAAAAGAGTTAAAACAGGGTAACTGAGTGGGGAGTGCTTGGGAGTGAGGGAAGGGCTCCTTTAGTCTCTGAGGAGGCTCCACATTTCCTTAGCGATTTCAAGGACTCTGCGAAAATCTTGAAAGAGGTCTTGTTTGCTGCTGCAGGCCTCATCAGTTTCATCAGAATCTGGGCTTTGAATCACCACTGGAATCACAAGATTTTTGCAAGAAATGGGAGCACATTCCAACTCACTGCCTTTGCAGAGGCCTTCTGGAACCACATGATCACTTTTCAGGCAGTTTTTTTTTTTTTCTTTTGTTAAGAAGAAAGGAAAGCCCATTGTCAAAACAATTTGCCAAGCTTGAACATTTATGAGAATGAAGGAGTCATTAATTATTGTATGTGTTTTTAAATATTAGTTCTATGAAGGAAATACCTTTTCAGTGTAATAAAAATCCATAAATGCACAATCCGGAGGGTGTTTTTATGTGTATTTTTCCAGGAAGGAGTCCAGAACTTTCTTTCAGATCCTCATATGGATTCCTGAGCTCCCAAAAGTTAGGATGATCAGGCAGCAGCCTCCAGAAAATGTAAATGATAAAAATGCACACTATAAATCCACAGACTGCAAATGGTTAAGTGATCAACAGATCTTTAATACTGCTTGGGGGAACATGTGTTTTGAGACTATATAATCACTTCTGATTGTTCATGCAGAAAAATCCCTAGCAAGTTTTATAGGAAGTAAAGTTATAGTTGAGAAAATGTTCTAATTCCACGCTAACCAAGCAAAAGGAATTGAGTTTTCTAAGAGAACATTTCTTGGTAAACCTAGTGGCTAGTAAAGGGCTATACCAGCTTTCTTTGTCTCTTCTTTCTTTCTGCTGTCTAGAATGTGCATATAATGGCAGGAGCTCAAGCAGCCTGTTAGAACTGTGAGACAACACATGTAAAGCTACAGGATAAAAAGAACCTGGATTCTTTAAATGGTTCCACTGCCGTATCAGACCTGGATTGCCTTCTTCCTTGAAAGAAAGAAAGAAAGAAAGAAAGAAAACTTCCATCTTACCGATACTAGTACTTGCCACAAACTGCACACATGACCTCACTTACACATTATAATCACCCAACGAGGTGGTACATACTGTTACACTGGTTTAATAGATGAGGAAGCCAAGACCCATGGAGGCTGAGTTGGGGGCAGGTTGAGTTAGACAGTTTGGCTCCAGAACCAGTGTTCTTCCTCCATACCAGGCATCTTCCCAAACACTTAAGAAGCATTAATTTAGGGGCGCCTGGGTGGCTCAGTGGGTTAAAGCCTCTGCCTTCGGCTCAGGTCATGATCTCAGGGTCCTGGGATCGAGCCCCGCATCAGGCTCTCTGCTCAACAGGGAGCCTGCTTCCCCTTCTCTCTCTGCCTACTTGTAATCTCTCTCTGTCAAATAAATAAATAAAATCTTAAAAAAAAAAAAAAGAAGTATTGGGACGCCTGGGTGGCTCAGTTGGTTAAGCGGCTGCCTTCAGCTCAGGTCATGATCCTAGTGTCCTGGGATCGAGTCCCACATTGGGCTCCTTGCTTGGCGGGGAGCCTGCTTCTCCCTCTGCCTCTGCCTGCCACTCTGTCTGCCTGTGCTCGCTCTCTCTCTCTCTCCCTCTCTCTCTGACAAATAAATTTTTTAAAAATTTTTAAAAAAAGAAGTATTAATTTAAATAAACCCCACCGAAACTTTGAAGATAGTTACTGTTATTCCCACCCACCCCCCATTTGTAAAAGAGGAAATCGAGGCATGTACCACATGAAAGTGCCACACATCACAGAGAGTAGGGTGGAGCCTGGGTCTAAGACGGGGCTCCCAGTCTGGGTGGGGGTTCCCTGTCTGGCACTCTGTGATATGGCCTTTCTCAGAAGCAGAGATGAATTCCTTTCCTTTAAGGACCATTATCTGGTAAAGGCTTATGAGCTGCTTTTGTCCCACGAACAGATATAACCTATCATTTGTGTAAACCCAGTTAAGCACCTTGATTTAAATCTGACATCGAAGAAACATCAACCTTATAGCGTTGCCAAAGTCAAGACTATATATGGGTATTGATTTTAGAGGCAAAGACAAAAGCTAATATTTGCAACAGCTCTCTTCAGGGTCCATTACAACAAATGTCAGAGAGGTAACTTTGGTAGCAAAACTTAGAAATATATCTACCCAAGTCATAAATGGATTTAATGCCCTCACACACAAGAGTTAGATTTCTCTATTTTAAGACTATCAGAGTGGGGCGCCTGGGTGGCTCGGTGGGTTAAGCCTCTGCCTTCGGCTTGGGTCATGATCTCAGGGTCCTGGGATGGAGCCCCATATCAGGCTCTCTGCTCGGCGGGGAGCCTGCTTCCTCCTCTCTCTCTCTGCCTACTTGTGATCTCTGTCAAATAAATAAATATTTTTTTAAAAAAAGACTATCGGGGCTTGCTTGACAAAAAAAGAAAAAAGAAATGAAAAAAAAAAAGAAAAAGAAAACAACAGAAAAACCCCACATTAATATGATGTTCAGAAAAATGTCATCATGTATGTTCCTAGCATGGAAATCTCTGGGCAACCTAAAGTCAAAATAATGGTCAACACATATTAGTCATTTCTTTTGGAGTTTGAGAGTGACTGCTCTCCTTTTCCTGAGTTGAGAACACACGGAGTAATAGCCACAAAAATTAGGCATATGGGGGCGCCTGGGTGGCTCAGAGGGTTGAGCCTCTGCCTCCGGCTCAGGTCATGGTCTCGGGGTCCTGAGATTGAGCCCCGCATCGGGCTCTCTGCTCAGCGGGGAGTCTGCTCCCCCCACCCTCTGCCTGCCTCTCTGCCTACTTGTGAGCTCTGTCAAATAAATAAATAAAATCTTTTTAAAAAATTAGGCATATGAAAATCAAAAAATATCAGCTTTGTTTCCAACAAGGCTGAATTGGAAAATATGGTTTGAACTTGCCCCCTAGGATGAGATGTGCCCACTGGCATCAGGCAACACTGGACCACTGGGTCTTCCTCTCAGAGACAGGTCATTTACCTGGTAGAAAATGCTTGTAATCCGAAGACAGGGAGGGTATGAGCAAATCCAGAAAAGCCTGTGCCAGTCATGCACAATTCAAATTCAGGAAAAGACCAGAAGTCACCAAATAAGTCATTCTACCATCCTTAAAGAAGAGTAAGCAAGGGGATGGGTGAAAGGGAATGAGTGTTATCCTCTGAGGAGTTCCCAGGAGCAGAATGTCCTAGAATCTACAGAAATAGAGCAAAGAGGTCCTGCTAAGATGACTCGTGGGAAAGACAAGTGCCAAGAGTTTTGTACAGCAAGGTGCTGGGTAATGAAGAACCCAGAGAGACACCCCCCACCCCATCCCACTGCCTGGGGATTCCCAGTGCATGACAAGTGGTCACTAACAGCCAGCTTTTGGATGAGGGAGCCCATCTCATTAAAGGAGTGTCACATATAATTCACTCTTCAGTCAGAAGTGGATCCCCGCCCCGGCCCCGCAGCCAGTTTATATCCAGGTTTTATTACTTCAACTTGTAGGTGGGCATTATCTTACAGGTGAGTTTTTATGGTTCAGAGGGGTTAGGCGGCTTGCCCAAGACCATAGAGAGCCAAAAGGAGGATGGAGAATAAGTACCTTTAGAAAGCCCCTTCATTTTCCCCCTTGTTTCACTGCTGAAGAGAAAATCATCACCTAAGAACATGAACCAGGTTGAGGGGGATGACGGTCCCTAAATGACACCATAAGATTTCCTGGTAGGAGGAGTTAGAAGGTCTGTAAATAGAGAAGGGCCCTGGTGATGGGAGTTATGTGTATAGGGTGACTTTAGTATTTTTCTTTTCCTGGCTCCTCTAACCGTCCGGAGCAGAAATCTTCTGTTTCTTCTGTTTCTTTTTCCTGTGAGATCTTCAGAAAATTCATAACTATGCAATACTCTTGAGTATCACCTAGCAGAGATAATACAAATCTGTCATTATAAATCTTAAATTTTTTTGAGATACAAGTTGGAGGCTTTGTGTTTAAGTTATAGAACTTATAGGGTTTTTTTTTTTTTTCATTTTTTAAAGATTTTATTTGAGATAGCACACACAAGAAGGGGGAAGGGAGAAGAGCCAGATGCAGACTCCATCCCAGGACCCAAGATCATGACCAAAGGCAGATTCTTAATTGACTGACCCTCCCAGGTGCCCCCACAGTTACAGGTTCCTGATGGGCCAAGAAGGACTGAGGAGAAGTACTTTCTAGCTAGAAGAGACAAAGAGAGGGCTCTCAACAGAAAATGAACATGAACATCACTTGGTAGTGATGAAGTTCTAGAACCTAGGTGAGGTTCCGTGGGGTGAGGTTCGGAGCCGATGACCAAGAAAGAATTCTTGAGACATCTTTGGTGCAAAACGGTGGTTTATTAAAGCACAAGGACAGGACCCGTGGGCAGACAGAGATGCTGCTGCCCCGGGTTGTGAAGGATGGCAGGCTAAGTACCCTGCGGTTGGGGGAAGGAGGTTTCAACGGAAACGGAGGTTTCCTATGCTAAAGAGGGCCTACCAGGTGCCCGATACCAGAGGTCTTGTGGCTGATCAATGTTGTCTTTTCCCTTTTGGCAAGCTATTAACATCCAGATAGTTGGGAGATTCGTGGCAGGATGTCACAATCCTGCTATCAAGCATCTTTGTTAGTGAGATTTAGGTTCAGAAGAGATTTAACTTTACTTACAGTTCCTTCTACCTCAGCCTCCTTCAGGTTTGTTTATGGAGGGGAAGGTGACATTAGGGCTTGAGGAACTGAGTTATTTGCCTCTGGAAATTGTGCTATTGGTAAGGTAACTTCTTTGTAGATCTCCAGGACATTTGTAAACCAAGGGAGACTCCTGTCTTGCAGGATTGTGATCTCTGCAAGTTAACTATTTGTTTCTCGTTTATGGCAGTCAGGGGTGCCTGAGGAATGTCACACACATTACCGAGGGGAGCGGGTGGAGAGGGGGTGCCAGGTGCCAGCTTTTGCTTTGTCCCCAGCCAGCCTCCTGCTCCCTCATCAGTAGGACATGGGAGTGAGCAGTTCCTTAATTTCTTCATTTATTTAAAAATAAACACTTAGGATAACACTGAAGTAACTAATGGCTGATTAATTTCATCAAGAGTTATGCTTTTAGGGTGCCTGGGTGGCTCAGTGGGTTAAAGCCTCTGCCTTCGGCTCAGGTCTTGATCCCAGGGTCCTGGGATAGAGCCTCAAGTCAGGCTCTCTGCTCAGCGGGGAGCGTGCTTCCTCCTCTCTCTGCCTGCCTCTCTGCCTACTTGTGATCTCTGTCTGTCAAATGAATAAATAAAATCTTAAAAAAAAAAGAGTTATGCTTTTACAGAAAGGAGTTCTAGTTCTACTAGAGACTGTTCATACAATGTCCCCCCTTTAATCCGAACAAGACTTTGCAAAGGTAGGCTGTAATCTCTCTTGCTCTCTTTTTCATGTTTTGATCTTTGGCACATGAAGATCCTTGGGCTCAAAAAGGGGTTAACTAACCTAAGTACATGGGTCCAAAACCAATGCTCCTTTCAACATACAATAATCTCTTCCAGCAACCAGTATGCTTAAACTATGTAGTTACAAAGAGCAGTTCCCACACATTGTCTTCTTAAGTCTTTCCCAGATCCCTTGAGTTAGTCTTTGTTATGTTCGCTTTGCAGGTGAGAAAGCCAAAGCTTAACAAGTAACTTCTTAGAGCCAATAAAGAGCAGAGCTGAGATTCAAATGCAGGTCTTACCTTGTCCAGCACACTGCCCCAGTGAAATCTGAGACGCATTCCTTTTCACCCAGAGGAAGCCTTTGGATTTGAGTCATGATTTCATAGACAGAACAAATTGGCTGCCTAATGCCAGATCTGGGATTCATGTGCTCAGACTTAAACAAACTACAAAGTAATTACTATTATCTTTTTTTTTTTTTAAGATTTATTTATTTGGGGGGGGTAGGGAGGGACAGAGGGAGATGGAAAGAGAGAATCCCAAGCCAAGTCCCCTCTGACCACGGAGCCCTGTTGGGGCTCGATCTCACCACCCTGAGATCATGACTTGAGCTGAAACCAAAAGTTGGATGCTTAACCAACTGAGCCACCCAGGCACCCCCCCAGCATCATTATCTTTGAAGAATCCTTTAAGTACAATTATGGATGGCGACTTTAGAGTGTATTTTTTTTTAATTTATTTATTTGTCAGAGAGAAAGAGGGAGAGAGAGCGAGTAAGCACAGGCAGACAGAGTGGCAGGCAGAGGCAGAGGGAGAAGCAGGCTCTCTGCCGAGCAAGGAGCCCGATATGGGGCTCGATCCCAGGACACTGGGATCATGACCTGAGCCAAAGGCAGTCGCTTAACCCACTGAGCCACCCAGGCGTCCCTAGAGTGCATTATTAAAGATAACTTTACTGACTTAACAGAACCTTTGGTATCTATCCCTGCATTAGGGATCTCCAGACAACGGAACCAATACACACAAAATATAAATATAGGTCAATATATAATAGAATGTAATATATAGAGTATAGATGCATAATGATATACTATGGATATTACAATCTTTCTCTCTCTTTCTCTTGAGATACAAGGAGTTGGCTCATGTGATTATGGACTGCACAGAATCGGTAATTAGCAGTCTGCAAGATGGAGACCCAGGAGAGCCAATGACCTAAGTTCTGCCTAGAGAGCAGAGGAAGACTGATGTCTCAGCTCCAGTCAGGTAGGCAAAATTCCCTCTTACTCAGCCTTTTTAAAAAATTCTTTTTCAGGTCTTTAATTGATTGGATGAGTTTCCCTCCCCCCCACCCCCAGGAAAGGCAATCAACTTTACTTAGTCTAGTGATACAAAAGCAATCACCCTTATTGACAGACAAAAATAATGTTTGATCAAATGTCTAGGCACCCCCTGGCCCAGATAAGTGAACGCCTGAGATTAACCATCACAATCCCTAACAAATGTCATTGATGAGCTTATGGGAATCTTCCACCACATATACTTCACTGGGTTTAGGAAAGGGCAGATCACTAGACAGTCATTATATTTGTAATATCTAGAAGTTAGTACCAGTTCTGTAACTTCTCTTTCTCTCCCACTCTCGCTAGTTGGTTTCTTCACACATTTCCTGTACTCAGCTCTTTCATAATTCCACTGTCAGCACTTGTCCTTCTAAAAATAAATCTCACCAACAATGAAAGTTAGCATGGTTTGGAAAGTGCAAAGGCCAGGACCCAGAAGATTGGGGTTTGGGTTCCACTAGCTAACTGAAGATGGAACCATAAAATAAATTATAAAATGTAGCTTTTTAACATAAAAATGGGGAAGCCTGGGTGGCTCGGTTGGTTGGACGACTGCCTTTGGCTCAGGTCATGATCCCGGAGACCCAGGATCAAGTCCCGCATCGGGCTCCCAGCTCCACGGGGAGTCTGCTTCTCCCTCTGACCTTCTCCTCGCACATGCTCTCTCACTGCCTCTCTCTCAAATAAATAAATAAAATCTTAAATGTATATATATATATATATATATATAAATGTCTGTTTCATGTCGCTGAATCTAATAATGGCGGTCGGAGTGAGTGTGTGCTGCCTGTCATCGTGGAGCTCTCACAAAGCCGTTGTGAAATAGGTTTCTCATTACCTATGTCTTGCTGGTGAAAAAAATGAAGGTTCAGAGTAAGGCCACAAGCCTTTGTGTGGCCAAACTGAGAATCTGCAGGTCTTTCTGTTTCCGTAGTGAACGGTCACATTTATGACATGACTGAGCCCCTTAGCAGACGTCATCTCTTCTATTTATCATCTGCAAGGAGGAATTCAGGATTTTCTTTTTTCCACTAGTTATTATCAAAGGAGAAAAACCTTGGAAATTGACAGAATGTATGAGTAGTGGAATAAAGATTAAAGGAGATCAAGGCAACAATTAAAAAGATAAAATGAGAGCATCAGATCTGGATATATGCAATAATTAAAATAGAGTATTGTGAGTGAAAGTAAAAATGATGAATATGAATGTGTGATACCAAAAAAATGTGTGATACCTTTTGTAATCAAGATTCATTTAGTTATATTTTGTTTCTTAGTAAAAAGAAGTATGTCTTGACCAACTACGACAGTGTGTGAATTGTTATAGACAACACAGACAAACAATGGATTCCTTTCTAGATCATTGTTTAGCTTCTTGCCTTATCCAGATTGCAGGCTTCCTTATCTATGTAGGAAATGGGGCCAAGGACAAACCCTCCCCTTCTCATTTCTTTGAAGAAAGAATTTTGGAAGGCACTGGGGATAATATAAGATGGAGACCCTCAGCCTCAGTAGGGGAGGGCCTCTATCCTTCCTGGGATTCAAGGCTTAGATGATACCAATGAAGGCCCACCTGTCCCTCGTAGGTCTAGTGGTCCTTCTTCCTGCGGGTTGGGAGGGCAATGGGGAGCCTTCTCCCCACTCCCATGTCTGCCATAGCCAAGACAAAACACTGTAAGAGTGTCCTCCTCCCTTTGTTCCCCTAGACCCTCTTTCAGGTCTGTCCAATATGGCAGCCACTATGGTGGGTGATATTTGATATATGGATCAACTAAGGGACCTGAGGGCTGTAGTTGTCATAAGCACTAGAAATAAGAGCACAGAAAGGCAGGCAGGGGTTCTCAAAGATGATGAGAGAAATGAGAGACATGACCAAAAAACACTTTCCCCCCCCACAATAACAAACACTCTGATCAGCCTACAAAGTCTTCTTGTCTAATGTGCCCTCCCAATCCCAGTCAGCTTTCTGGAAGGAAAGGGAAGAAAGCCATTCATGGGTCTCAGATCACGTAACAAGGAATCTTCACTCCTTCCTTGAATTAATTCCTAACACCCAGGATTGATTTTCTATTAGTGGGGAAGTAGTTATACTTTAGGTGGAAAAAAAAAGGGGGGGTCATTTTTTTTAAAGATTTTATTTATTTATTTGACAGACAGAGATCACAAGTAGGCAGAGAGGCAGGCAGACAGAGAGGAGGAAGCAGGCTCTCCACGGAGCAGAGAGCCCGATGCAGGGCTCGATCCCAGGACCCTGGGATCATGACCTGAGCGGAAGGCAGAGGCTTTAAACCACTGAGCCACCCAAGTGCCCCGCGGGGTCATATTTTAAAATATATTTAAAATAAGATTCTATTTGCCTCCTGCCTGGAAACCAGAAGCAAGAGAAAAACAACTTCGACAGGGAGTAGTTCTGCTAAATTTCTTGAGTGTCCTTATTTTACTCCCGTTTTTCTTATGTGTCTGCTCACCCTGTAATGCAATAAGGAAACCACCACAGAGGTTAAAAGTACAGTAAAGCCATAGAAGTGTGCAAAGTGGCAGGCTTAAATAAAATTAGATCAAACCAAACCAAGTCAAATTAATATAGTTCAGCCGAGGTGTGTTGTACTGTGCCCCAGCCAGTGAGACCCTACGAAGTTCACAGCCTGGCATAGGGCAGACATCTAGAACTGTGAGATGGTGTGGCACCGGCAATAGAAAGGCAGAGGTGAGGGTACCTGAGTGGCTCAGTTGGTTAAACAGCTCCCTTCAGCTCAGATGATGATCCTGCAGTCCCAGGATCAAGTCCCATATCGGGCTCCCTGCTCAGTGGGGAGTATGCTTCTCCCTCTGACCCTCTCCCCTTTCACCTCTCTCTCAAATAAATAAATAAAATCTTAAAAAAAAAAAGAAAGAAAGAAAGAAAAAAAGAAAGGCAGAGGTGGGAGGATGGGAAAATTTACACAGAAGGGGTCCAATTAATACCTGACCTTGAAGTTGGGCAACATCATGAAGAGTGTTGGGGGAGGGTGTTCTAAGAAGTGGTTACGAAAAGTAGGAAGGCATCTCAGCATGAATAAAGATGTGGGGTTGGGAAATGGCAGGTATCTTGGCACAGATGGTCAGGGAGGCACTGGGGAAAGAGAAGGGACGGAGAAGGTGGTGGAAAGGTAGACTGGTCCAGACTGCATAGGTCTTGAGTGTTTAGCAAAGGAGCTTCATCTTGCAGACTGCTGTGGGAATTATCTCAGAAAATCAGAGTGTGTACGTGGTTAAGCTGTGGTCAAGATAGTATCAGCAATGTTGCTTTAAGAAACAACCATGGAATTTTTACTAAGTAAACAGATGGTTCTGTTTGCTCAGCACTGATTGTTGGGAGTAGACATACCATTGGTTATTACAGATGTCATTCTTTTGTTTGAATGTTGGGGTAATTTCTTTGTTCACTTCTCTCAGTGTTTTCTTAATAGCTAGCAATAATTTCTAAAATTCTTGCCTAACTGAACTATGCCGGGGAATTGAAAAGAAAGGATATTTTTGTTCCAGCTTGGGCTGGAATTAGAAACTGAACTCAGGGAAATTTGGCACAATGGTGACAAAGGCATAAGACATTAGAGCTCCAAGACGAAGGAGGAACCTGGGGGACAGAATCAAGCTCCTTGGTCAGCTTCTCCTCCCCACCTGGAGTTTTTCCATGCATTCACCAATAAATATTTATATTTATTTTTATATTTTATAGTATTTTTATATGATATATGTTCAAAATAAACAACTTATAAAAATATTTATATACAGGCATCCTTTTCTCTACAAAAGTTGTGCTCTTTCAACAAGAAGCATACTAAGAATGATCTATACAACATAACTTACATTCATATGAGTTTATTTTCTTCATTAACATATGCCTCAAGGGAGATTCTTGCCCAGGAAGATAAAAATGGCAGATAACTGTATTGTTCATTTCAGCAACATCCCAAAAGACCCGCCAACTCTTTTATACAAAGCAGCAAATGGCAGTTTCCCCAAGAGTCTTTGAAAACTATCCTCAAAATCTTAACCTTGTGGGAACCACCAAACCTAGTCTCTTCTGTCATCATTTTCCCCCCATTTCTAAACCTGTGCCAATCACCACCCCTTCCTCCTTCAAAAGACCAGACTCAACATCTCAAGAACTATCCCAACTTTGCCTTGTCTTCCCTCTGAGAGGCTAACAAGACTCCATAAAGGCAGCCTTCCCCTTACTACCATAAGCCTAGTCTCATTGGCAGGTGGTTTGGTGTGATTGGGGGACCCAACATCCCAAAGAAGCTCTTCTCTTAAATTGGCAGACCTGTAAAAGTTTGATTTAGAAAACGTCATTTGGAAAATTTTTAAAGAATTGAATTACTGAAGGGCAGCTTTACTTAAGAATTAGCTCACTATAGTAGGAAAAAATCAGATTACTAGGTAAGAAAAGCACAGGAGAGATACAGAGAAACTAGCAAATCAGGCAGTTGTTAGCAACACATGAGAAAAAGTCCAATGAGTTTAGGGAGTTGAATCTTTTTGGAAAATGATGAGACAGCTTCATTTTTTAGTAAACAAATACTGTAATTATTATCTGGTTACTAAGAATAAGCTGTGGATTAAGCCATAAACTTGGTTTGTTTCAAGAAAAATCGAAATACCCCAGCAATATGAAAATGTGGGGAAATGGATTTTGCTTGGGTTTTGGCCTTTTGTAATATGGTAGCACCAAAACAAATATTTAAACAGGTCAGTTTAATAGTTTTAGTGTCAATAAGGTTTTATTGCTTGCAAATTAACCCAACATTTTGATTTCAATCTACCTGAGGTTTAACACATAATATATAAGGACATGTTTGCAAATTTATAAAAATAGAAATTTGAATATGCAGAAACAAATGTGTTCTCATAAATATGATCCAAAGATTTTTAGTGTTGTGAAAACATGTAAGCTTAGATTTAGTTTAAAAAATTCAGTGCAAGTTGGAGTTTCTTCCTCTTCAGCTGTAAACATGTTTGAGTGTAATTATAATAAAGCTTATGCAGAACTGAGAGAACAGTGAAAATTACTTGCAAATTAAACATTGCTTTTGGATTTCTGAATCAAGTAACTACTTTTTGAACAACTTCAAATTTAAATTTCCTCATACATCAATGTTGACATGACCCAGTTAGGAAATGTTTTCAAGACAGTTGCTTTGCAGGTGAATCACTTAAATTCATACCAGCCGATGATACGATGCTGTCAAGAATGTTGAACTTCTACTAGTTGAAGAATTTTGTTACATCTTGATATGGGAAAAATAAAATGGACAGTCTTTTTGGATTTTGATGAATTCATACACGGATGCTTTCTTCCAAAGTAGAATCCTCCGACTGGAAGGGGAGAGCCTGAGTTATTCATGAGTTATTGTTTGTTCGATAAACTGGGTTGATATTATCAGACCATATAGAGTTAAAGTATGACTGGAATATGCAAGATGTTTTTAGAGGGCTCGGGACCAAAACAATGTTCATAATAATCCTGAGACAGCGTTTTCTTTTTTCACTCTTATTCTCTCACAAGTGAAGAGTGGAGTTTCCAAGAGGCTACACCACACGCAATATTGCAGCAGAGCAGATGCAAAGGAAGACACGAGAATTCAGGTGTCTTCTATGAAACTCTCCATTAAAGAGTTTTGTAAAAATGTGGAAAAAATGCCACTCTTCCACTAAATTTTTGTTTTGGGAAAAAGAGTCATATTTTTGCAAAAAAAAAAGTTCTTTGTATGCAGTGGGGGTTTTCTTGTTATCTTTCAGTGAATGAACACATGACTATTTTTAAAATTTCATGGTCTTTATTTCTAATACAGTAAATATTGTTTCATGTAGTCCCCATTAAACTAAAGCTCTTTGGGGTCCTCAATAATTTTTAAGAATGTAAAGGGATCCTGAACCACTGCCATAAAGTTTTACTACTGTTCCCCAGCCAGGGAGAAATCATTTGCAGCATCCATGATAGTGGTTCACGCAACCCAGGACAAAATAATTCTGTTCTTGGTGAGGTCAGAGATTTGGAAGGCAGTTTGACAATCTGTTGGACAATCTCAGTGATCATAATGCCTTTACTTTGGGCTTCATAGACCTCCTAGAGACATTCTTGTTGGTCTTTTGCTTGCTGTCATAAAAGTTTCATGCGGCAGTTCTCAAATTCAGAAGACAGTACCGTATCTTGCCTAGTTTATTTTCCAAGCACATCATCCCTCGTTCTTTTGAGGATTCTCTGTCTGACCTGGTTTCTAATCTTCTCATTAGTGTAATTCAGTTTTCCATGGGCTCAGCACAACAAGAAAAGAGAATTTCTCTGGAAAGGATCTAACCAGAGCCAAGTGCAATGAGCCCATCAACTTCCTCGATTTTGTCGTTCTACTTTTCGCACTATTACGTCTTACGGAATTGCTGGTGGCAAATCCTTATTTCTTTTTATTCTGAGTTTCTCCAAAAATTAGTGTTCATGCAATAGATTCTTTAAAGCCTAATGCCCATTCAAACCTCATTGTGTTGGGTTTGGTTCCAAATTTTAGCCTATCACAGTTTTTTAAATCTTCCCTTACATCGGAAGTGGCAACACTTTATTCCATTATTACCTCCTTCCATTCTTTTTTTTTTTTTTAAAGATTTTATTCATTTATTCAACAGACAGAGACCACAAGTAGGCAGAGAGGCAGACAGAGAGAGAGGAGGAAGCAGGCTCCCCGCTAAGCAGAGAGCCCGATGCGGGGCTCGATCCCAGGACCCTGGGATCATGACTGGAGCCGAAGGCAGAGGCTTTAACTCACTGAGCCACCCAGGTGCCCCTACCGCCTTCCATTCTTGGAGTAAGGCATTGGAGTATGAAATTTCAAAGCAAGCGAACAAGCAACAATTTGGTGTTGTTAAAAACAGAGACATTTAAGGGGCGCCCGGGTGGCTCCGTCAGTTAAGCAGCCAACTCTTGATTTTGGCTCAGGTCATGATCTCAGGGTCCTGAGATCAAGCCCCGCCATGAGATCGAGCCCCACAGTGGGTTCTGTGCTGAGTATGGAGTCTGCTTAAGAGTCTCCCTTTCCCTCTCTCCCTCTCTCCCTCTCTAAAATAAAATAAAATAAAGACATTTCATAATGATGGTAATGGCGACCCTCCTGGCTCAGGGCTTGTGGAAAGGGTAAAAGCTGGAGTGGGAAGCAGTCTCATGTCTTTTCAGGATTACCTGAAATAATCCTACTGTCTTTTAGGTAAATTGCCTGAAATATCTGTACCATGAGAAAGTCTCTTACTGGCTTTTATCTCCAAAGGAAATATTAAAAATTATCTTAATCCACCTTCCCTCCTGATCTAATTTCAAGCACTGAAGGTACTGTGTATTTATAGCTATCCTGGCCTTCAGATGAATTTATCTCACAGGAAATCTCAAGTAAACTTTCAGGTCTCTTGGCTTTGCGGTATCACAGGTGACATTGTTTGGTGCCTCACCTGCCAAAGGCAAAGGGTCCAAGCTCTTCAGAGTGTCTCACAAGCACATGGTAGGAGAGCATGGCCATGTGTGTCCCGTTCAGGTCATTTTAACATCTCAAATTTTTATGCTGAAAATCCACAATCAACGTGAAAAACTTAGCTACCAGACTGACCAAAGATGTGCAAGATCTATATGATGAAAATTATAAAACACTGCTGAGAGATATTAAAGAAATTCACCGGTTAGAAGTCTCGATATTGTTAAGATACCATTTCTCCCCAGTGTGATGTCTAGGTTCAATGGAGTCCTACTCAAAATCCCATCAGATTTTTTAACAAACTGGTGCACTTTGACAAACTGAGTCTAATATTCACATGGAAAAATCTAGAATGGCCCAACAACTTGGAAATCTAATAAAGCTGGAGGATTAACACTGATTTTTTTAAAGATTTTAATTTTAGTGACTTAGATTAAGTGATCTCTATATCCATTGTGGGGCTCAATTCACAACTGAGATCAAGAGTCCCACACTCTATCAGCTGAGTCAGCCAGGTGCCCTAACGCCAACTGATTTTAAGATTTATTATGAAACTATAGTAATTAAGACAGGGTGGTATGGTTTCACAAGCTGAGAAAAGAGAACATCTTCCTGATTGCATGTCAGGGAAGGGTTTCTTAGAGAAGATACAAAAGCAGTAAATGAAAAGATTCATACGTTTGATCACATTAGAATTAAGAACATCTTTTCATATAAACATATTATGAAAAGCACACAAATCCAGGCTTCCAGAGTGTTAGAGGATATTTGCGAAACATACAAGGAAATTTTATCCAGAATATAGAAAGGCCTCCTACTAATGATGAGGAAAACAACAACCACATGGAGAAAATGGGCTAAGGCTGGGAGAGATAGTTAAGAAAGCTAGAGATCCCAGTGACCAGTAAACATAATAAAAAATACTCAACCCCTTGGGGCACCTGGGTGGCTCAGTGGGTTGAAGCCTCTGCCTTCGGCTCAGGTCATGATCCCGGGGTCCTGGGATCGAGCCCCGCATCGGGCTCCCTGCAGGGAGCCTGCTTCCCCCTCTCTGTCTGCCTCTCTGCCTACTTGTAATCTCCGTCTGTCAAATAAATAAAATCTAAAAAAAAAAAAAAAATACTCAACCCCTTTAGTAATCCGTGAAATCCCAATTAAAATCACAACCAGATACAATCACAAACCTTCCAGATTAGCAAAAACGAAAGAACCTGGTGGTATTTACTGTTGGTGAACAACATAAGTTTTCAGAGATAGCTGGAGAAAGCATATTGGTGCAGTCACTTTGGAGAATGACTTGTTATTATCCAGGTAAGTTGAAAACATGTTATATTTGAACCTCAGCAATTTCTGTCCTAGAGGAACTCTTACTCACATATATGCAGTCCAGTGCCTACATATGCAAAGATGTTCATAGCAGCATTGGACATTACAGCAGAAACCTAGAAACTCAAATGCATATCCCAAATAGATTGGAAAAATACATTGCAGTGTAGTTACACATGGAATACTAAGTCGAAGTGAATATAAAGAAATCACAGTTACAAGAACATGAATGAAACGAAGCTTATCTTTCATGATCAAAGGAAGCAAGTCAGATGATACGTATTGCTTAATATATAAATATATTCTTTTTTTTTTTTTTTAAGATTTTGTTTACTTATTTGACAGACAGAGATCACAAGTAGGCAGGGAGGCCGGCAGGCGGGGGGGGGGGGGGGGGGGGGGGGGAGGCAGGCTCCCTGGTGACCAGAGAGCCCGATGCGGGGCTTGATTCCAGGACTCTGGGATCATGACCTGAGCCGAAGGCAGAGGCTTTAAACCACTGAGCCACCCAGGCGCCCCTATAAATATATTTTTAATGCCACTTTTCAAAGCACCCCCTACGGGCACTTTGCTGCTTTTGCTGACCTCATTGATGTCCTCGGGAAGCTTGCCCTCTTGTAACGTTCTCAATGCCATCTGTCTTCAAGGAGCCAGAGGGAAACCGGTTCCACGATGAAGTGGACAGAACTTCTCTGCCTGCTTTATCTTGTACTTGTCACTTGGGCCCTGAAGCATCAGTGTATGAACCCTGAATCTTACAAAGTCCCTCACCAAAACACCTTCAATTTTTCTAACCTCTTCCTCCAAAGGGGCTCAAACCTACCCGCCATGTTCAAGATGGCAGGACAAGTGAGGGTGAGGGAGACAGTGGGGAAATGCCACGCTCTCTTGGTTGCCTGTGGAAAACAAATACCCTGGGGGCACCTGGGCGGCTTAGTCGGTTAAACATCTCTCTCGGGCTCAGGTCATGATCCTGGAGTCCTGGCATCCAGCCCCCCATAAGCTCCCTCCTCAGTGGAGCATCTGTTTCTCCCTTCCCTCTGCCCTTTCCCCCTACTTGTGCTCTCTCTCACTCTCTCTCTCAAATAAATAAATAAAAATGTAAAAAAGTAGAAAAACAAATAAATGAGTAAATCTTGCCCTCTTCTTTAACTCCAAATAAAATATCTATAATAATTCCCAAGACCCTAGCTCAGTTGCACAAATACAATTTTCATGGTATATTATGGAGATAGAGTGATTTTTTACTCCAACTCTTAATTTAATTTTGTTCATCTAATTTCTGTGCTTATATAAAGACAGCTAAAGATAAGAGGCTAGAATTACAGAAATGCGCTGCATTGAATGTTTGCTTACTTTTCCGAGGGAGAGAAAATGAGCGGCTTCTTCATTCTGCAATGAACACGGGATTGTTCTGAAATCTCGACTCTGGGTTTTTTGCTCACCCCTGTCAGTTTTCTGATGCTGCTCCCAGACGGGGCCTAGCCTGATCTGAGGAGCAGGTGCAGTGAGCTGCAGGGGCAGCTGGGAGGACAGAGGACGTCATTTCCCCTTCCCTGCCCCCTTATCACTCACAGCTGCTGTGGGCTCAAGCTCTGAAACGTTATTCTGCATCTTAAACAATCCCCAGTGAACCGAACATGGTCATATTTGGGGGACAGTGTCTCCGAAGGCCAGTCTGAGCCAGGCCTATCTTGATCCCCTCCCCACCGGCAGGGGGAGGTGGCAGTTCACACTTTCAGGGGCGTCCTGAGGTTTCTATCAGAGAGTCAGGCTTAGCATCTGTTATTCTAGCAAGGAAGCCTCAGCCTCCCTTGTGCCTGGCTGCAGATTCATGGCGCTCCCGAGGGGGCTCCTCACACCCAGCAAACACTTAATCCCCAGTAAAACGTACTGCTTAGACAAGTCTGGAGGCCATCAGGAGAGTCTGGCTCTAGGTCAACACCTAGCCCCAGGATCACTCTGTGGTTCCTTTAAAGAACTCTGGGTAACACCCACCTGGAGGTGGGCAGTGGCAGGGGACGTGGAGCGGTTCTTATACATCACGCGCTGTGTTTGACTTTGACCATGGTTCGCTAATGCTGACCCATAAGACGAAGGCTATGAAGGTGATCAACGGAGCCATGGAGACGCCATGCTGAAGTTCAGACGCTGCCTGCGTCCTAAAGGAAGCACAGATTTTATGAAAAAGCCATGGCTGGGGGCTCCTGGGTGGCTCAGTCATTGAGCGTCTGCCTTCAGCTCAGGTCATGATCCTGGGGTCCTGGGATCGAGCCCTGCATGGGTCTCCCTGCTCAGCAGGAAGCCTGTTTCTCCCTCTCCCACTCCCCCTGCTTGTGTTCCCTCTCTCCCTGTGTCTCTTTGTCAAATAAATAAATAAAAATCTTTTAAAAAGCAAAAAAAAAAAAAAAAAAAAAAGCCATGGTTGTAGACAGCTCAGGCACTTAAGTCGTTGAAGATTCTGACTCAGTGGGCCCAGAGCAGGGCCTGGAATGCTGCCTCCCCGGACAGAATCCTAGTTCTGGCTGATGCCTCCATTCCTCCAACCATACTTTGAGAAGCAAAAGAGGAACACAGCAGGAAGCCGTGAGGGTTCAAAGACAACATTTTTCCAGCTTCTGAATGTGGCCTTGGTCGAGCTCTGGGACCTGGGCTTGAGTTGCAGATTGCGCTCCAAAGGTCTTTTCCCCCCAGGCCTGCCCCGGGGAGGCTGTTCCCAGCTCCTGCCACAGAGTCGGCGGGAAAGCCGGGTGCGTGGGCATGTGCTGCCCCCTGCTGGTCCTAGTCTGGCGTGCGCGGTCGGCGCCACCCGGGTGCGACACGGAAGTGTCTAGCCACACCGGACTGCAACTGCTGGGCCAGGTGAGTCCCAGAAAGGCCTCCGGACCATTCCTGGCGCTTTGCAGGTCTATTCCCTACCAGCCCCGCAGCCGTGCACGGCAGCTCTCCGGATTGGGGGTTCGGCCTGCGAGGGGCCCTCACGGTCATGGGGTCCTGGGTGGTGGGTGCGGCCCAGCGACTTGGGAGTTCTTTTCCCAGGAGACAGGAAAGAACGATGTCCGCGTAAAGGGCATCCGGAGCCATCCTGAGCGTGACAACCACCAAACGGGCGGCATTTTCCAGAGCCCAGCGTGGTGAGCCACAGGCCGCCCTGACGGTGGGACAGAAGGTGCTGGAACCTCAGTCATGGCACGTGCCGCCTCACGCGGGGCCCCCAGGTCGTGGTGTTCTTACAGGAAAGAGAGCAAACATAATCTGCTCTTTTGATTCGTTCGGGCTTTTTATTTTATGTATTTATTTACTTCTTAAATATTTATTGATTTACTTGAGAGAGGGAGAGCGCAAGCAAGAGAGCACAAGGGGGGGTGGGGGTTGTCTGTGGGAGAAGGAGAGAGAACCTCACCTACGCCGACTCCTCGTTGAGCACAGAGCCCCCTGAGGGGCGCGATCTCACAACCCTGAGAGCATGACCTGAGCGGAAACCAGGAGTCCCGTTCTTAACGGACTACACTACTCAGGCAGCTCACGTTCTGGCTATTTATAGAAAAAGTTTTCCTACCCCCGGTTTAGTTCCTCAGCTGCGTGGTGAGACCACAAGCATCCTTTATAATTTTCTTTACATCCATTTGTACATTGAGTTTTTGGTTTGTTTTTTTTTTTAAGATTTTATTTATTTATTTGAGAGAGAGAGGAAGACAGAGGACAAGATGAGGGAGAGGAAGAGGCAGAGGGAGAAGCAGGCTCCCCGATGAGCAGGGAACCAATGCAGGATTCCATCCCAGGACCCCAAGACATGACCTGAGCCGAAGTCGGACGCTTAACCGGCTGAGCCACCCAGGCGGCCCTGGGTTTATTCTTTTGTAGGTATGAAATATGATATAAAGCTTAAAACTAAAATAAAATATCAAAGAGTACTTTCTATTTCCATATAATGCAAGATTCTGAGAATGTCATAAGAGCCCTCTGGACTATTAGAACACACCTTTTGAAAAACTAGTTTTCTTTAGTACTGTTTCTCAGTGTGCTCTCTAGCTTGAGGATAATTTACAGACAAAGAAGGCTAAGAGCAGAAGGATAATGTTCCATGATCAAAAAGGTTTAGAACAACCACATATTTTACCTCTACTTCAAGCTTCATAATGCACATGCTTAGTGTATTAAAGACTCTGATAAGTCCTGCAGAAAAGAGACCTATTTAAATTCATTTAACATAGAATTTTCGAACTTTTTTGAATGCATCCACTGGTTTTGTTTGGTTTTGTTTTTTTTCTTTTTCACATAACAGCTATTCCACAGACCACACTTTTGGAAGTCCTCTCACACTATCTGATGGTAGTGGGTAAGAGGAAGAATGAGCCAAAAGGAAGCAAAAGGCCACAGCAATGGTCTTGGGTGATTCCATACCGTTCTGAAGTGAAGCAGAGAGAAGGAGAGAAGGCAAAACTCAACCTGTTCTTTTGATAAGCTCGTCATGAAACCTATCACCAAGCATACATTGTTTTGCTTCATGACTTTTTTTTTGTTTCATGACATTTAAAATTTTTTTTAATTTATTTATTTGTCAGAGAGAGAGGGAGAGAGAGAGAGCGAGCACAGGCAGACAGAGTGGCAGGCAGAGGCAGAGGGAGAAGCAGCCTCCCTGCAGCCCAATGTGGGACTCGATCCCAGGACGCTGGGATCATGACCTGAGCCGAAGGCAGCTGTTTAACCAACTGAGCCACCCAGGGATCCCTCATGACATTTGTTTGTTTGTTTGTTTGTTTTTGTTTTTTTTATTTTTTTAAATATTTTTTTTATTTCTTTTCAGCGTAACAGAATTCATAGTTTTACACCACACCCAGTGCTCCATGCAATGCGTGCCCTCCATAATACCCACCACCAGTCTCCTCCAACCTCCCACCCCCCCGCCCCTTCAAAACCCTCAGGTTATTTTTCAGAGTCCATAGTCTCTCATGCCTCATGACATTTGGTTTTTATTACATAATGGAATGGCCGAGGAATTTCTCTTAAATATCCCATGTTTTATGCTGTGACCCAAGGTGAAGGTTGGTGCTTGTGCAAAATGTGTAACGAGGGGTTTGCATCTGCTAAGTTTTGTCCTTTGTGTTTGAGCAGAATGTTGAAAGCAAGGCAATATTCTTTGACTATTGGACTCCAGTGTAGCCTTGATAATGTCAAGTGAGTCAGGTCCCTTAGGCAAGGTCAAGGGATAAGATAAGGACAAAACTATGAGAAAGAAAAAAGTGAATGTGGTGCACTTGGGGCTGGGGGGTGAGCAGAGGGAGCTGACAATGCCCTTGGAAATTCCCTGACAGCCTTGCCTTGGGGTCCAGCCCCTCCTGCCCTCGGGATGACCATGACAGTAACGCAGTGCAGACTGGTGTCGTGTGGGCAGTCTACTATCTCTTAACCAGGTCCAATCTCTCCTAAGTACCTGCTTCTGACTTAATTTCTTCTGCTCTTAGGAAGATTTTCCCTGAACCATTTCAGAAGAAGGTCTGCTTTTGAGATTCTTAACAAAACAACATCTTAGATTCATGCTTTCATTCGACCAACACACATCCCTAGACTGTAACCTACGTCGTACAGTCTGCCTCCCGAGGTCTCACCAGTCTGAGGGTGCGCGTGAGCACCAGCACCCCCAACACGACCACCCCCTTGCTCCTGTTCTGAGCTTCCCGGACCTGCTCAGCACACACAGCCTGCTTGTCTCCCTCCAGTGGGGTCCTCAGTCCCCTGTCCTGTCCAGGGAAGGGGAAGGGTCCAGCGGGAGTGCGTACACACCAGGCTTGCCTCCTGGCCTTGAAAATTATTAAAAGTGATGATTAAGCGCCTCCTCTTGGGCAGTGAAAAGAGCAGCATCCGATTAAGTGGAAGCGTCCTATGAAATTCGATGATCTGAAGGCTGGTAGGTAGGAGACCGGCGGTTGCTGCAGAACACCCTCATGCCCACACACCTGTCCCTCTACGGTATCACAAGGTGGGAACTATTGGTAAAGGGGGCAAGGGGACTGGCATCTCCAAAGGAGGAAGTCTTTGTGCGAAGGGCTCTATTTTATTTCAGAAGAGACTTTCCTTAATTGAACACAGATACTCAGCAAAGAAAATGTTTGATTATTACCAAAAGTGTCAGGGGTGGGGTGAGGTGGGGATACCACCTTTCTGAGACTCGTCCTCAACAGGTCTTGCTCTTGGTGGGCGACTTCAAGACCAACACAACTTGACCAATAGGGGGCAGAAGAGTCGGTAGCGGTGTCCTATTGCCCTGTCTCTGCCCTGTCTCCCATCGGAGTCTTCTCCAGCAATCCTACCACAGCTGCCTAGGGGAGGCTCCTTCTGACCTCTGGCCACGTGGCCCCAGCTCTGGAGATAATGCTGTTGGGAGGGCAGGGTTTGGGAGGAATGTACCAAACCAGCAGCATCTAGGTATGGAGTTGCCGCGTTCCTCCTAGGCTGATCCCTAACTCTTCATGCATCCAGCCCGCAAGAGGCCTGTTGCCAACTCCCTGTATAACACTGTGGTGCCCTCTGAGGGCTCTGGGAGCCCTGTCGTGGGGCCCGGTCACTCTTTCCAGCCCCTTCCCTCCTAACCACCGGACCATATACTTTTCTCTCCTTGAACCATTAATACACGATCTAAGAATGGGATTCTTCTGATCATAGGTAAACTTCTTCTTCTTCTTCTTCTTTTTTTTTTTTTAACAAGCGTTAGTTCACTTTATTTTCTTGTACAAAACTATGTGGTAGCCACAGCTGGAGCCTGGGTCCTCTGCACAGAGACTTTGGTGTGGGTCTTCATAAGATGGTCCGTGAACTCCTGATAGGGAGACTGGGTGAACACAGTCTCCTTCCAGAGCTCAGGGGTGAGATAGCTGTAGGTCTTGGAGATGGCATCGAAAGTAGCCTTGCCAAAGTTCCCCAGGGTGGCAGTGCAGCCCCTGGCAGAGGTGTGGCAGTCGCCAGCAGTTTCTTGGGCACGGGAGCCGATACAATGCCAGTGCCTCTGGGCGCGGGGATAAGACGCACCAGCACAGAGCCACAGCGGCCAGTCACCTTGCATGGGACAGTGTGGGGCTTGCCAATCTTGTTTCCCCAGTAGCCTCGCCGCACAGGGACGATGGAAAGCTTGGCCAGAATGATAGCCCCGCATTTTAATGCCATAAAACCTTTACACTCATATCCATTAGTGTACTGACATATAATTTGTTTCCCCTTGCAGTATTTTTTTTTTAAGATTTCATTTATTCATTTATTTGACAGAGAGAGAGAGCGTGAGAGAGGGAACACAAGCGGGGGTGGGGGGGTGGGGGTGGGAGAGGGAGAAGCAGACTCCCCGCTGAGCAAGGCGCTCAATTTGGCCTCTATCCCAGGACTCTGGACTCAGGGCCTGAGCTGAAGGCAGATGCTTAACGACTGAGCCACCCAGGCGCTCCTCCCCTTGCAGTTTTATTGAGATATAATTGGCATAAGCTTATGTACACAGCATAATGACTTGACGTACATATATATTGTGAAATGATGACCGTCATGGGTTTAGTTAACATCTATGACCTCATATAGTTACAAAAACAGTGTTTTGCCTTATGACAAGTGCTTTTAGGATAGACTGAGCAACTTGCAAAAAGAGCATTGTTAATTACGGCATTGTTAACCATATACCATTGTTAACTCTAGTCATCGTGTTGTAAGTTACATGCCCAGGACTTATCTTATAACTGAAGATGTGTAGCCTTTGACCCACCTCCCTCCAATTCCCCCTCCACCCTTTCCCCTCTTCCCCTCTGCCTCTGGCAACCACACACATCTCATCTTTTTTTTTTTTTTAATGAGCTTGGATTTGGGGGGGGTTTTTGTCTTTTTTTTTTTTTTAAGATTCCACTTGTAGGTGAGAGCATACAGGATTTATCTTTCTCTATCTGACATATTTCACTTCATGTGTTGCCCTCAAGTTCCGTCCATGTAGAACAGAGCCTGTGGCTTTCTTTTAGTGATCCATCTTTGTGAGGTTTTGGTAATAGGGCCTCAATGAATTCTTGGGAGAAACTATGGAGTTTTTCTTCTTTTTATGGTGCTGGAAGCATGAAAACATAGGGGAATTAATTCATTTGTTCAAGGTTGGAAGTGAATTGCCTATAAAACCCTTTGGACTTGTCATTTTTTAGGGACTGGGAGCAAAGGAGATACTCTTCTTGGACAAATTTCTCATTTTCTCCACAGTAATGTATACAGTATACGATTAGGTTTCCTATTCCTTTTTAAGTATATTTTAGCAACTTACACATACGTACATGTCACAACTTAAGTTGGATTAGAATGGAATTGTGTCAAATAATTTCAAAAATTGTACAATTTTCCTCTGTATTTCTAGTTTTTTTTTTTTGCTTACTTATTTCTATGTAGGAGTATTTGTAGGAAGTATTACTTCCTTGTTGTTTATTCATTAACCTAGTGAAAGGTATTGCTCTTTTTTTTAATTTTTAAGAAATATTTATTTTTTGAAAGGTATTGCTCTGTAACCCTTGTTTGTCTCTTAAAAACATATCAAATAGATTTAGATTTTTTTTTTACCGAATTTGATAGGCCTTGATCATGCACTGAATTAATCATACACATTCAGTAAATACTTATTAAGTATAATCCTCAAAGGACACCAGAGGATCATTTTGCCAGATTTAGTGACTCACAAGCATTAGCACAATTTCAGAAGGATTTTAAACTCTCGGTAGGGTTAGTCTGCATAATAGTAAGTGGTGAATAAGACAGAGCCCTTGCCCATATAAACATGGCAGTTTACTTTGACTTTTAATGGTGAGCTCAAAATACTTATATCTATTATAATAAAGATGAGTTTTTAACAAATATCTGTTATCTGACCTTATTTTCCTTTTGTCACGCTTTCCTGACATTTTCCAGATTGACAATGCTTCCTTTCTTTCTGATGGCTTCAATGTTCTACAGTCCATTCATTCACTGAATATTTGCTTAAAGAGCAAAGGGGGTCTCCGTGCATTCGGCACTCTCGGACAGTTTTCACCTGCTGTTTATTTAACTAAAGTGAGATTTTGCGTGCTTGTGGAGCTCCTTGGCTTAAGGCACATTCTCAGACAGAACTGTTTGAATGGGAAGTTTGCCAAATACTGGGGTCAAATGGGATGTTGTGACTTTTGCTTGGATACTCCCTCCTTCAGCTTTTATCCCAAATTTCTCCTCCGGGGAACTTTCCACTATGAGCCACCCTGGATATTAGCAGCTGCCTACAAAGAAGAACTAGGAGGCCAAGCTTGGGGGGAGAGGGGCAAGTAATTCCCTCAGGTAAGTAATTCCCTCAGGACATGACAAATAATAGATACAAAGTAAGCAGAAGACATTGCTATTGGTTACTTTATTTTTTTTAAGATATTATTTATTTATTTGACAGAGATCACAAGTAGGCAGAGAGGCAGGCAGAGAGAGGAGGAAGCAGGCCCCTGCTGAGCAGAGAGCCCGATGTGGGACTCGACCTCAGGACCCTGGGACCATGACCTGAGCTGAAGGCAGAGGTTTAACCCACTGAGCCACCCAGGCGCCCCGCTTTAAAAAAAAAAAAAAAGTCTACTGACTTAAACTTTAAGGTAATATTTCAGGCTCTGGAGCCTACTCCGTTGAAGACTCAGACTTTCATGAACCTTTATTCCTTCATTCATTCACTCATGAAGTATGTCTCAAGCACCTCCTGCGGACCAGGTACTTGGTCAAGCAGTAGGGTGATGGTGGTGAGCAAGACAGGCAAGATTTCTTCCACGTGGTGTTTTCATGTGGCCATGGGAGAAAGAAAGCAACCCGTGAGCACACATTAACGCAGATTCTATTAAGCTGATGGGAGAAATCCACTGAATGTGAGGTAGTCCTTGGGGGGAGAGGGTAGGCCTGCCTCTTCATGCGGGCTGTCAGGGAAGGAGGCCTGTCAGCTCAGGGGAGATGTGAGGTAAGCCCTGAAGAGAGAAGTCAGCCCTCCAGAGAACCAGTATGTGATCTCAGGCTGAGGGAAAAGCAACAGCAAAGGCCCTGGGACCCAAAAGAGCTTGGAATCCTTGAGAAATAACAAGCAAGTGTGACACATGATAAGCAAAGGGAGCGTGGCCCAAGACAAAGTCAAGGAAGCAGTCAGGGGGCAGAGAACAGAGGCCTTGGAGGCTGAGAAGTCTATTTTTCTGTCAGAGCAGTGGGAACTCATTGGATTTTTAAGCAGCAGGGAACATGATCTGTTCTCATTGGGAGACGGGTGGAGGCTAGAGAATGATTTATAGCAGCAGTTTTCAGTCTCTAGCGTGTGTCGGAACTACGCGGAGGCCCATGAAAACAGACTGCTGGGCCCCCCATCTAGTGTTTCTGAATCAGCAGGTCTGGGGTGGGCCCCGAGAGTGTGCGATTCTAGCAAGCTCCTGGGTGCTCCAGTCTGAACTGGGTCCCTTCCAGATTCCGATGTGGAAGCCCTGAACTCCAGTGTGATGGTCTTAGGGTCTGGGGCCTTCAGGGGAGGTTTTGATGAGGTCCTGAGGGTGGGATCCTCATGGCAGGATTAAGGCAAGAGACACCAGAACGTGTGTGCTCTCTTTTTCTCTGCCCTGGAAGGACACAGTGAGAAGTCAGTGGTCTGCAAGCCAGGAACCGAGCCTTCCCAGAACCCAGCCATGCCAGTGCCTTAATCTTGGACTTTGGTCTCCAGAGATGTGAGAAATCATTTCTGTGGTTTGAGCCCCCTCACCTGTGGTTTTTTGTTTTTTTTTTTTAAGATTTTATTTATTTACTTGACAGACAGAGATCACAAGTAGGCAGAGAGGCAGGCAGAGAGAGAGAGGAGGAAGCAGGCTCCCCGCTGAGCAGAGAGCCCGATGTGGGGCTTGATCCCAGGACCCTGGGATCATGACCTGAGCCGAAGGCAGAGGCTTTAACCCACTGAGCCACCCAGGTGCCCCGGTCTGTGGTATTTTTTACCGCCTGTCGAGCTAAGACAGCGGGTGGAGCTGTTCTGGGCAGGGCCTTACACTGGGACCACGGCGGGTTCACGGAGACCAGGGAGGAGCTATTTCAGAAGTCCGGAGGGAACCGGGCGAGGCGATGCAGCATCCGCGGAAAGGGGCGGAGAGTCTGTGAGCTGATCTGTAAAAACCAATTACAGGCAGACAAACAAGAAAAGTCAATATACTTCCGAACTGAAGTTTGCTCTGAAGTTTACAAAGAAATTCTCTCTGCTTTGTTTAAACATTATTCTGTTTTCGTATTTAAAAGTCACAAATTCAAAAGTGCGGATAAAGGGGTAAAACGGAAAACTGAACGTTTTCTCGGACTTCGGTGATCAGGCATCATGGCAGCATGGGACATCCCTCCTTTTGTTGTGCTTTGTGTGACAGCTCATTAGGCATCGGTCCATGCCCAAAAATGCCTCTGCGGGAGTTGCGGGATCCAGCCGGATGAGCCACGGGCCCCAAGAGGCCTCTGGCCCACCTGCATATCTGTAATAGACCTCAGTTCCAGCTGTTGGACCACCAGAGCTGGCGGACATGCTCTCTTGGCTGCGGCTGGGGAGAAACCTGGGGAATGCTGACGTGAGCAAATACCCACGGATGAAAGAGAATTTGTATAAGTCCAGCCTTCCCGAGGGGAGATTCCAGCAGGCCTATGGAGCGGAAAAAAAAAGTGTAGACAGTGGAGAGGGAATGAGGCACTTTGCCAGCACCGCCCCTCCCCAAGACAGCACAGTGTGGGACTGAACTAGCTCCAGCTGTGCGAGAAGATGCTAGAGAAACCCGTTTCTTTCCAGCAGCACCCAGAGTATGGGTGGGGTCCTCCGTGGCTAGGGGGTAGCTGGAGATGGGGAAGGGGGCAGAGAAAATACCAAAGCCCAGACTGCACTCACGACTGCAGCAAGGAGCGCAGCCACAAGCTGCTGGGAGGGGAGTCCCCCCAGATTGCCCGGTGGGCCGGTCACCCCCACACATCCCCACTTGGCAGCTGGCTCCTTATGCATGCGTCCAAGTGCAGCAGCCAGGCAGAGTCCAGTAAAAGGAGTGCTTTCAGAGAAACAGACCAGGATCTGCAGGCAAGGACAAAACCACAGCCTTGAGCTATAGTCCACCTTCTGCAAAGGGAAAGAGAGGTTTCCAGACCCTATCTGAAGGCAACTAGTAAAGATCTGAGGTGGTGTCTGCTGGTCCAGTGCAAAAGCAGCAACGCAAAACTGTAAGGAGCATGGAGAATCAATGACACACACGTGAAGGTGAGAGTGATTCTCCAGCAACCAAGTCCAAAGGCACAGAATCCTTTGATCTCCAGGATAAAGGATTTAAAATGAACTATTTTGAAGAAAGCTCCATGAGCTGCTTGAAAACACAGAAAGATGATTCAATGGCAGCTGGAAAAAAAATATATCGGAACAAAAAGAGAAATTTAAGAAAGATAATTCATAAAAAAAGAACCAAACCAAAGTTCTGGAGCTGAAGAATTCAAAGAACGAAATAAACAATGCAGTAGAAACCCCCTGCTCCAGAGCAGATCGGATGTGAGACAGAGTAAGTTATCTAGAGGTCAGGAACTGTGAAATAACCCCATCAGAGGAGAACAAAGCAAAAAGAATGAAAAGGCGTGAAGAAAGCCTGCATGATCTAGGGGACCCAATGAAATGGACGAACGAACGTTAGAATAATTGGGTTTCCAGGAGAAAAGAGGGAAAGGGGGCAGAAAGTTTAAAGAAATAATAGCTGAGAACTTCCCTATTATACTATTATACAGGTAATCTGGGGCTCTGTAACTTAACTCAGATCTATTTGCAGAAACTTGACTGAACAGAAATAGGCCCTGCTCTTATTTAAGGGCTTACTTCTCCCCTGTTTCCATTAGCTAAGAGTTGGCACCAGAGAGCCATAAAGACGCTGAGGAGTGAGAAGCCCCATGACTTGTCAGCAGGCTGGAGAAGGAAAGGAGGGTTTAGGTAGGGGGGAAAATGGGACGCCCTCCCACGGGGGGAGCAAACACACAGTTTCCCGAGACAAGTGCAGAGGAAATCAAGTGGGTTTTTGATACCTGACACAGGTGCCCTGGGTGTGTAAAACATAAATGCAAGGTTTCAGAAGAGAAATGTGGTCAGAAGAAAACAAGAGCCACTCTTGCCAGGTGATTCTGTGATTGTGCTCCTTCGTATGTATCCAAATGAGCTGAAAATTTGTGTCTACGCAAAAACCTGAATATGAATGTCAACACCAGCTTTGTTTGCAAATCGCCCAAACTGGGGAGCCACCGAAATGCCTTTCCATAGGCTAATGGAGAGGCAAAGTGTGGTTCCGTCCCTACAATGGGTACTGCTCAGCGGGGGGAGGGGGGGGGAGGGAAGAGCTACCAAGCCATGAAAATACATGGAGGAAACCTAAAATGCATATCCCTAAGTGCAAGAAGCCAATCTGAAAAGGCTATATTCTGTGTGATTCCTACTGTCCTCTGGAGGTGAAACTGTGACAGGAAAGAGATCAGCGGTTGCCAGGGGCTGGGGAGGAGGGGGACCGTTGATTAGCACAGAGGATTTTAAGGGCAGTGAAAACATGTATGATATTTTAATGGTTAACACACATCATCGCGTGTGTGCAACAGAAAAGGTACAACGCAAAGAGTGGAGCCTAATGCAAACTGTGCATGTGAGTTAATAATAATGCATCCATACTTTCTGTAAACCCCAAACTGTTCAGAAACTTAAAGCCTATTCATGGAAAGCATGCCCTGAGATGACGGCTGAGGGAGTCCCACCTGGAAAAGGGCTCCACGCAGGGCCCATCGGAAGCCCAGCAGGTACGGGATACTTTTCGAGACCCACAAAGATGTTTTCATATCTTTCAAACTCAGAAGGAAAACATGAATATGTTAACAAATCTATCATCATAAATCTAGTCTTTATAGCAATGCTGTCATAAAATATACTTTTGAATATTTTTATGGAAGAAGGAAGTGCTGGGGCCAAAAAGGGCATAACTCTTGGCCCCTGCTGTGGGGGTGGAAGCTAACAGCCACTGAACTTGGGTGTGGACTGGCGCCCAACCTGGGGTTCAGTTGGGAAGACCAAAGAGCTTAGATGCAGAGCTGCTATGTGAGGAAGAGATGGGCCCTGCGAGGTTCCAGAAGGATCTCGGGAAAGCCGGCTGCTGCTGCTGGAGAAGAATGAACCCAAGTCAGAAACTGCATGAGCAGGAGGGGTCCTGGGGAGACCCACGGTCCCTTCTAATCTGAATAAGATGCTGGGCTTGGAGGCAATGGTACCAGCAACATAGGGAACTGTGAGGCGGGGGCTGGATTCTTACAGGCAAGGACCAGGTGAGAGAGAAGAGTCCTGTTCTCAGGGTGTGGGGACCCCAGAGGGAGAGACTGGACAGTTCTGGGGTTTGTGTTTCCCAAAGAAGCAGTCAGGAAGCCTTTCAGGGCAGAAGGCTGGTGTGTGCTCTTCATCCATTCCTGATAAGAAGATTGGGTCCACGCCTCTCACATCCTATGAGTAACTGAACCTTTAACTGTGCTGTCAGCCCCAGTGATAAGCAACCCGACAACAGAATGTTTTCTTGAGTGACAACATTTTATAAAAATATGTACATCCTCATATGTATCTTCGGATGAATATATGTTCACGTATCTGAGGGGGTTTTACATGGGAATGGAATTGGTGAGCCCAAGCGTTAAGAGTTTGTAAAAAAAAAAAAATTTTTTTTAAAGATTTATTTATTTATTTATTTGAGAGAGAGCCCAAGAGCACATGGGCAGGGGCAGGGGGAGGCAGAGGGAGAATCTCAAGCAGATTCAAGCACAGAGCCTGATCCCAGGACCTTGGGATCATGACCTGAGTTGGACGCTTAACCGACCGAGCCACCCAGGCGCTCTGAGTTCGTAAACATTTTTAATTAAACAGTCCCCATTCTTGTAGCAAGCTTTCAAAGTTAGTAATGCTTGAGAGAAGTTGTTCTCACCTAGAAGTGCTCACTGACGGCAAAAAAACCATCCTTCCCTTTAGTG
Organism: Mellivora capensis; assembly: GCA_004024625.1. Lineage (NCBI taxonomy): Eukaryota > Metazoa > Chordata > Mammalia > Carnivora > Mustelidae > Mellivora > Mellivora capensis. Next base: position 227,197 of record PISX010000507.1, read on the forward strand.
TCTGCATTTCATCAGTTTTAAAAGATCTTGGATAGAGAAATACTACTGCGCGTGGGTTGACTTCGTCTTTGCAATGTGGCCTAATGCAGTATTTCTTCAACTCTGGTATAAGGAATCACCTTGCGGGAGGGGCACCTGGGTGGCTCAGTCGTTGAGCATCTGCCTAGGGTCCTGGGATCGAGCCCTGTGTTGGGCTCCCTGCTCAGTGGGGAGCCTGTTTCTCCCTCTGTCTCTCTCCACTCCCCGCCATGGTCTCTTTCTTTCTCTCGCTCTCTCCCCAAACCCCCCCCCAAAAAAAACAAAAAACAAAAACAAAACCCCAAAAAACAAAAAACAAAATCACCTGGATGGGTCGTGGTTGTTAACAGCATAGATTCCCAGAGACCCTCCCCTGCCCCACCAATTCTAGTTTAGTAGATGCAGAAATCTGTATTTTAAACAAGGGAGCTGGGGTGGGTGCCAGTGCATGGTAGACTATTACGAAAGACATCTGTATGGGGCTTGGTCTACTCTCCAGTCTAGAGAAGGATTTCTCAACCTTGGAGCACCTAGGATCCCCAGGGGGAGCTTTTTACAAATGTCAGCACCTTACTTACCCTTGGACTCAGCAGCTCCACTCCTATGTAAACACCCACCGGGAATGTGAATATAGATTCACCAAAAAACGCATACAAGAATGTAGAAAGCATCGCTGCTTCATAAGAGCCCCAGCCTGGAGATACCCCTCGTGCCTGCTCATCAGAAGTTGGCTGCACATCTCGTGGGTTTCTCGGACAGTGGAGCGCTCTACACCCATAGGAACAAACAAGCTACAGCCGCATTCGGCAGCGTGGGTGCCCCTTCCAAGCCCACTCCGCAACGAAAGGGGCCAGTGTTTGGTTTCATGAACAATGTTTGGTTTCATGAACCCTTTGTCATGAACCTCTCTGTCTGGAGTGCTCGGTTTCTCGTTCCAGGTGTGGTTACATGGCCATGTTCGCTTCGTGAAATTCACCAGCCTATGTCTGGATTCTGAGCACTTGCCTGGGTGTATGCTGTCATTCAACAAATTATCTACTTAAGCCTTAGTGCGGGCCACAGCAATGTGAACTTCTCCTGTGAATGTGGGTGTGTCCGGGGGAAGGTCCCCGGCAACAAGGGCCCGCAGTTCCCCACACGATGGTAATGGGAACATCTGCTCCATCAGAGCTCTTCCCCTTGTGTGACTATAGGTTTTCTAGAGGTCTATAGGTCTTCTTACCCTCGGGCTACTCTACTCCCCTCCACCCCTGTTTCCTGAGTTGCTTTCTTGATCCACAAATGTGGGACAACTGTACCCATTACATTTCTGAGTGTGAACTCAGAAAGTGCAGGCGTCCTAAGCCCTTTGCATGGGTCACTCGTTAACTCATCAAATGCTCACAACAGCGCTCAAACTGTTCTATCCTTATTCCCCACCTCACGCTCCTGGGAGAATAAATGCGGTGATACTTGAAGGCACTTAGCTCTGTGCTGGGGACGGGGCTTCTGGTTAGCTGTCATTAGGAGTTTATTCTGGTGCCCTGATCCCTGCTTCCTAGCACACTGGTTGGGGCAGCTGGAGGGAAGGTGGTGTGTGTGTGTGGGGGGGGGGGGGGTTCTTGTATCCTTCTAGCATCTTGTGGGGAGGGGTCTGAGGGCACACCAGAGAAGATTGCTTTCTAAACCAGGGTATAATCTCCACATGGTCTCCTCTGTGTTTTCTCTGCAGGTTGTCTCATTTGGAGGATCACCCCTTCTATGCAGAATATTCAAGCTGAGTCTCCTGGTAAAACGACCACACAGATTCTCTCCCTTCACTTTATTGAAGTGTAACTCTTTCTGCCAGAGTCTGACCTTGGCCAAGCTTATCTAAAATCATAACAAGTCTGGCCTGCCCCTAGGCCAGGATCTAGGCAGCATATGCTCAACCAGGAGCTGGTGATCACAAGGAGATCTTAGATAAGCAAATCACAGGGTTCCCCCACTGCCACCACCCCACTTATTTGATCCCAGCATGAGGGAACTCTCATGAGGATCCAAAGATAAAAAGAATAAAAAATTATAATAGTAAGCAAAATAGATTGAGAGTTTACTATGTGCCAATGCTATTTAAAGTGCTTTTCTTTTTTTCAGAGTCCTTTTTGTATGTGTTAACTCCTTGAAGCTTGCAACCACCACACGTTTTCAGAAAAGCAAATGGAGAAATGGAGAGGCCAAGGAACTTGATCAAGGACGCCAGGGTTGTGAGTTGCTGACCAAGTTCCAAAGGCAGAAAGACCGGGAGAGCTCCCTGTGATTGGTCATCCCTGCTTCCCAAGCCTCTGGTACCTTCCCTCCTTGCCTTTCCCTGCTTTTTTCCTTCCTCATTCTCCCCCTCTGCCTTTAGGATCCCCTCCTGCCCAAGAGTCAACTCCAGTGATCCGCAGAGCCTGTAAGACCCACAAAGGCACCACTCTCCTTTGAAGAAGAGTCATGGCGAATCCTCACGAGTGGGGGTGGAAAAGGAATTGAGTCTGAACAACGAAAATGTTTGCTCTTGCCATTAATCTGGAACATTTTTTTCTATTATAATTTCTTCCTCTGAAATATTCCAATTATGTAGAAATGCACAGAGAGTAACATAATGAGCATCGGGCCACCCACCTTGTCATTTTAACAAATGCTGACATTTTGCCATATTGGCTTCAAACTTTTTAAAATTTAGTAATGAAATAAATGGTTGCCAGTAGAGTGGAGGACCACTCTGTACCCTCTCCTCCCCATTCTCCTGACTCCCTTCCCAGAGGTCGTGCCCATCCTCAGGTTGGTGAAGGGCCACTTGCTCCCTCTCCCTTCCAACTTGCCTGCTTGCTCCCAGCCCTGACCTTCTTCTATCCCTCATGGGGGCGGGGTGCCTACGGACTACATTTCCGAGGCTTCCCCGTCACTTCCGTTGGGTTTGGTCAGCGGGAGTTAGAGTCAGGTGATTAGAGGGCTAGAGGAAAGAAGAAGCCAGGTGTGTTCAAGGAACACCTTGTTCCTGGAGTGGCATCCCCGAACGCACTCCCATTTCCTCGGTTGTCCCAGCTCTTGCCAGGCAGCCTCAACTTTGATGCTCAGCAGAAGACACCGTGGCTGGTATTAGGAGCATCACTTACTCCTATGTGCTCCATCCCAAGGACCGAGTCCTTTCCTGCTGCTGTTAACTCCTGAGTCACCTCACCAGCTCGTCTCCCATTTCATATCCCAGCCCTTCCACACCCCGCATAGCCAATTCTTTGAATTAAATATCCAGTGTTCAACAATCTTAGATTGCATTCTGTTCTCCTGGCTGGACCCTGACTAGATACACTTCCCATGCACGTTTTGATATTATTACTATTTATTTACACAGCCATAAATAATCTGTGGGATTGTTTTGTGTGCTTTTAAAATGTTGTAACTTTTTTTCCTTCAGGTGATTATGATTTCCTTAATTAAAAAGCTTAGGTCATAAGATAAAAAGATTCCTATTAATGAATTATGTGACATTTTCATTTCACTTACATCTTAAAAAAGAGGTAAGTAAGTAAGCTGATACAGAGAAAAGAATGTATTCTGCAAAAAGCAACTTCCTGGCTGTTCCTGATTTTATTTTCCACATTTGCATCTCGAGGAATGAGAACTTGCAGGTCTCAAGGTCCCTGATCTCGCAATTCTAACAAACACAATGAATCCATCCCAAAATCTGTTCACTGTTTTTGGATGGCTAGAAATAAAGCTGTTGTGGTCATCAATTAAGCCTGAGCCCACCCTGATGTAGAGTCTCATGTATACACTACAGGTGTGTGTTAAATGAACTCTTTCTACTCCATGAGTATGTAGGGAACTTGCCTTATCTTATGGAAAGAGAGGAAGGAGAGTAGCTGGGGAGGAAGGGATCCAAGGCAGGGTGTGAAAATGAAGGGAGCTTCTCATGGAAAGTGGTGGGTCTTCATGTCCTGAGTATGTCTCGCCTCCATCCATTGGGATTAGGCTGGAAAACGGGGTACCAGCAAACCTGGAGTTCCAGGAGTCACTGCTGCTGTCCTGCGGTTCCCGGGAAGTCTTGGGACTTGACTTGACCCCTCAGTATGTGAGTGAGATCTTGCAAACACCGGCCAGCAGATGCCAACCTACAGCTGGGACCCAGAGCCCTTGGAGGTCCTCAGCTAGACCCCATAATGCCCAACTGCCCAGGCCAGCTTTAGTCTTTCATTAAATTTGTAATTGCATTTTACACGATTTAAATTTTGGACCATACCTATTGCATTATTGTGGGATTTCACTGTGCATTACAGAGCAAAAGTGGTACCAATTAGAGTCTCCTGTAGAAAATAAGTTTCAGTTAAATTTGAAAAGACTCTCTTAGTGAACATTGTTGGAAATAAGTATTTTCTTGGCTGTAATACTGAGTGTGCGTGACTATAAAAATGCAACCTCTGAACGTGAAAACTGTACAAAAATAACGGGCAGTAAAGGATCTTGGAAAAAACCATTTATCATGAATGTGACGGAAAATGGATTCGTGATTTTCTTATGACGAAAGAGCTTTTTCCAATCAGTAAGAAAAGTTTGTGAGAAAGCAAAGCTGATACACGAAACCTGGCCAATAAGCTCTGCGAAGCGTTGTTCAGACCAGTACCCAAAAGTACAAATTCAAACAAGCTGTTTTCACTATCAATTCAACAAAGTTTAAAATAAAAGAAAAATTTATCTAGAAAGATAGAAATGTAAACAGTTCTTTTTCCGACATAGTCACAAGTGAATTTTGTTCTTGTTATGGTTTTACATAATTTTCAAGTTTTCTACAATGGGAAATTCATTTTTACAATCAGGGAATTATTAAGCCTTTGAAAAAATAACAAATAAGGATTCAACTCAATTAAATATTTCATACACCTACACTGTTGCTTGAAATTATTTTCATTCAATTGGCCTTTCAACTTCAGAAAACAAATATTCTGAATGTACTACACAGCGGAATTTGATCACATATTATTTTAAATTCTACCCAGCTTGTTGCTCCTCATTTGTTTTCAGTAGGGTAAATGTTTTCCCAGAAATTCCAGGGAAGTGTCTCACCCTTCAGCTTTATGGTGCTGTCTGCTAGTACTTTCATTATTTCAAAAAGGTCAACCCCCAAATAAGAATTGGTAGAGACCAAGAAGGAGACCTTGAGAAGACCATCATTAAAAATAACACAAGATAGGTGATTTGGGCTTATTTACTACTGTGTTTGTGCCCCAGGGCCTTTGCCCTTGCTATTCTCACTGCCTGGGATGTGCTCCCGTCAGATATGGGGGTGATTCTCTGCCTGATATTCTTCTGGTCCTTGTTCACTAACCATCTTCACAGTGAGGCCTTCCATCACTGCCTTATTTAAAATTATCCCATCTCCTCTGATACTCTCTTTCCCTTCATTTTCTTTCCCACCATACCATTTACTTACCTAATATGTCACATATAACATTTATAGTTTGCTTGCTTGCTCTGTTTCTTCCCAATAGAAGGTAAATTCGATGAGAGCAGGACTTCTGGCCTGTTCTGTTTGTTGCTGTACCCTCTCTGCTCCTTAATCCCATCTCTTGAATAAATGGACCCCATTTATGCACTTTCTTGAACAGAACTTACTCTTCATATTAAATTGTTAGCCAAATAGCTAAAATAGGGGGACCTGGGTGGGTCAGTTGGTTAAGCATCTTCCTTCAGCTCAGATCCTGATCCCAGGGTCCTGGGATGGAGCCGCGCGTGGAGTTCCACGTTCAGCAGGGAGCCTGCTTCTCCCTCTCCCTCTGCCTGCTGCTCCCCCTGCTTGTGCTCACTCTCTCTGTCAAATAAATAAATAAAATTTAAAAAAAAAAAAGCTCAAATAGCATCTCAATGTCATCTGAGTCATATTTAGGCCTGTTTGGGTTTTTTGTTTGTTTGTGTTTTGTTTTTTCTCAATGGCCTGTTTGTTTCTGTACGTATCCATTCTCGGGGCTCTCCGCCTGCATTATCTTATCCTTCTCAGCGGCGACATGAACGCTGGCAGCTTCCCCGGTCCCAGCTTTTGCATTGGCAGAGCCTCTGTACTCAGACAGGAACCTTGTGCCTCAGACGACGACACGTGCTGCAGAAGAGCCCAGCGGCCTGAGATGACAGAGATCCGCTCGGTCTTTCTCCATCTGGCCTACAAAGTTATTTCCTTCTCCAGGGCCAAGCCCAGCAGGGGCCATGATAACACTTCCGTGATAAAAAATGAATTTAACACTTTCCTTGGGGGCTTTAGCCATTATCTATCTTAAAAGACAGGTAGTTGTTGAAGGCAGACTTTTAAGGCAGCCCTCAGTGACCCTCTCTTGTATCATCTCCTTTCCTGGAGTGTGGAACTTGTGAATATGATAAGATAGTACCCAAAATACTGATGTGGTATTGTCTGGTAAAGCGGATTTTACAGCTGTAACTAAGGTCCCAAATCAGCGGACCATAAGACAGGGAGATGGCGGGGTTGGGCCTGACCTAATCACTCGAGTCCTTGCGTTACTTCTGTTTATTAGACGATCACTTGCCCTGAAAATGATCTAGAAGAAAGAAAAATATGGGGCAAACCGTAGTTCCTTTTCCTTTTAGGACATCCTTACTCATCTGTAAGCCAAATGTGGGGAAAATGCATGCATGTCAAGAAGTGAGATAAAAACAGTTGAGTTAGTTTTGTGCAGCCTTCCCACTGTTGTGGTGAGAATGACATATATATGTGTGTATGAGCGCCAAAATATAGTTGCATGACACTGGGTGATTTTACATATGAGTTAGGTGCTCTCATATTTGCATTTAAAATGGATATTGTCAATATAAAGATGAACAGTAAAATGAATACTAATAATTTCCAATTAAAAATTTTTCCTATTTAAAATGCAATGAAATACCAATAAAAAGAAACCCCATGATGGTTGAAAAAAACCCATGAAAAAAAAAAAAGAAATAAACTTTATATTTTAGTATCTTTAACAGCATTCTTTTCCTGCCAGGGGACAAGGACTCTGCATTTGCATTTTCTATTTGGTTCTGCAAATTACATAGCCATGGAGTCAGATTTCTCATTGTAAGAGGTTACAACTATGAAAAGACACAAAACCAGAATGAATTCCATGGAATGGGATTAGGATTCATGTGAATTCATGGTTTTCTAAATAGACTGGCACAGAAGACCAAAGATTCATATAGCTATATATATATATATATATATATATATATATATATATATATATATATATATATATTTATATGTCGTTCTCCATTAAAACAAAACAAACAAACAAATTAGGTTACTTGGAGAACTAGCTGACTCCAGGATAGCAGCAGAGAACAGATTTTTCTGCCAGAAGGTGAGGGAGTGCTCAGTGAATGATGGGGTCCTGCCTGAAGGCACAGAGGTCAGCTAAATTAGAGCATAGAATTAATAAGGACACTAATGGATTATGACCCACTGAATAAAAGAGGAATTCATGGGATCACACTGAAATGAATACATGAGGACCGAAACTCTTCCTCACTGCATATTGTTAACTAATATGAGAAAGAAATAATGGAATTAGAAGACCACGATTTTAGCAACTGTATTAATAATTAATCCATCCAAGAAATGTCAGCTCACACTTAGACTAATAAGTGGGTAAATCTTTGATGAGGAATAGGATATTTGTCTAGTCTTAAAGCACTTCTTTACAAAATGCTTGTTAATTATTATTATGGGTGTCCCCCTATCCTATCCCACCCCGCCCCAAATTCACATGCTGGGATCATGACCCTGGGATCATGACCTGAGCCAAAGGCACCTGCTTAACCGACTGAGCCACCCAGGCGCCCCATGTTATTTAAAAAAAAAATAATTAGTATTTATTATTTTTACACATATCTCCTAGAATTCAGCATGTAATAAATATATAAGGACTACTCTTTGGTTTCTGTAAAAAAAAAAAAAAAAAAAAAAAAACAGCCTGGGCTTTGTTGTTGTTGTTTTCCTTAGCAGTTCTGTTGCCTTCTGCATGTGTTGGTTTCTGCAGTCTGTGCTATCACATCCAAACACAATCCTGCCCATTGTTAAGCTGCTGGCTGAGTTCCCTGACACCATGACTCTGCATATACATCTTCCTCATGTCCTTAGGTTGAGGGCTTTTGCTTTCTGTCAGCACAAGATGCAGGGTTGTCACTCTCTCTCTCACCAAGGCCATGGCTGTGGATCTCAAAGGGGGCAGGGTTCTGAAGATCAAAAATATCCACAGGCCCCCAGATCATTCTTTCTCTTAACAACCTCTTTTCCTGATGTTAGTTATCATAATAAAGCAACATACACATGATCCATACAGACTCTTCAGAATAAATCAAATACCAAGTATTTTCCATTGAGGTCCAGAAATTGGTTAGTAAATTGGTGAAGTTAGAACCCATAACTTTTTTTAAAATTTAAATTCAATTTAGTTAACATATAGTGTATTATTAATTCCAGGGGCATAAGTCAGTGATTTATCAGTTGCCTATAATACCCAGTGCTCTTTACAGCAAGTGCCCTCCTTACTACCCATCACCCAGTTACCCCCTCCCCCAACCACCTCCCACCAGCAACCCTCAGTTTGCTTCCTAGAGTTAAGAGTCTCCTATGATTTGCCTCCCTCTCGGTTTTCATCTTATTTTATTTTTCCTTCCCTTCCCATGTGTTCATCTGTTTTGTTTCTTTTTTTTTTAATATTTTATTTACTTATTTGACAGAGAAAGTGAGAGATCACAAGTAGGCAGAGCAGCAGGCAGAGATAGAGGGGGAAGCACGCTCCCCGCTGAGCAGAGAGCCCGATGCAGGGCTCGATCCAAGGACCCTGAGATCACGACCTGAGGTGAAGGCAGAGGCTTAACCCACTGAACCACCCAGGAGCCCCTGTTTTGTTTCTTAAATTCCATGTATGAGTGAAATCATATGGTATTTGTCTTTCTCTGACTTATTCCACTTAGCATGATACCCTCAAGTTCCATCCATGTCATTGCCAATGACAAGATTTCATTTTTTGATGGTTGAGCAATATTCCACTGTATACACACACCACATCTTCTTTATCCATTCATCTTTCGATGGACCTCTGGGCTCTTCCCATATTTTAGAACCCACAACTCTTGCTGAAGTATTATTTCCATATCCACCAAAATTAAGTTCCCTCTCTACTGTCACTCCAGAAAAAGCTCTTCCTGGACCCCATACTCTCTACTTCCTGGCAACACTATGAAGTTAGTTATAAAGGCCCTACAACTCCTGAATAAATTTCCTTAACTTTTGCTTGAGCTTTCAGAGGGAAAAACACAAATGATCTCAGGAAAATGAATCCCTCTCCCCTTTTATTCTTCCATCCCAGCACCTTAAGAGTGAGGTTTCTGTCTTTCGGCTTTGCTTGACTTATTTCTAAACCATCAGGTAATATTCTAAAGTGGAAATGCCTGCTGTAATTGTGTTCTGACACCTTATAACTTAATTCAGTTCTACCTGGAAGCTGGAAGCCAAGAATCCAGACAAGAATTTTAAACACCTGCTTTATCATAATGATCAGCCTTGCAACATCCTCCATTGTGAAGGTACTAGAAGAAAAGCCGCACACTCACAGGGACAAGCTCTCTAATCTCTGATAACCATGTAGGTGTGTCCCTGGGGCCACGTACTGCTTCGGTGGAGAAGCTGAGTGAGGGCTGGCAGCCGAGCGGGCCTCCAGGCTTTCATCCAGCTGTGCACCCCGGGCTGCGGCAGAAATGACAGGGCTGACTTAGGGGATCACAGACTATCGGGGTCCGCGGGGCCTCCGGGGGCACTGAAGGTCTTCCAGGTCTTCAACACCAGAGGCTGGCAAATGCCCAACCACCTCTTGTGACCAGGAATTCCCTTTTCCCTATGAGTATCTAGAGAAATCTTGGGTTTAGAGAGGTCGTTGTTATGCTAAGCGGAAATGTGCTTTCCTACACCTTTCACCTCAATTCGTATGCTTTGACCACACAGGACAGGTCTTATCCTTTTCCTCATGCAAACCTGCTAAATATTTGATATCGCTGTTCTGTTCCTATGTTATTATACCCAATTGTTTGTGGTAAACATTGCTAATCTATTGATACGGTTTAAAGTGATTATATTCATTTAAATAATTTAATTTATAATCCCACAAATTAATTTATTAATATTAAAGCAGTGTATTAATTAAACCCACTGAATACAGTTTAACATGGACATGACTGTAAGTTAAGAGTGGTCGCTTCAGGAGAAGGAGGATCAGGCTGAACTTCAGAGGATGCCAGCCAGCAAACTGGTGAGATCATTCTGAGACCAAGGTCAAGTCTATGGCAGTGTAGATTTTAAAATTCATTCTTGTTAGTTCAGTCAGGAGTGATGGGAGGGTGACAATGACCCATAATAATCTAGTTCATAACAAACTGATAAATATGATGGAATTCTCATTGAGAATTCTCACTGTTCTACGAGATGTGCCTGTCAAGCGGACTAGAACATGTCTCCGGCCACACGTTATCTTTTCATTAGATCAAAAGCCTTTGAAAGCTACTTGAATGTCGGGAGTGATGATAATAAAAAAGTTCATCCCTTGGCACTTTACTGTTTCATCTGAGCTCACAGCTGAGCACACTGACATATCTCTCTTTCCATAGTGCTGGAGGGTGATTCTGACAAATTCTGGATGAATGATTCTTCTTTTAAAATACTCTTTATCTGCCACAAAAGTGCTGCATCAAAATATTTCTGCATTTGGCAAGAAGCAGTGGTTAGGAGTCTTGGCTCAAGTTAGTAAGTATTAACTCAGTGACTGAATAAATGAATCAGAAATCGTTGAAGAGGAAACAAGCGCAATTGAAACTTGCCAGAAGAGAATATATTTTACGTCTGTGTGTTAATTTTTTAGTAAAGGGTTTGCAATCATTATCTTTGCAGATGAGAGTTGTCCAACCTGCCACCCGGGGCTTCCTCCTGTGGGTTAGGAAAGACTTCAGTCATCAACATTTGTAACTGAACTGGACTCAACCTTTGTGCACCGCCAAATTCATATGTGACGGTGTTTTGAGATGGGGCTTGGGCTAGTTCACAGGGTTAGGTCCTCCTGATGGGATCAGCAGCCTGATGAGAAGAGGAAGAGAGAGGTGCATGCCTGAGGAAAAGACCCTTGTAAAGGTGTAAGAGAAGGTGGTTCTCTGCAAGCCAGGAACATGCTCACCAGCGACTGAATTGGCTGGCACCTTGATCTGGAACCTCCCAGGCCCCAGAACTGTGAGAAATAAATGCTGATTATTTAAGCCAGCCAGGCTGTCATGTTCTGTTATGGCAGCCTGAGATGACCAAAACAGTAAAGTATCTTTCAGAGAAGTACATTGATTCTGAGATGAGATGCAGGATATCGTTTTATTACTTTGCATGGAAGAGGGTGGCATTTCTGACATCTTCCTGAGCCACCTCTAGGAAGGTCCCGCAGAGGCCTCTGTGGGTCCTGTGCTCTGTCTATGGTGGAGGAGGACTGTGGGGGAAGGACGGGATGGATGGTCTCAGTCCTTCAGATAAAGGAGGATGTGAGATTGGGGAGCTGAAATGTGGTAAGGGAGTCTGAGGGAGTGAAGCAGGGTTAGAATTGTTTCCATGAGCAATGCCCCACAAGGGGTTAACTAAGGATGTAAAGAAGACAGCCTTGAGGTCCCCACTGAAGGTTACGTATTATGGACGGACAGTTGAGTAATGTGTAGACCCTTCCAACATTCTGTAGGAGCACCTGGCTGCCCAGAAGGAGAGAGACAAGGGAGCTGACTTTGTTAGTGGGGACTGACAAGGCGGTTAAGAGCAAAGGATTCCAGGAGGCTTACTGGCATCAAGTAACTAACCCTTAAATAGAAAGTACTTCAGATAAGCGGGAGGGTGTGCCTGGGTGGCTCAGTCGGTTGGGCATCTGCCTTTGGCTCAGGTCATGATCCCAGCATCTGGGATGGAGCCCCACGTTGGTCTCTCTATTCAGTGTGCTTCTCCTCCCTGCCACTCCCCATGCTTGTACACACTCTGTCTCACTCTCTGTCAAATAAATAAATAAATAAATAAATAAATAAATAAATAAAAGTTTTTAAAGGAAGCTGGGCAGTGAATGTTTCAAAGCAAGGGAAGACTATCCACATGGATAGGTATGAAATGCTTAGTCAGTGAACCTGGGAGTGACTGCCACCTACCCATTGCTTAGGTCAAGCCACTTCTCTGGTTTACACTTAGGTGGGGCTCAAGGCCTTGTCCCCCGCTGACTGATCTCCCTGTATTCTCTATCTTTTATTTAATTCCATTCTTGCCCTGCCCCTTCAAACTCAAGGTTCCTGTTACTAAAACCAATGATCTTCGTGCCCAAGCTGGTGGACAGTTTAGTTGAGACTCTGCTGCCACCTAGTGGTCCTGGGTCACTTCACGTGTCCAGGGTATCCAGGCTAAGAAAGAGGCAAGTGAAATCAAGGCAGTTGAATGCTTGGATATGAATATTCAAGAAGTCTGGAGTTCATGCTAAGAGTAAAGAAAAAAAAATTAATTGGTATGAGAATGACAGAAGAATGAGAGTTTGTGGTCTCGGAGAATTTCAGAGTTTGAAATCTTGATGATGAAGGAATATCATGTGAGGATAATATTCCTGGAGTGGCTAAGGTTGTGTGCAATGGAAAGGGTCCTGAAGAAAGACATTTAAGTTGAAAGTCAAAGACTTGAGGGCCAGGTTGTTGCAAGGGCCATTTGTATTCTCCACTCAAAGATGACTGTCCCTGTGTTAGAGTCCATGTCTCAGTGACATTTTTCATCTCCCACACTTCCGGACACATTGTTTATAAAATGTTGTTGGAATGGACTTGAACGTTGAAACACCGCTAATGGTGATTGTAGATGATGGAATAGAGGTTTCGACCGTAAACTGGTTGGCCTATCCTTTTAGATATGATATCCTTTCAAATATTTGGCTTTCCAGAGCCAAGCGGCTATTTTCAACCTTCCAGTGGCTGTGCCAACATATCTCCACTAGACAGAGGTCTCCATACCTGATACTTTCCAGCTTCATGTATATCTTCCTAGGGCAGGAAAACATCCGGGGTGTTGCTGTGAACTCATGGCCTGAAGTGGATATACTATGTTCAGCAATTCTCTTACCTTCCCTGACATTTGTTCTCCACTGTGAACTTGCCGTAAACAAGATTTTCCTCGAGGGATTCTTAATCTGGAGTTCATGGATCCCAGGCTTTGGGGAGCCCCTGAAATCAAATGCAAAAATATACTTTGTGAACTTTCATTTATTTTCTCTCTCCTCTCTTTTTTAATTTAGCCCTTAAAGGAATGTGTGGCCTGTGAAAGAAGAAGAACCCTTGTTTCGGGCAACTTGACTTGCTTTGATCTCAGGCAAGTTTCTGAACCTCCCAGGTCCGTCAGCTTTCCCTCCCTTCTGGGTTTGTAAAAGTTTTTGAGAGTTAATTACTCCACTTTTCCATGCTTGTCCAAAGAAGTGTGGAAATCCTGCATGTCTGCTTACTAGGGAATCTGGCTTTTAGTCACACTGTCCTGGGTTGGCAGGGTCTTTGGCTGACCCAGAGGGCTGCCCTTCTCTACTCCCTAAAGGGTAGAAGATTTCTAGACATTTTTTTCATTCCTTACAAAGTGAAGTCTACATTTCTTCCAACTGGGAGCTCACCCAAATGCTATGCTTGACTCATTCCTGCTGACCCTCTGATTCTCCCATGGGGCTCGTGAGCTCTAGAGCCCCAGCTTGCATTGGGTCTCTGGGAGCTCAGTGCCTGAAGGGCTAAATACTGTCAGTGGTTTGAATACCTTGATGAATGAACTCTGGTTACCTCTTGATTCTTATGACACCTTTGCAAGCCACTATATCTATCAGGTGGCTTCTTCGTCAGTTGTGGTAACAGAGATCATTTCTTTTTTCTTTTTCTTTTTTTTTTAAAAAGATTTTATTTATTTATTTGACAGAGATCACAAGTAGGCAGAGAGGCAGGCAGAGATGGGGGGAAGCAGGTTCCCTGCTGAGCAGAGAGCCCGATGCGGGGCTCGATCCCAGGACCCCGGGATCATGACCTGAGCCGAAGGCAGAGGCTTTAAACCACTGAGCCACCCAGGTGCCCCTCATTTCTTTTTTCTAACTTCTTAACTACGGAAAAATTTCAAACATCTACAAAATTAGAGAGAATAGTATCTTGAATGTGCAGATCACTCAGCCTTCATCATTTCATGACCAATATTATTTCATCTGGTTCCCATTGCTTTCTGTTCCTCCTCCTGATTATTATGAAGCAAATACTATCAGCAGCCCCTCTCATCTATAAATATATCAGTATATATCTCTAAAAGATAAGAATTCTTAATACCATATCACATTTAAAAATTAGCAAAAAATTTCCATGTTTCATTCAGTGTTAAATAGTAGTGGTTGAAGGTAGCTCTTGCTCAGAAAAAAACCTCAATTTCAGTCTTGAGCTAAAAAAAAACAAAAAGGAAAAAAGAAAAAGAAAAAAAAAAGAATCATAATTAAACCTTACCTCTAAGTCACCAGGTCAGGATATTTTGCTTCTACTTCTGACAAAAATGCATAGACTGAAGATAAGCGTGAGTCCCCCAGAGTAGTCATTTTTGACACTCTTGGTTCAATAACACAAAGATTCAAGTATTTTCGGCAAAAGATCTGCTGATTAAGAAGACAATAAATAACCACGGGCTTTAGCATTTTTTTCCCATAAGTTTTGTGAAAATTTGTCCAATTAAGCCCTTTTTCTGTGCCACAGAAGTTCTTAGCACTATAGGCGTTGTTAGAACATCTTAGCAGATTCCGCCTCAGGTCGTACTGCGTTAAAGATTTTCTCAACTTATCCCTGTTCTACGCAGACTACTCACAGGATCCAAGTCTCCAGTCACTTTAGACGTGGCAGTCACACTTTAAGTAAACAATAGTAACTGAACACTATCAGTGGCATCTGGTAACTCATCAAGATATAAGAGAAAATACTCAGAATGATTCGCCTTGGCTTTGGGGGGTTTTGTTTGTTTCTTTTAACTGTTGATGTTGTTCTCGATGTTTTCAATACTTGGACCTGCTGTTCTTACCAAAAGACTTGTTGTCTTAAACAAGTTTATTTTCGGGGCGCCTGGGTGGCTCAGTGGGTTAAGCCTCTGCCTTCGGCTCAGGTCATGATCTCAGGGTCCTGGGATTGAGCCCCGCATCGGGCTCTCTGCTCAGCAGGGAGCCTGCTTCCTCCTCTCTCTCTCTGCCTGCCTCTCTGTCTCCTTGTGATCTCTGTCCGTCAAATAAATAAATAAAATCTTAAAAAAAAATAGTTTATTTTCTCTGGACACATTTTCTCAGCTTCTGCAGCCTAACACCATTTAATTCATTTACTCATGGTCAATGGCTTTCTTTGCTTGCTATGAAATGGGCCACGTAAAAACTTGGGTTGCAGCCTCATTTCCATTTTTAATTCTTGGGAAGAAGTTCTGCTATAATGAGATATGCCATTTTAAATTTCATAATATTATTGACTGTTACTTTTCTGAGAATTGGGGATATTGTGATGGCTGCTTAATCTGGTAATGAGGACATATATAGTGTTGTTTGAGCACAGTTATTGTGTCACTACATAATGAATATAATTCAATAAAAAATAAACCACACTTCACAGTGACTAGAAAGTACAACATTTGGAGTCCACTTTTCTTGTTTTGACATGAAGGATATGCATTGGTACTAAAAAATAAGGTAAAATTAAATTAAATTAGATTAAACATTATGGTACAATGATATGCTTAACACTCTTGACACTGTTTTGAGTGAGTTATGACCCCCTGAGCAGCAGTAGAAAGTGTGAGAGTTCCACATACATTCTCTGTGGCAACTTCTCTATTGTTGACACTTGAATGTGGCCACAGATAATACATAAATGGATGAGTGTGGCTGTCTTGCAATAAAACAACAACAACAACAAGATAGACACTAATCTTTAATTTCAAGTATTTTTCACATGTCACAAAATACTATTCTTCTTTTGATTTTTTTTCAACCATTTAAAAATATAAAACCTTTCTTAATTTGCAGACCATATAAAAACAGGCAGTGGGCCAGACTAGGCCCACACGCCATAGTTTGCTAACCCCTGGTCTAGATCGTCATACCTCTAAAAAATTCCACAGATGTGTCAGGTTCCTGAACCGTTTTAGGGTTTATTTCTTATCATCTCTTCCTTAGACATTCAAAGTCCTAGCCACCTTCTGCCACCAGGCCCTACTAGCTTGGTGTCATCAGTATAGTGACAAGTGACCAGAATGTCCAGATAACCAAGGTCCATCTGTCCATGAGCTACATATTTTCAGCAAGGACCAGACTGATAAAATGATGAAGATTAATGATCATCATGAAGAGCATCCCTTCTGCACCCTTTGAGTAGCTGGGGGTGACACAAATCACTGCAGGATTCTCTGTTGCCTTCAACTTACTATCTTTGCCTAGGGATAGGGATCAGGGAGGACTTTTAGGGATTTCCACTTAGCCTTTCCCACCATGAAGACTTAACTCCACAGAGAAGCAATGTGACCATTCTTCCATTTACTAAGAATACTATGGCCCTCTGACTTAGGCTTGGACTCCATCTATCCCTTGGCCTCTACACATCCCTCTTGAGTAAGGATGCTGATGCTATTTGGGGCCACTTGGCTCCATGACAGCCTATCCACAGCCCCCCAAATACCTGAATATTCACTTTCCCAAGTGTATTGTTAATTGGATAAATGTCTGTAGACTCCTTGGAGGAAGGATTTTTAATCCTTCTGTACTGTAACCACTTGCTATGGTGTTTCAGGGCCCTTCCTCAAGGGGCCAATGGATGCTGAAACTGTCTGAACTCTTGAAGCTAGACAGGAGACCATGACTTTCCACTGGGGGGACCGACTGACTCAAGTTTTTTTGGGATATAGAAATCAAGCAATACCCTCACTGTCTGCCTACATATTACTCCTAGGTTACCATGGCTTATTAGTTTTTGCCACAAATTCCCAAGGGTCAGTTCTTCCAGGCTGTCACTGTTGACCATTAGGGTAATTGCATCTACCTGGCTTATTATGGCAATTAGCACAGCTGATTAATTCCACCAATCCTGCCTTCACTCTGACAGTTTTGTGCTATCGGCTAGCTTCTGCTCTTCCAGAACCCTATCATCCCCATTCAAACCAGGGAGCCCATTTTCCCTGCATATCTCTTACTGTCTGTCAACCCTGGCCTACAGAAACAGATAATATTGAGTTTGTCAAGATGATGGTGTCTCCCTTCCAAAGCATTCCTTTCTAGCTGAGTGAAGAGTGTCCTTTGGGTTTTCCTGAGAGAAGCGCTGTCATCTACTGATTTCATGGTGTCTAACATGCCCACCTCCCCAAGCCTTTCACCCTTTCCTCAGCCAAGGAATTTCCAGAATCTCTACCTCATTTACTATAGTTAATCATTTTTTTCCAAGCCTTACTGAAGAGATATTCTGGGGCACGTGGGTGGCTCAGTCAGTTAAGCATCTTCCGTTGGCTCAGGTCATGATCTCAGGGTCCTGGGATTGAGCCCCATGTTGGGCTCCCTGCTCAGCGGGGAGTCTGCTTCTTCTCACTCACCTCTATGCTCTGTCTCTCTCTCAAATAAATAAATAAAATCTTTTAAAAAATCAATAAAAAATGAAAAAAAGCACAGGGAACAAAATAAGTAAAATCTGCATGCCGTAATAATGTGAACTGGTCTCAGAGACTGGGAAGTAGCACCATAGGTGCCCTACAAAAGTTGTAGCTATGTGCAATTGAGCTCAATGACGGTGACTTCTCATCCATGGTGCAGTGGTTGCGGATCAAAGAAGCTTTCATGAAGGAGCTGATATTTAAAAGGAGTCTGAAGTCCTGAGTATGATTTTGAAAGACATAGGGAAAGAAGTCCTTCCCGGGAGAGGGAACAACAGGAAAAGGCATGGCAGAGTGATCCCAGGGATGAGAAATTCAATTTAGATGAAACAAAGAACCCATGTGGAGACGTCATAGAAAACAAAGATTGAAAAACACGTTTCAAAAAAAAAAAAAAAGAAAGAAAGAAAGAAAGAAAAACATGTTTCATTTGTATGCGGAAAGTACTGGGCTCCAGGGAGCACTATTTTTATGTCAGAGGGAGGCACAAGGAGTGCCTGATTGGAATTCTAATATTCTCCTTAGTATTTTTCAAATCATTACTTGGGATCTTCAAGTCCTTGTTTGTAAACTATACCTGAAGATAGAATAAGTGAGACTAAGACTTTGCTAAGGAGCCCACGAGCCGGGACGTGCTGAAGCAGAGCGGTGACTGGGGACAGCTATCCCAGACTGCTCCATGGCAGTGATCCAGAGAATAGGGAGAGCTGTAGAGTTCTCATTCTGCCTACCAGCCAGAAGTCGCTGAGGCAGAAGAAGAATCCCTCCAGTGAATCACTCTTTCCTTGAAGCCCATGTACTGCCTCGCTCTAGTCTGGTCCTGGTCTGAATACAGGAAGAGGATGGTGTACAACTGTGTTGGACCCAATGAGCAAAGGGCCTTTTCCCTCTGAAGTTGATTGCTTCTACTTCGTTTTCAAGGTGGACACTGGAGTCCAATATCAGTATTCTGTATTTACTCAAACAAGTTTATGTTTTCCCCTCACTTGATCTTCAAAGGGAAGAGCGTTCTTAGAACATTCCTAAAGTGCTAGAAACACACCTTGAACCCCTCTCCCCCACCCAGGTAGTTGAAAACATATTACATCCCTCATCAGTTATACTCCCCATTCCTGCAGACATTTTTCATAGGAGATCATTTTGGACTTGCACTATCCCAGCCCCTTCTTCTGGACCCCTGTGTTTTGATGCTGCCCCTTGATAATGTGATACCAGGCAGAATATTCTGTTCCCCAGGTATAGGCTGACAAGGGAAGGAAAAATAAAAGTGTTCCTTCACCTTGGCCCAGATACTAAAATTGTTTTTTCTAAGTTAAGATTTCCTTTGGGTTTTGTTTTGTTTTGTTTTGTTTTGTTTTGTTTTGTTTTGTTAGGCAGCAGCGACTTGCTGTTGACTTGTATTTAGCTTCCAGCCAACAGAAACCAGAGTCTTTTCTTTTTCCCTGGGTGATGCTATTCAGCCATCTCAACCCCACCCAGGTCTTGGACAGTTGTTTGTTTTTATAGACTCTCATATGAGTTAAATTCCATCTTGTTGGGTTCATTTCTCTTAGATTCTAGCCTCTGGCACATTAACTCTCCTGTCCTAGATCTTTATTTATTTGAAAGACAGAGAGAGAATGAGAGAGAGCTCACACAAGTGTGGGAGGGGCTGAGGCAGAGAAGAGAGAGGATCCCAAGCAGATCCCCTGCTGAGCTTGGAGCTGCACTCAGGGCTCAATCTCACAACCCTGAGATCCTGACCCAAGCCGAAATCAGGAGTCAAAGCTTAACTGATTGAGTCACCCAGGAGTCCCTCAAGGAACAACTTTTGTCTTCACTGGTCTTCTTTACAGTTTTTTATTGTCTGTTTCATTTATTATTGCTCTAATCTTTATTAGTCCTTTCCTTTTGCTAGCTTTGAGTTAAGTTTGCTTGCCTTTTTCTAAGGCATAAAGTTAGGTCATTGGTTTGAGATCTTATTTATTTATTTATTCATTTATTTTAGAGAGAGAGAGAGCACTGGTGAACAGGGTGAGGGTTAGAGGGGGAGGGAGAGGGAATCTCAAGCAGACTCCATGAAGAGCACAGAGCCCAAGGGAGGGCTCAATCTCATGACCCTGAGATCATGACCTGAGCTGAAACCAAGAGTCAGTGCTTAACTGACTGAGCCACCATGCAACACCTTTCTTCCTTTTTAATGTAACTCTTTACTGCTATAAATTTCCCTCTGAGCACCACCCTCCCTGCAACCCACAGGTTTTAGTATGCTGTGTTTTCACTTTCACTCATCGCAAAGTATTTACTAATTTCTGTTGCAATTCCTTAGTTAACCAATTGGTTGTTTAAGAGTGTGTTGTTTGGGGCACCTGGGTGGCTCAGTGGGTTAAAGCTTCTGCCTTCAGCTCAGGTCATGGTCTCACGGTCCTGGGATCGAGCCCCGCATCGGGCTCTCTGCTCAGCGGGGAGCCTGCTTTCTCCTCTCTCCCTGCTGCCTCTCTGACTACTTGTAATCTCTGTCTATCAAATAAATAAATAAAATCTTTTTTTTTTTTTTAAAAAGAGTGTGTTGTTTGATTTCCATATATTTGTAATTATATGCTACTTTAAATCATACTTCAGAAACTTATTAAATTCAGAATGTCTATAATATGAGGAATCCATATCCCACCCTAATTTAGGGCCTTATTTGAATCCTTACTAAACCTCGTTTTCTTGTATTTATCATGCCATCTAGACAAATTGTTTTTGGATTCTGATTTTATCATTAGATACATCTGGCTTTGAAATCTTTTAGCAAATAAATGCTAAAAATGTGGAATAGGATTGGCTAAGGATAAACCTGTCTTCATAAGTAAGTTAACAGTTGCAGTTCATTGTATTAATTTCTTTTCACCTTATGAAAAAGGGTCAGGATTGAAGATCCCAGCCTACCTTCTTTAGACTATAAATCCCTAATACAAATCCCTAATAAATCCCTAATACAAATTACAAATGTAATTTAATATACTATAATCTTGCTGTGATTGTTAATTTTATGTATCAATTCAGCTGGGCCACAGTGCCCAAATATTTGGTCAAACATTATTCTAGAGGTTTCTGTGAAACTATTTTTTGGATATGATTAATATTTAAGTTACCAGACTTTGAGTAAAGCATACAACCCTTCACAAAGTGGGTGGGCGTCATTCAACCAGCTGAAGGCTTTATAGGAAAAGACTAGCCCCAGCAAGGACTCAAACTATACCACTTCGCTGAGTCCCCACTCCATCAGATTTTTGATTTGCCAAGCCTCCACAATCATGTCAGCCAATTTCTTTAAAATAAATCTCTCTCTATACATATACATCCTGTTATTTCTGTTTCTTTGGAAAAGTGACTGATAAACTTGCTATGAAGTACTATTCTGAAACTAAAATATTTTTTTTTAGCCCTGTGATTTGTACTTTTTCCAGAGTAAGATTTTACTGCATATCCAGTAGTATATTCTCTCCTGTTGGATTTCATCATTCATTCATTTGACAAATATTTCTGAACATCTACAATGCACCAGGCTCTGAAAATGAGGCAGAGAACAAATAAGGACATATATAGCATGTCAAATGGTGGTAAGTGTTACAGAAAGCACTTCGGAAAAGGGCAGGATGCAGGGAATGTTTATTTACCAGGAGGCAGGAATGTTATCACATAGGGTAGTATGCTAGGTACCTCCCATTTGCTTCTCTAGATCTGTTCCCCACCCTTCTCCCCTCCATTATCTGTCATAGGAGGCTAACATGTATGGACTACACAGTATGCTCTTTTGCACTTGGCTTTCAATTGGGTTCGGTTAGTGGGAGCATTGGCAAGAGATCAGAGGGAAAGAAAAGAGTAGATTTGGGGTATTTCTTCTTCTGGCTCCTTTCCTATTGTATTACAATGGTTTGGCTATGTCTTTCTACTGAAGGTTTGTCAATTAGATGGCCATCTCACCACACCTGTCTCTCTTGGGATTCTAGGAGCTGCCCTTACCTAGTGGCAAGAATTGGGGCGATTCTCTACCCCAAGGGACATTTGGGGATGTGTGGAGGCAATTTGGGTTGTCTCATTAAGAGGAATGTCACTGGCATCTAGTGGGCAGAGGACAGAGATGATGCTACACATACTTAAAATGTGCAGGATAGCCCTCCCCCCAATCACATAGAATTATCTGGCCAAAAATGTTGATAGGGCTGAGGTTGAGAAGCCCTGACTTGCCCCCTTAAGCCTGGGAGTTGTGTGTAATGGCTCCCAGCTGTTACTGGCCCAGAGTGACTACACCATCCCTTGTTGTTTTTCCAAAACCAAACCAACACTTATGTAAACGGTCCTTTTATTAAACTCTCCTCAAATTACAAATTTCCTTCTGGGACTGAAACTGATATAAGTTGTCAAGTCAGAATCCAGTGAATACAACAGAAATAGGTCTGAAGAATAAAGAGAGGAATTTATTGGAAAGACTTGGGTACTGGAAAACATGAGAGGCCAAATAATTAACATTAGAGAAATCTGGAAATCAGCAATGGCTGGAAGCCACTAGCATTCCTAGGCTGAAGGAACAAAGGAAATATATGGTGTTATCAGATCCCAAAGGCTAGAGCTGCCTGCCAGAGGCAAGGAGCTATTTCAAGAGGGACTAGAGCCATGGGGCAGATTCACTGCTGCCTGGAGATGCAGCCTGAGACAGGACAAAATACCCTGTCTCCCCTTCTGTCCTCCCACTCTCCAGTCTTTTGTTGGCACTCCCACTGACTGAACCCAACCAGAAGCCAGCTGACGTAAGAGTCTGAGGAAAGCAGCCTGTAGAAGAAAACAAAGTTGGGCAAGGGAATGATCAGAGAACATGCAGGTTCATGCCCAACAAAGTCCTTCTAAATAAGATGACATTTCAGTAAGGACTTTGAAGAATGAAGAGGCAAACAATGTAGATGTAGATATTTGGAATAAGAATGTTCTAAACAAAACAAAACAAAGCAAACCCAAAGAATGTTCTAGGTTGCAGGAGAAAGTGCAAAGATCCTAGCTGGTAACACGCTTAGTATATTAAGAAGAACATATTGCTAATGATCCTACAATGGAAAGAATGAGCAGGAGAATGATGGGAGAAGAGATCAGAAGTTAAGACAGGCAGCAGACCATATGATACTTTATTTGCCATGCTATGAACTTCCCTTCTGCCTCTGAGAAGAAATCATTGATGAGTTTTGAGCAAAGGAGTAACATGATGTGACTATGGTTTAGAAGGATCCTTGTGGCTGCTGTGAGGAAAATATACTTTAATGGAGCAAGAGATGAAGAGAAAGAACAGTTGGGAAGTTATCTTAATAATCTCTGCAAGGTAGCTTGAGTGAGGGCCCAAGAGATAGATGATGAGAGGTAGGATTTTGTATATCTGTTGAGTGTAAAACCAACAGATTTTTATGTTGTTGGGTGATATGTGGGTGTAAAAGAAAAGAGTAAAGTCAAAAATGACTTCAACTGGAGAAGTGCTGTTTGGAGGGAGAATCGGGTGCTCACCAGTGGTAACATGAAGTTTGAAATGGAGACTGGATCTCCATACAGAGCTGTGAGGGAAGGCCATTGGATATACGGTTCCGGAATTTGGGGGAGATTGGGGTGAATGATATAAATGTGGGGATTACCGGCATATAAATAGTATTTGTCTTCATTTGGTTTCCTCTAGAAGCAGACTCTGATAAGAATTTGAGTGCATACTGGGTATTTACCCCAAAGATACAGATGTGGTGAAAAGAAGGGCCATCTGTACCCCAATGTTCATAGCAGCAATGGCCACAGTCGCCAACTGTGGAAAGAACCAAGATGCCCTTCAATGGACAAATGGATAAGGAAGATGTGGTCCATATACACTATGGAGTATTATGCCTCCATCAGAAAGGATGAATACCCAACTTTAGTATCAACGTGGATGGGACTGGAAGAGATTATGCTGAGTGAAATAAGTCAAGCAGAGAGAGTCAATCTTCATATGGTTTCACTTATTTGTGGAGCATAAGAAATAACACGGAGGACATGGGGAGATGGAGAGGAGAAATTGGAAGGGGAGATGAACCATGAGAGACTATGGACTCTGAAAAACAATCTGAGGGTTTTGGAGGGGTGGGGGGTGGGAAGTTGGGTGAGCCTGGTGGTGGGTATTAAGGAGGGCACGCATTGCATGGAGCACAGGGTGTAGTGCATAAACAATGAATTCTGGTACACTGAAAATAAATTTTAAAAAATTTTAAAAATTAAAAAAAAAAGAAAGGGGTGAAAAAACCACAAGAATTTGAGTGCAAGCAGTTTATTTGGGAGGCAAGTCCAGGAATTATTGCCCAGAAGAGAAGAAGTGAGACCAGAAGAGGAAGGAAGTCAATAAAAGGTGCATTATGAAGTAAGTTATCCTCGTCAGCAATTGAAATTCATCCCCATTGTGGAATTCTGGGAAAGAGTGTAGGATAGACTTAAGGTATCCTGGGGGATCAGAAAGCTAGGTTGTTTATCCACCAGATTGCCATCCATCTTTGATTGTGGGCTTCTTCTAAGGAACATGAACTCTCCAGCATGTCCAGGTTCTCCACAGGACAGTCCAGTACTGCTGGGGACAATAAAAGGCCCCAGGGCAGAAGGTCAGAAGTGAGGTTCCCAGTAAGTAGCCCTCAGTGCATAGAGGTCTTGAAGGATAAAGGTGGGACCCCCCCCCCCCCAACAGCATGAGACGATCTAACATCTCCCCAAGACTGAGTGAGATTAGAGAGAGAAGGTGTCTGGTCACTGAAGGTCTATAGTGTTCCATCATTCAGAGGTCAAGAAAACGAGAAGGAACCAACAAAGGGGACTGAGGAGAGGCCTTTGAAAAAGAGAGAGTGGAGACCTGAAAGCCAAGTTCAGAAAGTGCTCCTAGCAGTTGGAAGAGATTAATTATCAAATGCTACAAGAAGGCTCATGGAAGTGAGGACTGAGGAAGGGCCATTGGATTTAGCAACTTGGAGGTCACTGATGACCTTGAGGGCATCAATTTTGTAGCTGGGGTTCAAGATAGGGAGTGAGTTCAACAGAAAAGAGAAATCAGAGATAGCCTGTATAGACAACTTTTTAAAAAGAGTTTGGTGTAGAGAAGTTGTATGATAGCCAAAGGGAAATGTGAGAACCAAAAGAGAGGTGTGTGTGTGTGTGTGTGTGTGTACATGTACGTGCATGTTTAAGATGGGAAATGTTCCAGCATGTTTGTTTGTTGATAAGACTAATCCAGGCAAGAGGGAAAAGCTGATAATGAAGAAAAGAGACGAAAGTCATAGAAGTGATATCCTCGGTACACAAGAGGGAATGGAATCTGGGCACGGCTAAACATAGCTCCCTTAGGAGCACAGATATTCATCGACGGTAACAGACTTTCGAAAGGCAGAGGGTAGGGCCGTAGATGTGGATAGGTGGTGGAGTGTGTGGAAATTCTCTTCTGAATTGCAGTATTTTTCACAGAGGCAAGGACATCCGCTAACATTCGAGGACTGAGGAGAAGTGGTTGAAGATTGAGGAGAGAGGTGTGAAATAGTCACTCAGCATTGGGAATAGCTCAGAGGACAGTTTAACCCTGTTACCCTCGGTAAATGCTGGGAGCTGGACTTCCTCTCTGGGCTTCTTGACTCTGGTGAGCTCTGCTGCCAGTGAGGAAGGAGTCCGAACCCAGCATCCATTTAACTGGGAGAGCTGTGAATAATTTATTCCAGTTTACAAGAGGCTGAGTATAGTATGACCAGAGGGATTGTAAAAAGCAAGAAAGGTGCGTTTGAAGTAGCCCCACCTTCTTCTATAAAAATGTCTTAACTACTTTTATAGGTAGAGTTCACATCTTTGATGAGCCTCTGGTCAAAGATTCTACTAAGAAAACTCTTGAGACCTGGAGCTGGATATTCTGGACTTTCGTTTTACTCCTGGCCCAGTAAGAGTTAAGATACTGT
Source organism: Mellivora capensis (assembly GCA_004024625.1). Taxonomy (NCBI): domain Eukaryota; kingdom Metazoa; phylum Chordata; class Mammalia; order Carnivora; family Mustelidae; genus Mellivora; species Mellivora capensis. The sequence continues at coordinate 252,871 of PISX010000507.1, forward strand.
GTCTTTCTGTCCCAGTGTCTAGTTTCTGAAGAAGGTCAAACAGCGCATTTACCAGTGCTCAGAAGACACCCGTGGCATAAAGCCTCCAGATGTGGGCAATGGAAGGGCGGGCACAGAGGGTTGAATATCTTGCCCCGCCCAAAATACGTCCAAGTTCTAACTCCTGGAGACTGTGAATGGGACCTTGTTTGAAAACAGGATCTTTAAAAAAGAAAGGAAGGAAGGAAGAAAACAGGATCTTTGCAGATGTAATTAAGGATCTTGAGATGAGATCATCCTGGGTTTCAGATGGCCCCAAATCTATGACTGGCATCCTTCCAAGAGAGGGGAGAGGAATATTTGAGACACACAGAGAGGCAGAGAAGGACAATGTGAATTTGGAGGCGGATACTGGCACGCAGCATCTACATGAGCCAAGGATGGCTGGAAACCACTAGAAGTGAGGAGAGAGACACAGAACAGTGTCCCCCAGCATCTCCAGAAGAAACCAACCCTGCTGTCCCCCTGATTTCAGACATCTGGCCTCCTGAACTGAGAGAAGACAAATTTCTGTTGTGTTAAGCCACCAGGTATGTGGTGATTTGTTACGGCAGCCATAAGAAACTGATGCAGAGAGTGAACTCATATTTTGATAAAGCGCAAAGTGCAAGGTCAGGAAAATGATAATGAAGTGTTCTTGGGACTAGGGAAGGAGGCTGGATCCACTTTCATTTCCTAAAACCTTGGGGGTGTTTCCTTTAGTTTCCCTTTACAAGAATATGGCTCCTCCTCCAGAAATCACATTTCCTGACAGTCTGAAAAGTCTGCAGACTCTGAGTCCACTGTCTCATTTCCATGCAAGTGTTTGCAAGTATCTTGCTCCCCAGGAAGTCCTCCCTGCTTCTGCAGTCCTGAAATTTCTGCTTGTAGCAGGTCTGAGCAGAGAAGTCTGCGCTTGGAGAGAACAGCCCCCTACAACACCTGTCTCTCCCTGGATTCCTGACTTGTCTCATCTGGAATGAAAAGAAATAAGAACTAGCACCACACTTTGATGTATCAGAGCTCTTAGTCATTCTGTTCTCTACTTTAAGTGCTCACACTCCACTTAGGGATCTCCTGCCTCTCCTTGAGGACTTGCCCAAATGCCTTCTGCTCTGGGAAGGCCTCCCTAGAGCCACAGAATCAATTATGTTTCCTTCTACGCTCCCATAGAATTTGTGTACCTTTGTTCAAGGACTTATTAAAATTCATTACAGCTTATTTTTTATATTTTTGTCTTACCTGAAACACTCCAGAGGAAGTGTTAATCACAGCTGAATCACCAGCACTTAGTCCAGAAGCCAGCTCAATAAATGCTTTCTGTATAAAAAAGGAAAGCAACATCTTAGAAAATCTGCAATAACCAAATTCAAAGCTTCTCGGAAATATGCAACTGCTGTTAATTAACTTCATCTATTTTGGATATCAAGCCATTAGCATTTGGCAAAAGAACAAAGCAACATAGAAATTAGCATGTCCTGTATGAGTGAAGAGTTCAGTGCAGAATTTTGGAGGTTAGTTTGGCTGCTTTGCCATTGTGACCGGAGGGAAATTTCTCTCCTGCAGATAAAAAGGGTAATGTTACCCTACAGACGGCAAATTTCTTCAACCCATGGGAGGTAGGTTCTTCCTGTTTGAAAGGAGAGTTTAGCAAACACTTTCTGGAATCAACCACTGAAGAAGCACACTGAGCCACATTTCCTTCATCTGGCCACTGCAGAAGGCTCAAGAGTTTACAGCAGATGGTGTGCAATGCGATGTTACCATTTGGTTTACCCAAATGTCTCCTTGCATCATGTTTTGTTTGGAGTTATACCTGGAGGTTGTTTGTTTGTTTGTTTAAAGATTTTATTTATTTATTTGACAGACAGATCACAAGTAGGCAGAGAAGCAGTCAGAGAAAGAGGAAAGGAAGCAGGCTCGCCGATGCGGGGCTCAATCCCAGGACCCCAGGATCATGATCTGAGCCGAAGGCAAAGGCTTTTAACCCACTGAGCCACCCAGGCGCCCCTATACCTGGAGTTTTATGTATCTGAAAACATCCAGGAGGAATCTTTAGTTGTAGAAGAAAAATAGATTGTGCTCTAAGCGTAGAAAAGATGAAAACATCTAAGTGAACAGAGCTGAGAGTGTGAGAGGAAGGTCTGAGTAGGTAAGGATACGTGTTCCCATGGGAACACACAGTTGCTGCCAACAAAAACCACGGGAAAAGGTTACAGACTCTTTCTATGATTCAGACTAAAATCAAATTTGTAAAGGAGTCAAAATACACATGAATCATCTGCTCTTTCATCTGCCATGGTCATTACTATCTCCAAGTCAAAAGCTGGCCAAGAGTCACAATGAAAAGCAGCCTGTTGTGATGACTGAAGAAGTTTGTACTAAAAAATCTCCCCACCAAGAAATCCCAACAGCTGCTAGCATCCGCTACATACCATTTAACTTCCTTGGCCCCTGAAGACCCCCATATGCAGGTACTACGGTCTATCTCACCTAATTTGTGACCACTTCCCCATTTTCATCAAGATGTTCTTCTCATTAGCCCCTACATATTCATGTTCATTCATAACTCCAAAATTTTACTCACACTCTTTTTTTCCGTCTCCCAGTGCATTTTCCTTCTTCATCTATTCAAATCAATTCATTCTTAAATTCTAGTCCCATTACCATCTGATTAGGGGGGTTTGTCATGATTGCAGGCCATACTGTTATCTCCCTGCTCTCAATTCCTCTACCGCCACTTGAGACTTAGAATCCTAAACTAATGCTTCTTTTGAAATCAATCCATCATTTACGGACACTCATTGGGTTCATACACTGCTTGGAGCATAATGGAGATTTCTGGTTGGTCTTTTAGCTATTGTCTTTGCTGGTCACCATTTTAAACAATTCTTTCCTTCCCAAAGATGACCAAGATAACAGGGCTTTTCTTCCTTTTAAACCCTATGCAAGAGAAATGTTTCTCTCCCTTCTTGGCAAGAAAGAACCAGTGTGTACTAAACTGGTGAAAACTATTGAACTCTTGACCTTTAACCCCTTCCAAATGGAATAAACCTCAGAGTACAAATCAGTTATTTGTCGAGGAAACCCTATGCAGATAAAATATTGGTTTTGGGTACCACTTGGAGTAAGTGCTCTGAGTCCTAGTTTCTGGATATCCAGGCTGTGGAATCACTAAGAGGCATATTCCATGGTCAGGATGCAGAATAAGAGTAATTCTTTCAGGATCTGAACCTTGCAGAGAAAAATAAATGAACAAGGCTGGAATCAGGTCTCAGAGTCTGGCAATCCCAGTTTAGTCACGAACAGATAATGGCTCTATTTCTAGGTCAGCATCATCTCTGTATCAAGAAACTGTTCTTGGACACTGAGAAATTTAGCCTGGTATTTTGAAAAGTCACTCTAGTTCACCTGTGCTGAGTGAGAGGAAAACTGGAAAAAAAAGAAAACAAATTTTTCCTCCCTTTAATTGAACAAACTGTAGCCTGTACTTGAATGATTTTCCCATAGCTTATCCACTGTGGAAGGTTACTGTCAAAAGTATTTACCCTTTTCCCCTTTACCTCTGTGAAAGGAATATCCTCTCCTACTCCTTTACTTTGGCTTGGCCCTTGACGTTCTTTGGCAGTTGGCACACAGACGGGCTTGGAACGTGCTTGAGTGATTGGGCTCGCCCTCTTGCACTTCTGTTATCATTACGAGAAGAACATGTCTTGACTAGCCTCTGGTCTAAGGAGGGTGAAGACATACAGAGCAGCCTCCCAGCTGACCTCCAGCTATGTGTAATTGAGTGATTATTATTTTAATGTACTGAGTTCTGGGGAAAGTTTGTTACACAATGTTTGTAACGATAGCTAACTGAGGTACCTATCAATGACTTCACAGCCAGATTTTCTGGAGTTCTATCTCAGTTTGCAGAAAATACCATTCCTGACCCTTAAAGATGCAAATATAGGGTGCCTGGGTGCCTCAGTGGGTTAAACCTCTGTCTTTGATTCGGGTCCCGATCTCAGGGTCCTGGGATCTGGCCTTGCATCGGGCTTTCTGCTCAGCCAGGAGCCTGCTCCCCCCCTCGCCCGCCCTCTGCCTGCCTCTCTGCCTACTTGTGACCTCTCTCTGTCAAATAAAATCTTAAAAAAAAGATGCAAATATAATATTTTCCTATGGGCTTCTAGATCAAATGGCATAGTGTCCTTCAGACAATTTTTTTTCTTTTTTAAAAAATTTCTGACATCATGTTTCCTGCTGAGTATTGTGACTGCTCACAGAGAAATATGGTGTCTCTATGTGCATAGGTACCCGAGTCAATGCTCTGAGCAATCTGATTGTGATCCTTCCATCTATCACTGTGTCGTGGACTGCCAGAAACTTGAAGGTAGGAGGCTCTATTAGTCAGGAGCTCAGCAAGAAATACAGAGTACACTCACCTTTATAGCGTAGAGGCTTTTTTTTTTTTTTAAGATTTATTTATTTATTGAGAGAGCGAGACAGTGCTGAGAGTGAGAGCATGCGAGCATGAGTGGGGGGATTGCAGAGGGAGAGGAAGAAGCCGACTCCCCATTGAGCAGGTGGGTCCCAGGACCCCAGATTATGACCCAAGCCTAAAGCAGATGCTTAACCGACTGAGCCACCTAGGTGCCCCATGTGGAGGCTTTTTAGTAAAGAACTATTTATAGAGATACGGGTAGTGTTAGAGGAACCCAGGAGGGAGGAACCAGGGACCAGGGACGGTGGGGAGCATTTGCAATCCCCATCCTGAGCAGCAGGGGGAGCTGGCCCTGTTATCAGAGCCTGGTTGAGAGCTAGCTAAAGTCAGAGGGACTGACTGGCCCATGGCAGCCGCAGTTTGGTGATGAGGCCATAGACAAAAAGTGAAGCAGTGGGTGGGAGGGAATAAATGCCCTGGCATCTCTTTCCTCCCACATTCTGAACTCCTGCTGGTGACTCCTACTTGCTAGAGGGTGGCACAGTCCATAGAAATCAGCCTCCCAGGGCAAAGAACACAGCAGAGGAAAACAGCTGATCTGGGGAGAATCAAAGAATAAGGAGTATACAGACATACCTCAGAGATGTTGCAGATTCGGTTCCAGACCACCACAATAAAGGGAATACTGCAACAATGTGAGTTAAGTGAGTTTTTTGGTTTCCTAGTGCATATAAAAGTTATGTTTATACTTGTCTATTAAGTGTACACTAATGGCTAATTATGTCTAAAAACCGTGCATACCTTCACTAAAAATACTTTATTGCTGAAAAGTGCTAACGATCAACTGAGCTTTCATCTTTTTGACGTCATCATCTTTTTGATGGAGGAGGGTCTTGCCTCAGTGCTGATGGCTGCTCACGGATTGGGATGGGGCTTGCTTAAGGCTGGGGTGGGTGTCGCGATTTCTTAAAGTGACACAACAGAGTTAGCCACAGTGACTGCCTCTTCCTTTTACAAATGCTTTCTCTGTAGCATGCGATGCTGCTTGATGCTATTTTACCCTAGGTAGAACTTCTTCCCAAATTGGGAGTCAGGCATCTGTAACCCTGCCGTTGCTTTATCAGCTAAGCATGTGTCATGTTCTACATCCTCTGTTGTCATCTCAACAGTCTTCACACCATCTTCATCAGGAGTAAATTCCATCTCAAAAAACCACTTTTTAAAAATTAACATATGATGTATTATTAGCCCCAGGGGTACAGGTCTATGAATCACCAGGTTTACACTTCACAGCACTCACCATAGCACATACCCTCCCCAATGTCCATAACCCAACCACCCTCTACCTATCCCCCTCCCCCCAGCAACCCTCAGTTTGTTTTGTGAGATTAAGAGTTTCTTATGGTTTGTCTCCCTCCTGATCCCATCTGTTTCATTTATTCCTTTCCTACCCTCCAAACCCCCCACATTGCCTCTCCTCATATCAGGGAGATCATATAATTGTCTTTCTCTGATTGACTTATTTCGCTAAGCATAATACCCTCTAGTTTGATCCATGTTGTTGCAAATGGCAAGATTTCATTTCTTTTGATGGCTGCATAATATTCCATTGTGTATATATACCTCATCTTCTTTATCCATTCATCTGTTGATGGACATCTAGGTTCTTTCCATAGTTTGGCTATTGTGGACATTGCTGCTATAAACATTCGGGTGCACGTGCCCCTTCAGATCACTACATTTGTATCTTTAGGGTAAATACCCAGTAGTGCAATTGCTGGGTCGTAGGGTAGCTCTATTTTCAACTTTTTGAGGAACTTCCATGCTGTTTTCCAGAGTGGTTGCACCAGCTTGCATTCCCACCAACAGTGTAGGAGGGTTCCCCTTTCTCCGCATCCTCACCAACATCTGTCATTTCCTGACTTGTTAATTTTAGCCATTCTGACTAGTGTGAGGTGGTATCTCATTGTAAGAAACCACTTTCTTTGCTCATCCATGAGGAGCAACTTATCTGTTAAAGTTTTATTACGAGTTTACAGCAATTCAAATACAAGAATAATGAAAAAGTTTGAAATATTCCACAGAACTATCAAAATGTAAGTCAGAGACCTCAAAATGAACAAACACTGGGAAAATGGTGCCAATGACCTTGTGTGACTCAGGGTTGCCACAAACCTTCAAACTGTAAAATAAATAAATGAATACATAAATAAATAAAAAATAAAAATGCAGTACCTGTGAAGCACTTAAACCCAAGCATGATTGCAGAGGTTTACTAACACCTGATCCAGTTTCCTCAGGAAAGAAAACATGGCAGGGAGGGAGGGCAAGAAAGGTGTGATGTTTATAAGGATATTGGTTAAGGAAAGTGTACAGTCTTTAATTGTTAATTGATCAGCAAAAAGATGGAGAATTAAATAATCTGTGATTGGACCAGTTGGTTTCTTGGCACTGCTCTACGTTGACTTCAAGAATTTCTGTAAAGGCATCATGAGATAAGCCTCTGGCACTGGAGGGGATCAGTGAAATTAATATTAAAACATCTGCAAGATAATATTTTGAGGAGCGCTAGGCTACTTGAATTTATGGATTTGGAATTGGGATTTCAGAAGAAATATTTTAATGGATAGTGAAGCAAAACATACCTTGGTTCCAGAAGATTTCTAACACCTTGAGCCATAAAACTCTGACACTGTTTCAATTTTGTGATACTCTTCTGATTCTTGGCCTATAAAAATATTATGTGGAGCTATTTACCAAACTTAACTCATGACAGATCCATAAACCCAACCTTGCCAAAATATTTTAGGTGAGAGAGTGGAAGGCAAGGGATGCTGAGGACTCCTGGGTCCATGTACATTCATGCCTACACATACACCAGCATTGGCGATCTTTCTTCAGCAAAATTACACTTCCTTTCCATTTTTGTTTCTAAAAATGGGCTAAAGTGAGTAAACCCCAAATATCCATGTGCTGAGGGTATCTCCTATTATACACAGAAGTATCTTAATATGCTGGGAAACAATACTCTATTTTATACCAATTTACTTTGAAAAATCAAGTAGCTGACTCTTCATCTGAGCTCGAATATGTGAGACACACTTCTCTGCCTCAAACCAGATCTTTTCCTAAGAAGAATTCTCAAACAATACTCTTTTGGGGCTAACGCTAGGTAAACTCAATGAAAATGAATTCTAGGTCTTTAGGAATGCTGGATGTGAACCATTTCAAGTATCAGAAGATTTACTAACAATATGTTCATACCAGTATTTCATTAGTGAGTTTGCTTGATATTAAGCTAGCCTACATTGGGTCTCTTCAGAACAGACCCTGAGACTAGGACAGAGGCTAGGAGTTTATTTGGAAGGCGATCTCTGGAAACATTGGTGGGGGAGGGGGCAATGAGCCAGGGAAGGGAAGGAAGCCAGTAGATGAATTCATGAGTATGTTATAGCTGTGGGGAACTTGGGCTCATTTCTACTTCTACTGTGCAACTCTGGGAAGTACTGTGCAACTCTGGGAAGGATGAGAAAGATGGAGGACTTAGACACTAACTCCCCATCTGTCATGAGTTTGAGGCTGCTCCCAGAGATGTCAACTCGAGGGCACTTCCGGCCCGCCTGGCCCCCAGAATGCTCCTGTTGGTCAGATAACACTGTCAGCCGAAGGGATGCAGGTATTGGCAATAGAAAGCTTATCAGCATGCATAGGCATGTTGAGTGACAAGGGGATATGAATGGTGTGCCCAAGTACCTGCTCAGAGGCATAACTGATTATCAACACACTACTAAAGCTTCCTCTTAATGGGAGGAAACCAAAGACCAGCAACCGAGCCTGCCAAGATATGAGAAGCACAAACTGTAACCCTTCTGCTACCAGTTTCCTACTTTGCTCCCACACAAGATCCTTGTATGCTTCTCCTCGACCCCCAGGCAGTCTCTGGAGGTCAGACCAAGGGAGGCCTGAGAAAATTTTTTGCTTATCTTCTCAGAAGACACTGGGAGAAGGTCAGGGAAGAAGCTTTACAGAGCACAGCAAAAGCATCCAATGCTTTTCTAATCAATGGTAATTTAGAGTCCATATTCCAAAGAAATATTTCTTGCTCATGCTATAAAGTCTAATCACCTTACTTTTCTACAGGCTTGAAAGCCATGGGATTATCCCTTCAAAGGGAAATTCTGAAGACAAGGTGTACACTGTTCTTCAATAAGATTTCCAGTCTTACTGGTAATTGGAAATTTGGTTTCCTCCCATTAAGGGGAAGGTTTAGTAGTGTGTTGATAATCAGTTATGCCTCTGAGTATGTACCTCGCCACACCATTTACATCTCCTTGCCACTCCACATCTCATAAGCTTTCTGTTGCCAATAATGGTACTTTCCTTTTAGATTTTATGGTATGTCCCTGTCTTCACCTGAGTCCCAGCCTTGCAAGCTTCTTGTATCTGGTAATGTCAAACCGAATGAGCAACTATGACTAGGGCTGTTTGTATTTCTGAAATTGGGAATTAGAGGAGGGTGCAGGAAAGGAGAGTTTCCCTTGCCCTAAGGTTCCAGGGCACCGCAAAAAGACAGTGGTTGATGCTGATTCTAGAAAACTGGTTCTCATGGAGCTTTTAGGCTAATTTCCTCATCTCCTAACTTTATGGAAGGAAGGATTCCTTTACTCCTAGATAAGGACTTAAGTAGTTAACTAGGAAGTCGTGGTAGGTGGTAAATGTTCTGGGCAAGGGAACCACGTGTGAAAAATACATTAGGCCAAAGGAATACGCTCATGAAAGCATGCTCAATATCTTTAGTCATTAGAAAAATGCAAGTTAACGTTAAATTGAGATACTACTTCACCCCCTCTAGAATAGCTAAAATTTAAGACCGACAAATACCAAGTGTTGGTGCGGAGCCAGAACAATTAGAACTCATATATACCGCTGGCAGGAGTCTACAAGTGTGGTAAAGGGTGTGGTGATTTTTTTTTAAGGGTGTGGTAGTTTCTTATAAAGTTAAACATATACCTACCTTAAGAGCCAGCAATTGTAGGTCTAGGTCATTGTCCAAGATAAGTGGAAATATATGTTCATAAAAGGACTTGTATAAAGAGTGTTCATAGCAATTTTATTCACAATAGCCCAAAACTGAATACAACCCAAATGTCCACCAACAAGAGATGGGTAAACAAATTATGGTATTATGTTACCACTCTGTTTTAAAAAGGATGATTTATTGTACTGATACCTGCAACATGACCAAATCTCACAAACCTAATGCTGAGAAAAAAGCCAGATACAAAAGGGAATATAAATACTGTATGTTTCCACTTAGATGAAGTTCTACAGTAGGCAAAAACTCACCTAGGGTGAAAAAAAAAGTACTGGTTGCTTTTGGGGGATTTGGGAAGTCACCTGGGAAGGGAGGAGGGTTCTTTCTCGTGAGATGGAATTCTGGTGAGGTCATCCACACACAGGTGTATCTGGTTGTCAAAATGGTTCAATTAACTGTGCATTTCAATGTATGTAAATTGTATCATGAAAACTCCAAAAAATAATGATAATCAAATAGAGGGGCTGGAGAGTGGGTGGTACAGATAAAATAAGAGTGGTAGAATATTCATAGTTGAAGGTTGAGTAATGAGTAGGTAAGGTTCATTACACAATTCGGCTTATCTATGTTTGAAATTTTCCACACACACACACACACACACACAAAAGTAAAAAAACAAACAAGAACAACAAAAACTCAATAAGCAAACAACATCAAAAAGCTTTCAGGCAACTAAAAACAGTGCAGAATGGCTGAAGTAGAGAGTGTCTTTTCTACTCGTTCATCTAGCAGGAAGCTTCCAGACAGTGGTGGACTGAAGACACCAAATCTCTTAGTCACATCTCACTTGAGAGCATGGATGGTTACAATGCTTAGCTAACGTGAGCAAAAAGCTGTGGTGGGAAAAACAGTCATTTATATCTCACGTGTAAACATAACTCACCAAATATTGTTCCTTGAGATACCTTGCAGGAGCTGTAACAAGCATTTAAACATGAGCCATTTAGCTACCATGGAATATGAACATATTTACTGGTACAGGCTCAGACCAGTATAATCCCCTTTCTTAACCTGGTAAAACTCCTGAAGTTGCAGTAACTAAAATACACCACACCCAATCAACAACTAATTTTTCAAAAGCTTTACGTGTCTTGTAAATCAAAAATCATGTCTGAAAATACACACTATGCTCAATAAATCACCACCTCTCATCACTTCCTACCTTAAAAGATTAATGCCGATGTTGTGAATGTTTCATAAGAGTCTATGTTAAATTTCCTTCATCTTGATGCAGTGCAGTTGTGTGTGTGTGAGAGAGAGAGAGAGAGAGAAAGAGAGAGAGAGAGGGAGGGAGGGAGAGGAAGAGAGAGAGAAATCAGGGGTTTGTGTAGACTCGTTAGATGAATTACAGATTTCCTTTTTAGGAAAAACTTAAAGTTCCCTTTAATTTTGCAGATGAGGGACTTGAAACCAGGACAAATGAAGTCACTTGTCCAAGATAACAAGAGTAAGACCATCATTCAGATCTTCTGATTTCTTCAACCTGAGACACACTATTCTGCCTATGAATATGAATTTGAATTGAATCTGAAATTCTTTCCATTAGCGCATCCATACTGAGTAACTCAAGAGAACTTTATCTTGGCAATTTACAGAACACTCTACAAATTCAAAATTGTTCTAAATGTTTCCAGTGCATTAGTAGAAACACACTTTTGCCCCATGGAGATTATCATACTGGAATACGGCGACATCTTCAAAAGATTATGGAAAATACTGCCAACTCACCATTTGCATTTGCTTGCTGACCCAGAATCAGAGCAGTTACTGAACAACTCAAGACTTTTTCCTTTTTTTTTTTTTTCTGGCCCCCATCTTTACATGGGTGTCATCACAACCCTCTTTATACCAGTTTTTTTTTTAAGGTAGCACTTTATAATCCATTATTGGTTTATAAAATAAACTTAATGGGACACAATTGGCATTTTTAAAATGAAATTAATTAGATTAGAAAATGGTGTACAACATACATAGTTAGGGCAAGGACTATTTTGTGAAATTTTTGTTTCGGTCACATACAAAGTGTGTAAACTGGGTGACAATAGAAGACACTCGTGACTGTCAATCACAGCCAAAAGCACTTGAGAGCCAATGGCTCTCAGAGGGTCTCTCTTTAGGACTTTAAATTCTCCGATTACTCCCTTCTCCACTCACATGTTCGTGCTGTCTACGATTTTCATTTTCATTTTCAGAACCACAGAAACGAGACATTATTGTCGTCATCACTTATATTACACAATGTCTGGATTTGCCTACATGTTTGCTAATTTCTGTGCATCTGTGAAAAAAAATTTTCTTGTAGTGAAGGGGAGAGAGAGAAAGCACGTATGTGTGGGTGGGGTGGGGGGAGAGGCAGAGGGAGAGAGGGAGAATCTTAAGGACCATCTGTGCCTAGGCATGGAGCCCCTCACACAGGGCTTGATCCCATGACCCTGAGATCATGACCTGAGCTGAAATCCAGAGCCAGATGCCTGACCAACTGAGCTGCACAGGCGCCCCTGATTTTTGTATTGTGGTAAAATTCACAATTTTAGCCATTTTAATGGGTATGATTCAGTGACAGTGTGTTTTCAACACTGTGCAACCATCACTTCTATCTGGTTCCAGAACAGTTTTATGATCCCAAAAGGAAGCTTCATACCAATTAAGCAGTCACTTCACATTCCTTCCTCTCCCCAGCCGTTGGCAACCAGCAATCTTCTCTCTCTAAGGCTCTGCCTATTCTGGATATTTCCAATGGACTCATACAATATGTGACCTTCTATGTCTGGCTTCTTTCACTCAGCATATTGTGGTTATTGTAAATAGTGCTGCTATGGACATTTGTGTACAAGTATTTGTTTGAATACCTGCTTTCAATTTTGGGGGGAGGGTATATAACTAGATGTGGATTTGCTGGTTCATATGGTAATGTTATGTTTAACCTCTGAAGGAACCACCAAAATTTTTTCCATAGCAGCTGCACCATTTAAAATTCCCACAAGCAATGTACAAGGGTTCTAATTTCCCTACATTCTCCCCAACACTTGTTATTTTCCATTAAAAAAATTATAGCCATCCCACTGAGCATGAAGTGGGCATCTCATTGCAGTTTTGATTTGCATTTCTCTAATGAACATCTTTTCATATGTTTGTTGGCCATTTGTGTCTCTTCTTTGGAAAATGTCTATTTGATTATTTGCCCGCACTTTTTAACTGGGTTGTCTTTTTCTTGTTGAGTTGTAGAAATTCTTCCTAAATTCTGAATACTAGACACATGATTTATATGATTTACAAATAATAGTTCCCATTCTGTTCTTTCCTTTTTGATCATGCCCTTTGATGCACAAAATCTTCAATTTTGAAGGCCAGCATTTTTTTTTTCCTTTGGTTGCTTGTGCTCTTGGTGTCATATCTAAGAAATCATCCCCAAATCTAAGATCATGGAGATTTACTCCTATGTTTTCTTCCAAGGGTATTACAGTTTTAGCTCTCACATTTTGGTGTTTCATCCATTTTGGGCTAATTTTTGTATACTTCATTCTTTTGCATGTGGGTATCTGAACTTGCTTTTAGAACCATTCTTCTTCATTTTAAAGCACATTCTTACTTTAAAAAGATTTATTATTTGAAAGAGAGAGAGAGAGAAAGTGGGGGGCAGGGGCAGAGGGAGAGCAGAGAGAGAGAGGAGGAAGCAGGCTCCCTGCTGAGCTGAGAGCCCAATGTGGGCTCGATCCCAGGACCCTGGGATCATGACCTGAGCCGAAGGCAGAGGCTTTAACCCATTGAGCCACTCAGGCGCCCCGAAAAAGAGAGTCTTAAGCAGACCTGGGGCCCCGCGTAGAGTTAGATCTCACAACCTGGAGATCATGACCTGAGCCAAAACCAAGAGTTGGATGCTTAGCTGAATATGCCTGACAGGTGCCTCAAAGAACATTCTTTAAAAATTCCTTTACCTAAGGTTTCTGGTTGCAAATGCAATCTATGCTTATCTGAAAGTGTCTTTATTGCCTTTGTCCTTGAAAAACAGTTTTGCTAAATTCATGAATCTAGCTCAAAAGTCATCTTCTCTTCAGAACTCTGATTATTCCGCTGTGTTCTGGTTTCCACTGTTGCTACTGAGAAATTGATATCTACTTGTCTTCCTTTGTAAATTATCTACTTTTTTTCCTCTGTCTACTTTTAAGATCTTCCCTTTGTCTTTGGTATTCTTTGGTTTTACTAACATATATCTTGGTGGGACTTTCTTTTTATTTGCCTCTTCTGTTTTGGGCTCCTGTTCCCTCTATCTGCGGATTCATGTCCTTTCAACAGTTTTGGGAAAATCTCAGCCTTTATGTCTTCAAACATTGCCTTTTTTCTATTTCCTCCTTCTGGAACTCAAATTAGATATGTTATACTTATTCATTATATTCTCCATGTAGTTTGACACCTCTTCCATATTTATTTATCTATGTGTTAAAGCATATTTCCTTCAGATTAAACTCTCTTTTCAGCTGCATATGTCCTGCTGTTTAACTTGTCCACTAATAATTATATGTTATCCATAAATGTTCTAAGTGTTTTTTTCAAATGTGCCTGGTATTTTTATTAGATTTATATTTTGACCCTTTTTCAGTTTTCATTCCATCTTTAATTTCCTGAAAAACTTGATCCACAATTATTTTATACTCTGTTTGATAGTTTCAATATCTAGATTCTCAGTTACTGTTTTCTCCTGACTTTCATTCATGGTAGGTTTGTTAATTTTATTATATTTGATTGTTTTTAATTTTAACAAATCAGGAGATTTCAGTGGAAGATTTATATTTATTCTTTCATGGATCCGGGACGGGGAGGAAACTGATCTGGGACCACTCTAGACCCATTCAAAGACTCTGGCTTAGGGAAAGAGTTTCACTCTTCACGTCAGAGAAAGCCTACAACTTTAAAGGTCACACGGTTAACATCTTAAATTTACAGACAAATAACCTACATTAGTTTTAAGCAATTTATCCCAAGGTCACACAGCTAGTTTAGTAATTCATGGGAGTAGACCCAAAGTCTCCTGACTCCAAACCATGCTTATGTATTACACCACACTCTACCATTGAATTGACTTGATACAAAGTATTCAAGTATGTGACATTGCATACCAAAAAGAAGGGGGGGAAATGCCCTCTTTGAACTAGTTGTTTTCTTTCTTGCCTTTTACAGAACTGATGACTTCATACATAACCTTGTTTGCTGAAAGAAGCACATTTTCTTGAAAATAAATCCTCTATTGTGTATTTAAAAGAAAATAATTTCTGCTATAAGGACAAAAATCCCTCCTCCTCCCCCTCCCCCTCCTCAATTTTGGTGATAGTTCAACTCCTAACTTCAGTAGATAAGGATGGGTACTACCCAAGAGTAAATGAGAAACACAGTTCTAGTTAAAGCCCAGGAAAAATCTCATTTGTGCATCACAGTCAAGGTGTCTCAGAGAGGGGCGCCTGTGTGGCTCAGTGGTTTAAAGCCTCTGCCTTCGGCTCAGGTCATGGTCCCAGGGTCCTGGGATTGAGCCGAGTCGGGCTCCCTGCTCTGCAGGGAGCCTGCTTCTTCCTCTCTCTCTCTCTGCCTGCCTCTCTGTCTACTTGTGATCTATCTCTATGTCAAATAAATAAATAAAATCTTAAAAAAAAAAGGTGTCTCAGAGATATAAATAGAAAATGTGCGATGAAGGAGGTTAAGAGGGAAAGGAGGAAATGTACATGTGTGAAATGGGGCAGGGTGAGATTTGAAATTCCAGAAGTTGTGTATGCTTAGCTGATTTGGAGTAGGTTTTTTCGCCCCCAGATTTTATTTATTTATTTGACAGAGAGATCACAAGCAGGCAGGCAGAGAGAGAGGGGGAAGCAGGCCCCCCCCCAGCCAAGCAGGGAGCCCGACATGGTGCTCTATCCCAGGACCCCAAGATCATGACCCAAGCTTAAGGCAGAGGCTTAACCCACTGAACCACCCAGACGCCCCGGGGTAGGTTTTAAAGGGGTAAAGACTCAATGTACATTAACATTGTCTACTCTTTTTATTTTTTTAATTTATTTTTATTTTTTTTTAATTTACTTATTTGTCAGAGAGAGAGGGAGAGAGAGAGAGAGCGAGCACAGGCAGACAGAGTGGCAGGCAGAGGCAGAGGGAGAAGCAGGCTCCCTGCCGAGCAAGGAGCCCGATGTGGGACCCGATCCCAGGACGCTGGGATCATGACTTGAGCCGAAGGCAGCCACTTAACCAACTGGGCCACCCAGGCGTCCCAACATTGTCTACTCTTCTACCTTCCTTCAGATTGAGGCTGAGTAGAACCGGATTGCAGTTTCTTTAGCGATTTATCATGACCTGAACCGAAGGCCGATGCTTAACGCACTGAGCCACCCAGGCGCCCCAATTTTTTTCTTTTATGTTTTTGAACACTTCGCTACTTTTTTGAAGTATTACTCTATCAGTACAAATATTTCATTCTGTCCTCGCAATAACACGGGGAAGCACACAGGGCAAAGTACATCGTTCCCATTTAACTGGTGTGAAAACTGAGTCTCAGAGAAGTATAGTGATTCGTCCAAAGCCAAACAGATATTTTATGTCAGAATTTGAACTACCACTAACTAGATCTTAAGATACCACATACAGGAATGCTTTTTTGTTTTTCTTTCCTTCCCTCCGCCCTTCCATCCTTTCTTTTTCTCCTCTTCTTTTTCCTTCCTTCCCTACCTGTAGATCCTCCCCCACCTTCATTATGCAATATTTCACACATATATGCCTGCCTAAATAAAATGAGTGTCCATTACCCATCTTTCAGCTTAAGAAATGATATTACCAATACCTCTGAAGGCCACTGCCTCCCACCCCCTACCTGTAACCACTATCCTGGATTTTGTAGTTATCATTCCCTTTTCTTTTCAGCTTTATCATCTGATCATTTGTGCATCCCTGCAAATGCCCACATTGTGTCATTTTGCATGTGGATGGATTTTAAGTAAATGGAGTCATACTGCAGATACTCATTTTGGGGCAGTATTATGTGTCTGAGAGTCACTCATGTTGGTGTGTATAGGTGTATTTCATTTCCACTGCTTTAAAGGATTCTGCTTGATGAATATAACACATTTTATTCATCTTTCCTCCGATCGACGGCCACTGGGTTATCTCAGTTTTGTGCTATTCTGAACAAAGCTGTGCGCACTCCTGTTGCACACGGGCGAGAGTTTTTCCAGTGGAATTACTGGTTCGTGGAATGCACCCCCCCTACAACTTTACTAGCTAATGCTAAATTGTTTTCCAAACCAACTGTACAAATCCCCATAAGCATATGAATTCCAATTACTCTGAATTTTCATCAACTTGTATGTCAGAAATTTTAGCCAGTGTCACATCTTGTGCTCAGATCTTGGTTTCCAAACACCACTCTAAGTAAGACAGGAATCAGAACTCCTTGCAGAAATAGTTGATTCCAGGGGCAAACGGGTAACATGTGAGATGAACCTGGAATGCCTTGTGGTGCCAGAAAGTAAGAACATGTGTCAAAGCTGGAACAATCTGAACAGTAAGATAAATCATCACAGCATTAGAGTCTAATCCATAAACATAATAAATATCCATGAGTCCGTACTGATAAAAGTAATTAATTAAGTAAGTGGGGAAGATGGGATAGCTCTTCCTTACAGTAGAATGTGAGTGAATAAGTGTAAAAGGAAAGAGAAAAATATAAAATTACCATGAAATACCCACAATAATAATGCTTGCAGACAAGCCCCATCCATAGATGACAAAGTTAGTGGGTCAGAGTTTGTGGAGAAATAAAGTTTGCATCATTTCAAAATATGTGCCCCAAGATATTTATTAATTACAAAGGGAAATTCAGTAATTTTAAGTGGAGAAACTTGGCAGAAACCACCTAAAGCCAAGTGATCAAGGGTAATACCCCCAATTATAAGAGACGTCAACATCACGAACCCCGTATGAGGCAGTGAGAAGAACACAGTACTCCGTGGTATGCTCACCGAACGCGCATCACCCCCGGTCAGTTGTGAGAAAGCAACAGGCAACTCAAATTGAGAGACATTTGACAAAATCATCTGTACTCTTCAAACACATCAAGGTTGTGAAAGACAAGGAATGACTAAGGAGGGATTACACACTGCAGGGGACTCGGGCCAACTGCCAACTTCTTTGCTCCCCCAGAGCCTGCCCGACACACACTTAAGCATCCCCTAGCCTTCCACCAAAACACCTCAATAATTGCACTGGCATTTATATTTGTTGGGTTATAATTTACAATTCATGAGTTGGGTCTCTCTCCTATTGGGCCATGCTCCTTAAGGACAAAGAAAATGCTTCATTTAGATTTATACCTCTTGCTCCTAGCATAGTTCATGGTAGGCACTAAAAGCATTGTTAACTCAATTTATTCAAAATTCTTAACACAATTTCTTTTTTTTTCTAACATTTTAAAAATTTTTAATTAATTTATTTTTGATAAAGGGGGGGCAGAGAGAGTGAGTGCACACAAGCAGGGGAAGGGGCAGAGGGAGAAGCAGACTCCCTGCTGAGCAGGGACTCTGAGATCATGACTTGAGCTGAAGGCAGACGCTTAATCCTAGGTGCCACCTAGGCACCCCTACCACAATTTCTTTTTTTTTTTTTTAATATTTTATTTATTTATTTGACAGACAGAGATCACAAGTAGGCAGAGAGGCAGGCAGATAGAGAGAGAAGGGGGAAAGCAGGCTCCCCGCTGACCAGACAGCCCCATGGGGGGCTCGATCTCAGGACCTGAGCCAAAGACAGAGGCTTAACCCACTGAGCCACCCAGGCACCCCCCTATCACAATTTCCTAAACATTAGGAGACATTTAATGAATAATTGGTTACCTTTGGTTTTGATTAGCTGGTTGAGAACAGATCCTCTGCATTTCTAAAGTTTTTACTGTTTTTTTATTTCTCCTTTTCCTTTTTTGCACTTCTTTCTCTTCTATTTTTAGAGAAGGCAAAGAGATGCTACAAAGCATAAGGAAATATAGGAGTTTAAGAGGAATACATATTATATATTTATATATTATTTGCCTAATATAATAAATTATGCATTTTTTAAAATTTACCCTTTGGGGGACTAAAAAATATAACTTTTCTATAATACTCTGTTAAAAGTTGGTCTGTTATTAATATTTTGCCTAATATTATTGGGGTTGGAGCTGAGAACACAGGATCTTTCCTATTAGACTTAAAAAGACTTTTCAGGGCAACACCTGCATAGCTCAGTTGGTTAAGCATCCCACTCTTGATTCTGGCTCTCTCATGATCTCAGGGTTGTGGATGGAGCCTGGGTCAAGCTCTGCACTGAGTGTGGAGCTTGCTTGGGATTCTCTCTTTCGCTCTCCCTCTGCCCCTCCCCACCTCCCGCCCTGCTCTTGCATGAGTGCTCTCTCTCTCTAGGGAAAAAAAAAACAACAGTAATTAAAAAAAAAATCCTAAAATTTGTATGGAACCAGAAGAGACCCCAAATTGTTGAAAAAGAGAAACAAAACTGGGGGCATCACATTGCCTGATTTTAAGATTTACTACAAAGCTGTAATCACCAAGACAGCATGGTACTGGCACAAAAACAGACACACAGACCAGTGGAACAGAGTAGAGAGCCCAGATATGGACCCTCAACTTTATGGTCAAATAATCTTCGACAAAGCAGGAAAAAATAAAAAGTGGAAAAAAGACAGTCTCTTCAATAAATGATGCTGGGAAAATTGGACAGCTATATGTAGAAGAATGAAACTCGACCATTCTCTTACACCATACAGAAAGATAAACTCAAAATGGATAAAAGACCTCAACAGGAGGCAGGAATCTATCAAAATCCTAGAGGAGGACATAGGCAGTAACCTCTTTGACACCGGCCACAGCAACTTCTTTCAAGATATGTCACCAAAGGCAAAGGAAACAAAAGCAAAAATGAGCTCTTGGGACTTCATCAAGATCAAAAGCTTCTGCACAGCAAAGGAAAGAGTCAACAAAACAAAGAGGCAACCCACGGAATGGGAGAAGATATTCGCAAATGACAAAGGGCTGATATCCAAGATCTATAAGAACAGACAAAGGGCTGATATCCAAGATCTATAAAGAACTCCTCAAACTCAACACACACAAAACAGATAATCACATCAAAAAATGGGCAGAAGGCATGAACAGACACTTCTCCAAAGAAGACATATAAATAGCTAACAGACACATGAAAAAATGTTCATCATCATTAGGCATCAGGGAGATTCAAATCAAAACCACATTGAGATACCACTTTACATCAGTTAGAATGGCCAAAATTAACAAGACAGTAAACAACATGTGTTGGAGAAGATGTGGAGAAAGGGGAACCCTCTTACGCTGTTGGTGGGAATGCAAGTTGGTACAGCCACTTTGGAAAACAGTGTGGAGATTCCTTAAGAAACTAAAAATAGAGCTACTCTATGATCCTGCAATTGCACTACTGGGTATTTACCCCAAAGATACAGATGTAGTGAAAAGAAGGGCCATCTGTACCCTAGTGTTCATAGCAGCAATGGCCACAGTTGCCAAACTGTGGAAAGAACCAAGATGCCCTTCTATGGATGAATGGATAAAGAAGATATGGTGCATATATACAATGGAATGTTATGCCTCCATCAGAAAGGATGAATATCCAACTTTTGTATCAACGTGGACAGGACTGGAGGAGATTATGCTGAGTGAAATTAAGTCAAGCAGAGAGAGTCAATTCATATGGTTTCACTTATTTGTGGAGCATAAGGAATAAAACGGAGGACATGGGGAGATAGAGAGGAGAAGTGAGTTGGGGGAAATTGGAGGGGGAGACGAACCATGAGAGACTGTGGACTCAGAAACAAACTGAGGGTTTTGGAGAGGAGGGGTGGGGGGGTTGGGTGAGGCTGGTGGTGGGTATTATGGGGGGCACGTATTGCACGGAGCACTTGGTGTGGTGCATAAACAAGGAATTCTGGAACATTGAAAAGAAATTTAAAAAATTATTAAAAAGATTGAAAAGACAAAAAAAAAGAGAAAAGAAATAAAATAAAAAAAATTTCAGCACAAGGGAAATTTTAGCAAGATATAGATGCCTGGCCTTTACACACTTGCTTAGAGTTCCAAAGATGAAGACATGTAGGTCATTCGGCCGGCATTGCAATTCTCTGCTTCCACTGCCACTGAGTAATCATGGATCATAGTAATCCCAAGTTTCAGCATGTCAAAAATCATCAGCCTTGGTACCGTTGCCATTATTCACCTTATACATCATAGTTAGTTTACAGAATAACCTTTTTTGCAAACTTTTACATCCTGTGGTTAGCAATAGGTGATTCCCGTTTCTTTTTTTTTTTTCATTTTTTTCATTTTTTTATAAACATATTTTTATCCCCAGGGGTACATGTCTGTGAATTGCCAGGTTTACACACTTCACAGCACTCACCATAGCACATACCTTCCCCAATGTCCATTACCCCACCCCCCTTTCCCGACACCCTCCCTCCAGCAACCCTCAGTTTGTTTTGTGAGATTAAGAGTCACTTATGGTTTGTCTCCCTCCCAATCCCATCTTGTTTCTTTTCTTCTTTTTCTACCCCCCTAGTCCCCCATGTTGCATCTCCACTTCCTCATATCAGGGATATCATATGATAGTTGTCTTTCTCTGATTGACTTATTTCACTAAGCATGATACCCTCTAGTT
>PISX010000508.1:0-63927 GCA_004024625.1 Mellivora capensis
CCCCAGACCTTCTCTTTGGCATCCCTCCTCGAGGCATCCACCCATCATCCAAAGGTTTTTCTGGACCACGAAGGAGGAGAACAATGTGGGCAACTTCGTCCTACCCCAATGCCATGGGAAAGTGCCCCGAGGACACGGCCCCTGCTTCCTAGAATTGCACTGGGAGCTGTGGGGGGGTTCATAAATTTCAGCGGAGACCTCAAACCAGCCGTGCTGCTCCGCTGAGAAACAGGAAACGGGGACTTCACAAGCTCCACTGTGCCCTCAGCCCCAAGAAGGGGCTATTTGTCCTTTCATCTGTTCTTGCAGTAAATAGTTACTGAGCATCTTTATGTGTCAGAAGCAGTTCTAGGCTCTGAGAACACAGAAGGGGAGGATATGAGATGTCTCTGCCATCACGGAGGTCATAGCTCTATTTATCATAAAGATAAATACATTATTTCCAAACATCAATGAGTAGACCTAGGGGCAGTTACCCAACATGAGGATACTGTTTACAGAGGCATCTGACCATGGAGTTGAGGAGAGGGGGCAGATTGGGGAAGGATAAGGATAACAAGTAGGAATTAATCAGGCCAGCAGGGGAGTGGAGAGGGTTCCAGGCAGCTGTGCAAAGGCCCCGTGGTTACATGGAGTTTTGCTGGAGGGCAGAGGAAGAAGAGCAGTGGAGAGCAAGGAACATGACAGGGCTGGAAGAGGGCAGGGGTGAGACTCAGGGCCCTATAAGCCTTGGGAAACACTAATCTTTCATAACAGAGCTAACATTTCTTGAGCACGTCCAAGTGCCAGGCCCAGTGCAAGTGCTCTGCATGCATAGACTTGGTCAGCACCCCCCAGAGAATCATGAGACTGGCATGTCCCATTCCCAGGTAGGAAACCCAGGTCCAAGAGATTAAATCATCTGCTCAAGCAGCAAAGGAAGTCCTTGAAATGCTTTAACTTGGAGTTTGGGGCTTTTGTTTCCATTGCTTGCTCCCATAAGCAAAAGGACGACAAGGAGAGTTTTTGGAAGGGAGTTGCAATAAGGTGAACCGCGGTCGGCGTGCGTGACCTGAGCACAGCTCCCAAGACAACCAAAGGGGCCGGAATAACAGCATCATTTTGCATTTAAACAGCGTTCCGCTTTTCCAGGTATGGTTCTGTTCTTTCAAGGTTAAGTATTATGATCCCCATGTTCCGAGGGGACACCGAGACCATGAAAAGTCCGATGACTTGCTCCGAAGCAGAGTGCTCACAAAAGCCAGGTTGGGAACTCCCCTTTCCAGGCTCCCACACCAGTGCCTCCACCTGCCACTCTGGGGCCATCAGCGGCCTCCTCTGGGCACCGTCACCTGCTAAGGCCACTCTCCCAAATGCCCAGGCCTAACAGGAAGAGGACATTTCTGGGAGGAGCTTCCGTGAACTTGCATCTGAGGTCTGCACCCTCGAGTGGCAAAGGAGGAGAAAGTCAGTTATAGGCAACTTCAGTTGTAGGAAGCCACTTGCCACGGGTCGGGATCTGTACTGTGTTCTCGTCTCGGAGTCTAGAATCCTGGCCTTGTTTTCCTTTACTCTCTCAGCCTCCATTCCTTATTTCTTAAAAAGACTGTGAAAACCACGGTTTTGTAGGAGTGACGAGCACCTACCTGGTCCTCAAAACTTCCCTCATGCAAACAAGAGCCCAGAGCCATGGCAAGAGAAGGCATCCGGCCATTCTGGAAAGACCCTTAACATGAAGCTTTGGAACAACCACGGAAAAGAAATGATCTGTGGTCGAGCTGTTGGTCCCTCAGGGAAAGAACGTATAGAAACTCAAATCTGTGGGAAAAGTCTGTTCACACAGGTTATAAGCTAGCAGACAGGCAGACTTCTGCTGGGATATTTTATAGGGGCCCCCCTCTTCTCTGCAGGAACACCCCAGGACCTTATGTCCCCATTGGACACTTCAGCTCCTGTCCCCCCCCCCCCACCCAGCTGTGACAGGAGAAACTAGGTTAACAGTTACATTTTGTTGAGAACTTACTCTTTCCAGATACCATCCTACTGTGGGCAGGCACTGATGTCCATTGCATCCCATTTAAGTATTCTTGCTACCCCCATTTTACAGATAAGAACACTGAGGTTCGTTAAGCCACTTGCCCAAGTGACAGAGCCAGCTTTTGAATCCTGGCCTATTTGACCCCACACTCTGAGAACATTGCGCTCAAGAGGCCCACTGGTTAATGCTCACGCTCTTTTCAGTCCTCAAGGTCACACGGTTCTCAGGTAGAGACCACCCCCACCCCTTGGCCCCGCTTCCTGGAAATCCTCTTATAAACATTATTCTTCCATAGGTCAACTCTTGGCAGCCCCAGGCGGGGTCAGGGGACAGCCAGGCCAGGAAAGTTGAGTTTCTAGGCCATAAATTCCCAGTCTCCGACATGCCCCTTAACTGCTTATCTTTGGAAAACATGACCCAGGATTAAGTGAGGGGAATGGCAGACCAAGTCATAAAGCAGCTGGCTAGGGGACACAGGGTGTCCCAAGTTGTGTTCCTGACATCTCGACTGTGTCATGGCAGCAGACTAGGCCCCTCTGGAAAATAGCCTGACCCATTAAGAGGACACGGGAAAGTCACCACTGGTCTTCTCTCATCTGTCCTCAAGGCATCCATTCTTGCCAGATCCCCTCGGAGCCATTACCCCGTGTCTGTCCTTCACCCTCTGATTTGTTTCAGATGTGTGAATATGATATGAAAGCTCCGATTTCAAAGGCCCTGTGGATGGAGGCTCCAGCCTCTTGGGCCCCAGGCTCTGCAATAAGGTCCTTTCCCAAGGATGGATGGATGGATGGATGGATGGGAGCCTCACACATCATGGCAGTGGTGCCATCTTCCCAAATGTTTCGTCTTTCTTACAGAAAGGGCACCAGAAGCCCCTCACGCCAGAGTGAGACAAGGAGAAGAAAGCTGGAGAAAAGATCCTACTCTTGCTGGCCAAACAAGAAGCTCCAGTGACCATGCGTTGAGGTGGGCATATAGGGGGAGGGGAGAACTCAGGGAACCTCTAATCAGGGGAGACGGTTTTCCAATGGCGCATCTGCAGCAGGGCTCCTCAAACTTAGCTGTGCACCAGCATCGTATGGGGAGAGGTTCTTAAATGCCATTGCTTGGACCAACCCCTGGAGACCCCAATTTAATGGCCCAGAAGGTGACCTTGGATGTTGAACTGTAGCTGTTCTTGCATTTGTTGTCTTTTAAGTTCCTCGGCGGATTGTTTGTTCTCTATTGCTGGTAACAAACTACCACAATTGAAGAGGCTCAAGACAACACACATTCATTATCTCATGGTTTTGGGGGTCAGGAAACTGACCAGGATTCTGCTGGAGCCCCTGCTTCAGCATCTTTCACCTGCCCGCAGTGCCCCTGCCCTGAGCCCTGTGTCCCCGCTCCTCTGACAGCGCTGCGTGAGGAACTCAGACCAAGGAAAACAAACACCTGAGCATGAATATTAATAAGCAAAAATTAGAGCAGTGGGGCCTGCGGCAAACAAGGAACCTCGCGCCCATCAGAAGGGGCCACTTCACTGCCCTTTCCGCCATCGGCTGCCAATCAGGACGGGAGCCCAGTGTGGCTACATCTCCCAGCTTTTTAAGGTAGCTGAGAAATCAAGATTGTTCTGGGAAAGGTCCTGATATTTGGTGTTGGCTCAATAGAATTTTTTTAACAGACTGTTTTTTTAGGGTGGTTTTAAGTTCACAGAAAATTGAGCAGAAGGTACAGAAATTTCCTATTTGCCCCTCACCCCCACCCAGGCACAGCTTCACCCATGCAACACCCCCACTGGTCTGCATGAGCACACCATCACCCCGGGGCCGTGCGCTATGTCTGCCTGTAGTGGGCTCACCCCGGCGGCGTACGTTCTAGGAGTTTGGACAAATGTATAATGACGGGTATCCACCATCGTTGTACCATACAGAGTGACGTCACCGTGCGAAAAGTCCTCCATGCTCCGTCTCTGCATCCCTGCCCCCGCTTCCCCAGTGCCTGGCCCACCCTGATCTGTTTACTGTCTCCATAGGTTTATCTTTTCCAGAATGTCCCATAGTTGGAATCCTACAGTGTGCAGCCTTTCCAGATTGTCCTTCTTCGCTTAGTCCTAGGCATTTACGCTTTTGCCATGTATTTCCATGGCTCGAAAGCTCATTCCTTCCAGGGCTGATCACTATCCCGTCGTGTGGGTGGGTCACAGTTAATTCACCCATTCCCCTTACTGGAGAGCATCTTGGTCACGTCCAAGTTTGGGCAATTGTGAACAAAGCCATTCTAAATGTCTGTGCGCAGATTTTAGTGTGGACAGAAGTGTTCAACTCCTTTGGGTAAATACCAATGAGCACAACCGCTGGACTGTCGGGTAAGAATGTGTTTCGTTTTGTAAGGAACTGACACACCACCTTCCGAAGTGGCTGTCACATTGTCGTCCCCACCAGCAGTGAATGAGTTCCTGCTGCCCCACGTCCTCATCGGCATTTGGTGGCATCAGTAATGTGGATTTGCACTGCCCTCATAGCGGTATCTCATTGTTCCTTCTCAATAGATCACTTAGAACAGCAGGTGAACCTCCTCCCCAAAGAAAAAGAAAGGCTTCTGCTGAGCCAGCATACCTGTTCTAGAATAGCAGAAGTGGACAGTGTTCTACAGAGTAGATCTCAGAAGGAGGGGGGGCAGAAGCCCTGAGGAGATATGAGATGATCCCCTGGGGAGCTAGGGAAATAGTAACACTTGGAATTACTTTTGTCTTTTTATGTCACGCTTTTAACCCCCCGATTTTCTGCATGTGTGGTGTCGTGCCTGCCATGTATTTACAACGTGGCAGATATCCTGGCTCCCCCAGGTTACATGCCCTTGTCCATGGCAGCTACAACTGTGTAAGCGGTTACGTGGGATGTGAGTCTCCGTGGCCAGCACCTCCCCCCCCCACTCACTCCCTGCAGCTTTCTGCTTTGTGCTCCGGGGCTCGGCCAACTTGGGGAGAGCTTGCTGTACCCTTGCAAAGCGTAGCTTGGAAGGGCAGGGCTGCTGATGGTCCAGGAAGCATGTCCCAATGGGTGGGTTGCAGACACAGACGGATCAACGTGCCAGCTTCTCAGCCTTGGGACAGAGAGTTCCCAGAGACAAAATCAAGCCCAGTGACGATCCACTCACAGTGACGATCCGATCACAGACACATCATTATGTGGACTTTGCCTCCGTCCCGGCTCCCTCTCCTGACTCTTTCACTCCAGCTACCTGGGATCCCATCCAAGTAAACTCCCTGCACACAAACGCTTCACGAGCTTTGCTATTAGAGGACTACAAAGACAGAACCTAATACACGAACGCTGTGGTTCATGTATACAGTCAGGCCTAAATAGACAGACAGGCACCGCAATATTACTACCGATAGTGGTAGAGGATCAAAACCTAGAGATCTTATAGATCATGCCTCTAGCGCATTCGATAAGCAGACCCTGGGCTGAGTCCCCCGCTGGAGGATGTGGCTGTTACGGTTGTGGTGGCACTAGTTTTTGTCACCAACTCCCAAACGGTCCTACCTGTGACTGACAACATTTTCAGAGAACACAGCTCCTGCCAATTTTTTTTTTTTTTTTTGTAATAGTCTTGATTTTGTTCGAGATTTCCGGAGAAGTTGTGCAGGGAGTACAGAGAGTTCCCCACACCACGTCCCCCTCCACACCCCACCTCAGATTACCCTATTGTTAACATCTTGCATTAGTGTGGTGTGTTTGTTACAGTTGATGAGCTAATATCAGTATGTTATTAATAAAAGCCCGTAGTTTACGTTAGGACTCATACTTGGTACTGTATATTCTTTGGGTTTTAACCGATGTACAATGAGATGTAGCTACCATTACAGTGTCACACAGTATAGTTTCACTGCCCTAAAAATCCTCTATGCTCTGCTAATTCCTCTCTCTGCCTCTTGTCAACCACTGGTCCTTTTATTGTCTCTATAGCTTTGCCTTTTCCAAAAAGTCATATAGGTGGAATTACAGTATCCAGCCTTTTCACATTTACTTGATCACTTAGCAATATCTGTTGATGTTTTCTGTATGTCTTTTTATGATTTGCCACCTCACTGCCAGCCTCTATTTAAAAAATCACACACACAGCAGAAATGAAAGATGCAGGAACAGCTTGATCAGGGCGTGCAATGCTGTCATCAGGATCCAGTCTCTTTCCTTCTCTGACTCTGCCTTACCCAATGTCCCCTTTATCCTAAGGCTGGAGATTTCTACAGTCACAAGAGGTCCTGCCACAGATCTGACACTTTTAGGTATACACTCAACCTGATCCAATCACTGCTAAGGGGAATGGAGTTAGACAGTATGACTTGAGCCAGTCAGGGTCCAACCCCTGAGCTAAGGGTAGGCTCTGTCTTTCTTCTCTGGAGGCTTCTAGCAAGGGAAAGATGGGGTTAACAGCAGCAGGCTACCAAGGAGAACACCCCAAACCCTCCCCAAAGAGGAAACATGAGCTTTAAGCTCTATAGGGCACTGAATATCCTGACATACTCTTTTCTGGTCTGATTCCCCAGGATGAGCTTCCCTAAATCTGTAAGCACAGCGTTCCCTGGAAGTAAACATTGTTGGTTCCCAGAGGACCAGTCCCCCTAGGTTTCCAGTGGACCCCGAATTAGTTACAAAATTCCAGTCTCTTTATTTGGTCCTTATGGGCAAAAGATGTGAAATACCACAGGCTTTTTGTTTGTACTTTTCAACTAAGAACTCTGTCCATGACCTGCTGAATGGCTTATTAAGAGTTACTAGAAGTTGGTATTCATAAACCCAATTTGCAAAACCTCAGGGCTTACCAAGCACTCCTGTACTTCTGAAGAGGTCCAAGAGCCCTGATTCATGATCCCATGACTCTGCCAGGCTCCCCATGAAATGCAGACTCTGTTGGAATTCCCGGAGAGGTTGGTGGGTCACTGGGCCCTTTGGACCTTCTTGTGCCTCCCACAAAGGAGAACTGAAACCTTCAAAAATAAATGCATCACTCAAGAAACAGCCAAGTATGTGGTTGTAAAAACCTTACACAATACAAAGATGCATAAACAGTGAAATAGTTTAGGATCCCCTTCACCTCCCCCAATCCCACCTCCTCTCCAGATGTGGACACCATTAATATTTTAGTATGTGTCCTTTCAGATCTTCTCTTATGCATTTATATCACATATACGGACACACTGATTCAATGTTTAAATACCATAAAACATGATATTTGTAATATACATGTAGGTATTTCTAAAGGGTGTTATCCCATTTAAAAATATGCCTTGCTGACCTACCCATTGGAGACCTACCTATATCAGCCCAGGCAAATCCACTCTGTTGCTTTGAACAGTTGCAGAGAACTCTCTAGTGTGAATGGACTATGATGTTGTTCACTGCTATGCTGACTCATATGTATTAACTCATTTTAACCTCAGTTACCCCTCTGTCTTCATGTCCTCCCCCCTTCGCCCTCACTCACTCCTTTACACTCTATCAGCCTCCTTACTATTCCACAAATACACCAGGCAGGCTCCTGCCTCAGGGCCTTTGCACTGGCTGCTCCCTCTGCCAGCAGTGCTCTCCCCGAGAGAGCCACTTGTCTCTCTCCCTCATTTCCTACTCTTTACTCAAAAGCCACCCTATCAATGAGGACTTCCCTGGTCACCCTATCCAAAATTCCAACCCACCCTTATCCTACCACTTCATGCCCTACTTTAGGTATTTTTGTCTGCTTGACCAGCTCCTCTATGATCAGTCTCTATGATCAGTCTCCCTCCAACAAAGTCACTGACCCACCAGAGCAGCGGTTTTTGTCTATTTTGTTCATGGCTATGTCCCCAGTGCCTAGATATCAACACCTGCACATTGTAAGCCATCAAGAAACATTTGTTGAATGAATGTACTAACGACAGCCTTTGTGTAATTAGCACTCGCCTTATTCCCAAGACGTGCACAGTCCTGGAACTCAAAAGAGAGAGCAGTTAAGTAAACACAGGCCCGAAGGAGACAGGGGAACTTCTGTGTTTGGCCTAAGGCACTCCCCTCTTTTTTTGTGGGTAGCCAGCGAGAAAAGCCCAAGCACGCCCAGCCCCAGGGACGGGGAGGGCCAGAGACGTTTTGCTGGCATTTAAACTGTCCCTAACACTTCCAAATGCTGGGGGCTCCTTCTGCTTTAATCCGCGGAATTAGCTCCTGGCCCCACCAGCGCCATTCCCTGAATTGCTGGATGGCAAAGGTCAATGCATTAAGCAGGGCAGATGAATACCCAGCCATAAATCCCAGAAGCTGGCCTGGAAGCAGGCAGTCGTATTTCACACGGGACTGCTCCAGCCATCGACCGGCCCATCTTCGGGAGGGCGCGTGTTGCGTCCTGGGCCTCCGCGTTTAGGAGCCTTGCCGAGCCCTCCTGCGCAGCGCCCCACACACGCTGCCCTTTGATCAGGGAAATCCAATACTTGAGGTCTGGGCTTTATGGACGAGCAAGTCTAGATTAAGGGAATTAACCACAGTGGATCACAACTAATAAAACGGTGCCCGGACCCCACCGCAGCGTGGCCCTGGGGGACCGACGGTGGGGGCTGGGGGGCGGGTCGCTGCTGCCCAGGGTCCCACCGCTGGCCAGCACGCCCCTCCCCCCCGTTCCTCCCAGAGCAGCACAGTCCAGGGAGGCCGAGAGTGCACGCCTGTGCCTTCCTTGCACATGCAAACACCGAGTGGACTCTTCCTACAAAACCCAGGACTCCCAGATGATCCATTTACATGCGTTTCTCCATGCCCTCATTCATTCCTCAAAGACTGATCATGGATAAGGTGTGGTAGGCACTGTCCTGGCTGAATTTTGTCCCCCCAAAGGGTAAGTCCAAATCCTAAGCACTGGTCCCTGTGAACGTGACCTTGTTAGGAAGTAGGGCCTATGCAGATGTAACCGAGTTAAGCTGGAGTCCCACTGGGTTGGGGGGGGGGGGAGCGTGGGTCTAAGGCTGCTGTCCTTATAAGAAGAGGAGGGGACAGGAAGGGAAGAGGCCATGTGATGAGACAGGCCAAGATTGGGGTGACACAGCCACAGGCCAAGATATGCCAAGGACCAAGACAACACCAGGAGCTGGGGCGGGCATGGAACAGATCCTCCCTCCAGCTGGCAAGAAGGAACCAACCTCACTGACACCCTGGTTTTGAATGGCTGGGTCCTGAACTACAGTGTTCAGAAACAGAAAATATATCTCCACTGTTCTAGGCCACCTGGGTTTTGTGGGACTTTATTGTAGCTGTCCCAGGAAACTAACACAGGCACCATGCTTACAACATAATAAAAGAGACCCAGCCCCTACCTGCAGGATCCACCTCTGTCCCCAGGAGACAGCCAAGGGTGAGGCTATTGCAAGGCAATGGGGTGAGCTTTGGGAGCTCAGGGCCATCTGAAGGGCAGAGAAGCACCTAACATGGGCGTGTCATAGAAGTCATCCAGGAGGAGGTGAGGTTTGGGTTGAAGCATAAAAATGACAGGAGTTGGCCAAAGACTGGGAGGAAGCAGTGCTAAAAGCAGGGAGGGTCAGCCAGAGAGCGTCCAGAGGTGAGTGAGAAAATGGTGCATTCAAAGAAACTAAGACTGGCTGGGAGAAGGAGAGGGAGAGGTGATGCTGGCTGGGAGACTGGTCAGGGAGGACCCTGCAAGTCCGGGTTAATGAGCTTGGGGTCATCCTATGAGCAGAGGGGAGCCACGGTGGCCATGGGATGAGATGCCAGCCTGTGTTTAGAGGTGATTCAGGTAATTGGAGTGATCCTAAGTGCACCGGAGAATGCCCCGGGCCAACGGCCACTGCAGGAATCTCCCTATTAAGAGCTGAGGGGTCCAAAGCCTGTTCCCATGATCTCTCACTCCTAAAATATGGAAAACATGAGAAAGGGACTGCTGGGAAGTCAGGCTTGCTCACCATGCGCCTGGCCACGGACTCTCTCCAGGAATTTTCCAAATACCAGCCAGGTCCAAGTCCCAACCCTGCATCAGCAAGCTCGGTCCCCGCTGGGCAGGAACACCGCCAGGACAGAAATGTCCTCCAGGCTGTGATGATGGAGCGCGCACTGCTCGAGGTCCACGCGGAGTCACGCTGTGGGCAGAACAGGGCCCCAGGAAAGAACTCCCGATTGAGGAGGGAAATTTTAAGCTGGACAGGTGATTCCATTGACACAACAAGAAGAAGTATGAGAGAATTCATTGAGCGCCTACTGCATGCAGCACTCACTGTGCAGAGGGCTTCGCAAACAGCTGCCTCTTCTAAGGCAGGCAACAGGCGGGTGCCACGACCAAATTATAGAGGGGGTGGGGGTGTAGGTAGGTGACCTGATAAGGTCCCACGGCTCTTGAGTGGTGCAGCTGGTCTGGAAGCCCGTGTACCTACTTAACCACCCACCACACACCCTGACATGCTCTTCTTTCTCCTTGCCGAGTTTTGAAAGAGAAGCTGAGCAAGGGAGAGTCAAGGGAAAGAGATGCAAACCAGACAGAGGTTGGGCCTCTGTTGCATTAAGGAGGGTAGTGGACGGAAGGGAGTCCTCACCCCTGTGCATCGCCATGACCTGAGGAGACCCCAAGGTCTTCCCTGGAAGAGGTGCCAAGTGGGACGGTAAACCCTAGACACCGGTTTATAAATATCTAGTCCTTTTCAAGGAAGATCCACTCCAGGGTTTGAGAAGCAGGAGAGAAGTGGACCCTTCAAGTCAAGTTGGATGCTTTAGGCAACAACCCCCACCATCCTGGTATGACCTATAGTGGAATTTTCTCCCTTTCTTTTTTTTCTTTTAAGATTTTATTTATTCATTTGAGGGAGAAAGAGAAACAGAGAGCATGAGCAGGGGAGAGAGGCAGGGGGAGAAGCAGACTCTCCACTGAGCTGGGAGCCCAACATGGGACTCGATCCCAGGACCCTGGGATCATGACCTGAGCTGAAGGCAGATGCTTAATCAACGGAGCCACCCAAGAACCCCTAGCGGAAGTTTCTTCCTAATACACTCTGGGTTCTTCCTTTCCTCCTCTCTTCCTCCCACACACACACATCATAACTGCAGGTTTTATTGGAAAAATAAGAAAACTAGAGGGTGTGGTAGCCCCCCCCCAAAGATGTCCCATCCTAGTCCCCAGAACCTATGACTATGTGATGTCTCCCCCAACACCCATGCTCCAAACTCAGTCTACCCATTCATCCCCTGCTCAGTGTCATCAATTCTACCACCTCAGCAGTGCTCACATCCCCCACTCAACATTTTCACTGCCCATGCCTCGGTGGAGACTCAGCGTATCTTATCTGGAGCGTGGCCATGCCTCTATAAAGGTGAATTTTATGTATCAACTTGGCTAGGCCGTGGTCCCCGGACATTTGGTCAAACATCAGTCCAGATGTTACTGTTAAGGCATATTTTAAGATGAGATTAACATTTAAATCGGTAGACTGACTACAGTAGACTAATCACCACAATGTGGGTGGGCCTCACCCAATCAGGTGAAGGTCCTATATTAAAAAAAAAAAAAGACTGGGAGGAGTCTAGGGAGGAGACATTCTGCTCTAGACTGCCTTCAGATTCGAGCTGCAACAGCAGGTCTTCCCTGGGTCTCGAGCCAGCCTCCTGGCCTGCCCTAAACACTGAATTTATCAGTGCCCAAATCACACGAGCCAATTCCTTAAAATCTCTTTCACTCTGTTTCATTCTCTCTCCCTCTCTCTCTCTATACATATATCATTATGACATATCACCATTATCACACCCCACCAAAAAATATATATATATTTAGAGAGAGAGAGAAAGAGACATATATATGATAAATACATACATAGGTAATAGATAATACGCATTCATATTTAAATAACATAATTCACATTTAAATAATATATAAACAAAATATTCATATACATATGTATCAATTACGACTTACAAATATAATTAAAATGTATAGTTTTAAGTTATAGATTTGTATATAAATTATATATATCACATGTATTTAAATTATCTATATCTATTTATTATACATGACCCTGACTGGGACTCAAATCCAATCTCCCTGCCTCAAGCCCTGTTCTGTCAGTCTGTTGTCATTTCTGTGTCTTTACTCATGAAGCTTCCTTTGCTTGGAATTTCCTTCCTCCCAATTCCTCTCTTCTCCTTCCCCCCAACCCCCTGCAGCCATCTCCCCACTCCCCACTTGTCCCACATGGAATCAAGCATCTGATTCAGTCGGGTTCAGACTCACCCAAGCTGATGTGACCCCAAAGCCCAAGCTCTTAACTACAGGTGCTCAACAGTTAATTCACAACATAATTCATAACCTAATTCGAGTAGGCACTTTGTAATTATGGCAATTTCCAGCATATATTGAAGGAGGCAAAGTCAGGGAAGTAGTGAAAGGAGTCCCCTCTGGGCATGTCCTAGCCTGGACAGTTATTGGCTCCGGGCTATTCCTTTTCCCCCTACCCACACTTTCTCCTTTCTTGGTCTCTTGCATCATCTTGAAGCAAATCCTAGGATCAGACCCACTGTCAATTCATTCATAAATATTCCAGAATGTATCTCTAAAAGGCGAGAACTTCTTGCTTTAACATAACCACAGTACCATTATCACATTCCCCAAATTTAACAATTTAACAATACCCTCTTAATATTATCAAACGTCCCGCCTGGTGTTCAGATTTCTGCTTATCTCATATATGTCATTCATAGGGTTGTTGGGGTTTTTGCTTTTGTTTTGTTTTCATTTTTTTTTAAATTTGTTTGAATCAGGATCCAAATAAGGTCCAGGTAGTTCCAGGCACAGATTGTGACGGACTGATATGTCTCTTAAATCTCTCTTAATCTCTGAGTCTGTATGGGTTCCCAGAAAACCAGAGCCAGAGATAAGGATTTGGGGACAAAGAGTTGATTTGGGAGGTGACCCCAGGAAGCATGGCAAGGGAGTGCAGAAATGACCCAAAGAAGGTACAAGAGCCAGTAAAGTCCATATTAATAAGCCACAGCCATTTGGGGTGTCTGGGGACCTCTGAGGACTGCCCACCGCCTGCCAGGTCCTCATTGAAGGCTGCTCCTGGGGCATTAACATCCCAGCACTTCCCACCTACCCCCAAGGCAGAGCCAGCACATTTCAGCAGCCAGAGGGGACCCTCAGGCAGGGACAGGACACAGGAAGCCATTGGTCTGTAAGGAACCGTCTACAGCTGCCCTCCAGGACCGCCCACATGGGGAGGCACGGACTCTGCCAGCTACAATTTCCATTTTTAATGTGCATTTTCTTCCCCTGAAGTACATAAGCCATTTTTTGGTTCCCATTTCTACTGTAACAAATGACCACAAACACGGCCTTCAAACAAGACAATAATGCTTACAGTTAGGGAGCCTGGAAATCTGGCATGAGTCCCAGTGGGTTAAGACCAAGGTGTTACCAGGGCCACGCTCCTTCTGGAGGTTCTAGGGGAGAATCTTTTCTTTACCTTTTCTTTTTCTTACCTTTGCTGAGCCCATGTTGCTGGGCTCACGGCCCCCTTCCTCATCTTCAAAGCCAGCATTAGTCTGTCCACTGTCTCACATCAGGTCACTCTGAAACTGACTCTCCCTCCCTTTTTCACTTCTGACCCTGGATCCACCCAGATAATCCAGGAGCATCTCCCCATCTCAAGGTCAGCTGCTTAGCAACCGTAATCTCATCTGCTCTCTTGTTCTCTCTTAGAAGTAGGTAAGAAACGTGTTACTCACTATATTCACAAGTTCCAGGGATGCAGAGGCGGGAATATTTAGGGGCTGTTATTCCGCCTGGCCCCGGTCCTTTGTTCTGGGGAATATCCACAATCTGGAAATTCGCAGGTGTTCCTCCATGGTGCCATTTTAACATGTTGCTCTATCCTCCGCATTTTCTGCAAATTACAGTGGAATTTAGAGACTTAATTAATTCAAGGATGGTTTATTTTGGGGGAGACCATGTCCCAGTGGTGTTATGAGTGGACTAAGTTTTAAAGAATTATAGCTGACCCTGGAACAGCATAGGTTTAAACTGTGTGGGTCCACTTATATGCAGATTTTTTTTTACAATTAATACAGTACAACACTGTAAATATATTTTCCCTTCCTTGTGATTTTCTAAATAACATTGTCTTTTCTCTCCTTTACTGTAAGAATACAGTATGTACTACCCATAACATACAAAATAAGTGTTCTTCAACCGATTCTATCATTGGTAAAGCATTTAGTCGACAGTAGGGTATTGGTAGTTACAATTGTGGGGAGTTAAAACTTAAATGCAGATTTTTAAATCTGTCAGTGCCCCTAACCCTAGTGATGTCCAAGGGTCAACTATGCTAAATGGACTGAGAATTTACAGCTGCTTCTAATCAGTTCTCCTGGTGCAATTAACAGGTGTCAGAAGTTGGACTGGGAAATTTTTTCAAAGAAAGACAACATCAGGGAATCAGAGAGATATATTCTTTGATTCTTTGCGTGCGCGCGCGCGCGCGCACACACACACACACACACACACACAGTATTTTCTATTCCAGTGTTTATGCAAAAAAAGAATCAAGAAAGAGAAGGCTTTCAAAAAACTTTTTGTATGGTTTAGAGAAAAAAGAATTTCCTAAACAAGGCAAGAAATTTACATACCCATCAGTCTGTGATCGAAATTCTAAAAAATGTTACACTTTATCTATAACTCAATTTGCTGAGCACCAAGGGCTCCTGGGTGCTGAGAAAGATGCCTAGGACCACACCAACAGGCAGCGTCTGGGGGGGGGGGGCTCAGTCGTTAAGCATCTGTCTTTGGCTGAGATCAAGCCCCGCATTGGGCTCCCTGCTCAGCAGAGAGCCTGTTCCTCCCTCTGCCCCTACCCCTACTCGTGCTTTCTCCCCCACCCCAATAAATAAAAATCTTTAATAAAAAAATTTTTTTAGGGACGCCTGGGTGGCTCAGTTGGTTAAGCAGCTGCCTTCGGCTCAGGTCATGATCCCAGCGTCCTGGGATCGAGTCCCACATCGGGCTCCTTGCTCGGCGGGGAACCTGCTTCTCTCCCTCTGCCTCCACTCTCTCTCTCTCTCTCTCTGACAAATAAATAAATAAAATCTTTAATAAAAAAATTTTTTTAAAAACCACACCCACAGGAAAAAAGATTTCCAGACTACATTCAAAACAAGAGTGAGGCAAACCAAAACCATACCACACCCATTACGATGGCTACTATCAAAACAAATTTTTAAAAAGGGAAAGAAAAAATAACAAGTGTTGGTGAAGATATGCTGAGACGAGCCCTTCTGCATTGTCCCTGGTGAGACTGGAAAAGGGTGCAGCCCCTCTGGGAGACGGAACCGGAACAGTTCAGGTCAAGTAACTGAACACAGAGCTACCATCTGACCCCGCCATTTCCACTTCTGGGTACCTGCCCAAAGGAATCGAAAGCCGAGACCCAAAGAGACCTAAGTACATCCAGGTTTCCAGCAACATTATTCATGACAGCCACGAAGTGGAAACAAACAGATGACCAGATGGGGGGCCTGGGTGGCTCAGTTGATTAAGCAACTGCCTTCGGCCCAGGTCATGATTCTGGAGTCCCGGGATCGAGTCCCGCATCGGTCTCCCAGCTCCACGGGGAGTCTGCTTCTCCCTCTGACCCTCTCCTCTCTCATGCTCTCTCTCTCTGTCTCTCAAATAAATAAATAAAATCTTAAAAAAACAAAAAACAGACGACCAGATAAACAAGATAAACAAAATGTGGTCTCTACATACAATGGAATATTCATCAGCCCCAAGAAGTATGGAAATTCTAGGGGTGCCTGGGTGGCTCAGTGGGTTAAGCCTCTGCCTTCAGCTCAGGTCATGATCTCAGAGTCCTGGGATCGAGCCCCGCATCGGGCTCTCTGCTCAGCGGGGAGCCTGCTTCCTCCTCTCTCTCTCTCTGCCTGCCTCTCTGCCTACTTGTGATCTCTCTCTATCAAATAAATAAATAAAATCTTAAAAAAAAAAGAAGTATGGAAATTCTAACACACGCGACCATGCGGATGCACCGAAGACATCACACTACGTGAACGAAGCCAGACACAAAAGGACAAACAGTGCATGATGGCACTTTGATGTGACCCAGGACAGTCAAAGTCACAGAGACAGCAAGTAGTGGTGATGGCCAGGGGCTGAGGGAGGGGACAGTTTGGAAGCTACTGTTGAAGGGGGATAGAATTTCACCCTGAGATGACGAGAAAGTTCTGGATGGTGGGGATGGTTGCACAACACTGTGAATGCCCTCGATGCTATTGAACTGGGCACTTAAAATCATTAAAACGTTAAATTTTATGTTATGTATATTTCACCAGAATAATAGTTAAAAAAAAAACAACACACAGTTGTGTCTCATTTCCTTACCATGAAAGCTTGTTTCAAAGTCAAGCCAGAAGCATAACCATGTGCCCAGGGACATGTAAAGAAGAAATCCTTCTGGGCAGGACGTTCCAGGTGAGGAAGAATAACCACATGGCCCATGCCAAGACTTAGTTTTCCTTTTGTTCTCTGTTTGCTTCCGGTTTTCTAAAATTGCTACATCTCTGGGTTTTCAAATAACAGAGACAGAAGATTTCTCCCCATAGAGAATCTTCCAGAACCCTGTCATCAGATTACACACCGGACGACGAGGCTATTTGCATTCATCTATGTCACAGATGAAAACCATATTTCACAGCAACTCATCTTTTAAAAAAGAGACAGAAAGGGAGAGCCATATAGACCAAAGGACCTCGACTTGGCCAAGACTGAGGGAAAAGAATCCAACAGAAAGGGAATGTGTTTTTTAAAGAGCTTTTAAGATGGGGAGGAAGAGTTGCTGGGGAGAAAATGTGAATTCTGTGGAAATGAAAGTAACATGATTTATTTTTATTTTTTTTAAAGATTTTATTTATTTATTTGACAGACAGAGATCACAAGCAGGCAGAGAGGCAGGCAGAGAGAGAGGAGGAAGCAGGCTCTCCGCAGAGCAGAGAGCCCGATGTGGGGCTCGATCCCAGGACCCTGGGATCATGACCTGAGCCGAAGGCAGAGGCTTTAACCCACTGAGCCACCCAGACATCCCTGAAAGCAACATGATTTAAAGGAGGATGTGGGTTCACTCACACCCCTAGACCGAGGAGGCAGAGGTCAGGCATAGACTTGCTACATCTAGTGCGATGTCACCAGTAAAAGCATTAACCACCATTACCCAGATTTAAGTTATATAGAGTCGTTGGCTCTTTATTGGTTTCACCAGCTAAAAATATTCAGTCCATATAGATAGGCAGAAATTAGAAAAGGGGCACTTCATAGTCCTATCACACAGAAAACACCATTAACAACATTGGGGAAGGTCTTTACACATGTTTTTCCTATGCAGAGAAATATGTAATCATCTATGCTCATGTATATGTAAAAGAAGTTACCGCATATATGATTATATATAACATATACAATAAATTATAGATCCTATTTTATAAACAACAGAAAGGAAGCTCTCACAGTTCTGTAGGCTGGGAAGTCCAAGATCAAAGTGCGGGCATGGTCTGGGTTCTTGCTGGTGAGAAAGGAGGCTAATGGGCATCAGGGAGGGCTTTGCCCCCACGTGGAGACCCAATACCCTCCCAAGGGTCCCACTTCTAATACCATCACCTTGGGGTAGCGGGAGTAAGGGGGAAGGGATTAGGTTTCAACATAGGAACTTGGAGAGGACACAGGCATTCAGACCACAGCGGAAGGAGAGACCGCCCATAAAGGCTCATTATCCAGGGTGCCACAGCTTAACGAGTAGGGGTTTCCTCTGGGGATAACGAAAATGTTTTGAAACTAGAAAGACGTGGTGTTGGACAACATAGCGAATGTACCAAATACCACCGAATTGTTCGCTCGAAAATGGTTCATTTGCTGTGTGAATTCTGCCTCCGTTTGTTTAGAAGCGCTTTATCAAACCACTGTGGACAGCGGGAGCTTGATCTGTCCAGGGAAACCCAGGGTGTGTCCGACACACTTTGCAGAGTTAACCCCACCCAGCAGCGAGGGGGCAGGGGAGTTAATACTCCAGCTCCTGTCCGTCCACAGTTGAGCACTCCTCCTAAGGTGTGCTACTTTGTGGCTACTTTTCCAGCCAGCAACAAAGGAGACAAAGGGGCTCCAGGAGTGGCACAAAGGTCACAGATAGGGCAGGTGTCAACTGTGTCACTGCATCAAAGTTCACCACATTTTTTTGCTTCGGTGTGATGTTTCATTACTTAAAAATACCTTCACTTTATTCATTGACTCTGTCACCAATGGGCGTTGAGTATGTTTCCAGCTGTTATTACAAACACCAGCCCCAGGTACGTTCTTATTTTTCTTGGGTATACATCCAAGAGTAAAATGACTAGAACAGAGGATGTGTGAATTTCCACCATGAAGATTAACACGAGATGGTTTTTCCAAAGTGGATGCATCAGTTTCAATTCCCTTTGCACTTGACATCCCTTCTTAGCCCTGGCTGGTCAGATTTTTCCTTTTTTAATTTTTGCCAAACGAATGGGTGGAAAATAGTGTCCTATGCCAAGACCTATGCAAGTGGGTCTTGATTTGCCCTATCGTTTATGATGCTCAACATCTCTGTCATAAGCTCATCAGCCACAAATGTCTCCTCATTTGATAGTTCTGTTCATGCATATTGTCCATTTTTCTATTGGGTTGTTGAGCTATACTTCTTGATTTCTAGAAACTCTTTCCATAGGTTCAATAATACTTTCCTTTCTTAGTTGTGTGCTTTGTATTTTCTCCCATTCTATAATGTGAATTTTAACTGTTTTAAGTGTCTGTTGGTGAGAAAAATTATCAATTTTAACAGTCAAATTGATTGGTCTCTTTTATTTTTTTTTTTAACCTGAAGATCTGATGATAGGGACCTAATAGAATAAACCCTAGTATGCCCATGCAATGGAATATTATAGGGCTACTAAAAATTATTTCGTTGGAAAATACTTCTTGAAACAGAAAGATGCCTGTAAATTAATGTTAAGTCAAAAATAAGGATATCACAAAAGTAGTAGGTACAACACGATCTCACACTATGATAAGCTTGATACTTAATAAAATATATTATATTTTAAGCTTATAGCAAATGACCTCTCATATTTGTTACTGGTCGATGGTATAAATTGATACAGTCTCTCGGAAATGCAATTTGGCAATGTTTATCCTAAACTGAAATGTATGTATATAGTAGCCACCCCGCCCCCCGCCGTTATCCGTGGGGTATACATTCCAAGACCCCCCAGTGGGTACCTGAGACCACAGATAGTACAGAACCCCACATGTATTATGTTTTTTCCTACATATACATAACTGTGGTAAAGTTTAATTTATAAATTAGACACAGTAAGAGGTTAGCAACAATAATGATAAACTAGAACAATTAACATACTATAATAAAAGTTGTATGAATGTGCTTGCTCTCTCTCAAAATATTTTTTAAGAGATATTATTTATTTATTTGAGCAGGAGGAAGGGCAGAGGGACAAACAGACCCTCTGTTGAGCAGGGAGCCCGATGTGGAGCTCGATCCCAGGACCCTGAGATTATGACCTAAGCCGAAGTCAGAGGCTTAACCAACTTGAGCCACCCAGCGCCTCTCTCTCAAAATATCTCACTGTATTGTACTCACCCTTCTTCTTTTGATAATGTGAGATGCTAAAATCCCTCCATGATGACATGAGACATGAACGTCGTAGGCACTGAGACATCGCGCGAAGTCACGAGTGACCCGCTTGTGTATTCTCGTAGGATCACCTCCTTCCAGACGGTGGCTGACCACGAACACTGAACCCATGAAAAGAGAAACTGTGGATAAGGAAGGACTACAGCAGGTCCTCTTTCTGGATGTTTACCCAGCCAGAACCCTCCACACGATCACAGTGCAGTGCTGGCTCACAGCAAAAGATAAAAATCATGAACCAGTCACAGGATAGAATACAACGTAACTCTTGAAAACCTAGCAGTCTCTGTGTATTGTAATAAAGCCATCTCTGGGGCATATTATTAAATGAAATAAGCAAGAAGGGCTGTTATGGTATCATGTGCATTACAAATATTT
This sequence comes from Mellivora capensis, assembly GCA_004024625.1. Lineage (NCBI taxonomy): Eukaryota > Metazoa > Chordata > Mammalia > Carnivora > Mustelidae > Mellivora > Mellivora capensis. Next base: position 20,103 of record PISX010000508.1, read on the forward strand.
GGAGCAACATGAATTCTCCGCATGTGTTATTTGCACTATCTCTGGAAGGAAGCAGAGGAGATAGGTAAATTACTGCTTCCCGGGGAGAGGGGGGGAGCCCGGGTGGCTCAGAAAGTCTTAGGGCGCTAAACAGTACCATACCTATTGGAGATGAGTGCTCCAAGAGCACCCCCAAAGCCTCAGGGGGGCAAAAAGAAAAGAATCATACCATATCACCTCTACCAATTCACTCCAAGTTTCTCGATCATTTTCTCTGCCCCAGTCTCTGTGGTATAGTAATAGCACCTATGCTATGGAGTTGTCTGGTGACTCCTGACCTCTGGGGACTCCAGGACCTGGCTCTCAGTGGGTGCTCGATAAACAGGAACTAGTTTTTGTAACAATATTCATTTGTACGGTGATTTTGCACCTTATCTCATTTGGTTTTGCCAACAGCTCTGTGCATGAAATAAGACAAGAATAGTTCTGTCACTCCCATTTTAGGGGAAATGGAAGTGCAGAAAGGTTAAACCCACAGGGGCTTCTCGCCCAGCTTGGGAGAGCACAGAGGAGGCTTCCTGGAGGCGGTGAAGCTGACCACAGGCTCTGGCACTAGACGACTGTGATCCGGTCCTGGCTCTGCCCCTCACTCGCTGGGGGACCCTGAGCAAATTACTTAGGCTTTCCAAGCCTCAGTTTCGCTTCTGTGAAATGGGAACGAGAAAAGCACCATTTTGTGAATTGAGAAGACAAGATAATATATGTTAATTTCTGCAACCCACCGCTCCCTTCAAAACCATAGATAAGATCACATCACTCTTCTCAAACCCTTCAGTTGGGCCCTTTCTCAACCTGGAATAAAGCTGAAACTCCTTACAGGGAGGGTCCCACGAGACCCAACATGGCTTGTGCGTCCAGTACCTCCCTCTCTGTTCTCATCCTTTGGCTCACTCTTCATCCGGATGCCTGTCTGCCCCTCCAACACCCAGCGCTCTGCCCTGCCTGGAGGCCTGTGGACATTTTGTTCCCTCCGCCAAGACACTTCTGCCACAGAGGTCGTGTGGCCTCCCTGCCTCTTCGGACCTTCCCCATCTTCTCCTTTTAAACCAGCCAGTCTCCCCTGACCGCCCACCTCCTCATTCTGCACGATTGTCCTTAACCAGCACTTGTCCCCATCACAGATCTCTTCCCAGGCCTATTCGTTTCTTGTGGGGACCAGGGACGTGCTCTGTTTGGTCCGTGGCTGCATGCCCAGCGCCTAGAACAGGACCTCGTGCCCTGCGGGCCCTCCGTAGGTGACAGCTCTCCCGAAGCGTCTCGGGCAGTGGGCACAGCCTGAGCAAAGGCATGGCAGAGGGGAACAGAGCACTATCCCTGCTGGGAGCCACCGGCAGTTCCTTTGAAAGGGTTCCTCGGCCTCAGTCATTTCCCAATGGCCTCTGCTTACCACCCAAAAGTTCGTGGCCTTGATTCCTTGGAAGCCCAGCTACAGTGCTTTGGGGCTGCCGTGTGGTCTGAGCCCATCTTCATCCCTTGCTCCGTGCTCCGCAGCCCCTAAAGGCGAGGGGTCCAGGAAGCCAGAGCTGGGACTTCCCCCTCAGCTCCAGCCAGCAGCTCTGGGGGGCCTCGGGAGGGCCTGTATCTGACAGAAGGAGGGAAAGACTTTGGAAAGACTTTTCCTCCCCAGAGGAAAAGCTGCCTTGTGGAGCACTGACCTCTGACAGCAAATAAACAGAAGAAAAACCAGAAAGGGCCTGCATCTCCTCCATCCCTTTAAGAAAGACACCTCGGGACTCTGGCTGGAGGTTGCAGCAGGAAACCAAACACACAGAAGGGCTGGGCGGCCAAATAAATAGTCATTTATTAAGGTACTTGTCTCGCAGCCGGAAATCAGCATGGGGGACGGGGAGCCTCCAGAAGAGGCCGCCATCTTTAAAACCAGGGAAGGGGACGACTTGATTTGAAACACTTGTCTCCAGATGGGACCAGTAAAAAAACAGGCCCTCAGCCTGGTTCCTAACCTGACAGGAAAAGGAGTAGCAATGAACAGCTTTCTGGAACCTGCCAGGGCAGAAAGAAAGGCCTCAGTCCAGGCCATGACCATGCTGGCTGCTTGCCTGAGCCTCCCCAGACCTGGGCCCACAGGGCTTTCTCCAGATGGATGGCTGGGTCTAAGATAGTAGCCCAGTGGCACATTTTCTTTCTGCAAAGGGAGGCTGTCTTTGAAATGGAGCCAAACAAGGCCTGAACAGGGATTTCCTGGCCACGGCTCTGGGCAGCACATCCGGGATGGGGACTAAGAGCAGCTGGCTTGGGCCCTGCGGCTCATTTGGAAGCTTCACGAGTTCTCCTTCGATGGAGCCTGGGTAGAGCTGTCTCACTTGGCCTGGAATATTCTCTCCCTACCATTCCCCACCCCCCACCACCACCATCACCACCTCTTGGTTGGACAACTCCTTCTGACCTTTAGGTCCCAGTCACCAGGCAAGTTCACATGCCTTGTTAGGGGCACTCCTGCGCCTCTCCCCCTCCCCAAATTGCACATATCACTGTGACATATCACAGTGACGGTCTGTCGCCACTCTTCCCCATGGCTCTGCTTGTGCTCAGCCTGATCGCCGTTGTTATGACACATAGTGAGCCCCCAATTCATGTGTGTTCAGTGAACAGAGAAATGGAGGCTCAGAAAAAATTTATATATATATGAATATACCTTGGGCCTCTCAGCAAGTACCCAAGCCCTTGAATGTATGCCTGAATGAATGAGTGAATGAATGAATGAATAAATAAGGGAGTGAATTAATGAATGGGTAGGTGAATGAGTGAGGGAGTCAGTCAGTATTAGAAGGAGAATAAACAGCACTGTTGCCCTCCAGGGTGGCCCGACCAGGAAACACCTTTTTTTCTGTCTCTCCTTTTCTCTATATGCAGGGAAAAGAGGCAGGAGAAGGTTGCTATGAGTATGACGAGCCAAAACACATGGCAAGAGGGGCATTTCCCGAAGGGGCAGCTCCGTCTCTGACCCCTTTCACCTTCGCTTGTTCTGATCTTTATGAGGCCGTCTGCCTTTTGGCATCAAAGGAGACAGCGGGGCCGTGATTTGCCCCACAACAGCTCTATAAAAATGTAATTACTCAATAATCCGCTGTCTGCAAAACAAACCATCTTCCTGTTTCTTCTCCCATAAAAAGCATTTGACAGCCCTGTTCTATCAGCTTATAAAACCTGGAGAGAGTTGCCTTAGCCCTCTCTGGAATGAAAACCCTCGAAGCGGGAGAGGCCAAAGCCGGAGAAACACACCTCTGACCACCCCCCCCAGGGGGCAGCCAACTACAAAATGCCTGGAGGTTTCTGGAGAAGGCCAGCGGAGCAAGTCGGTTTGGTCCCCATGTGGGACTGGACAGGCAAGGGGTGCCTCGAAAGGACAGGTGGCGTGGAGATAAGTGGCATATCCTCCCCGCTCCCTGGAAACTCACTCTTTTGTGTAGTCACTCAACAGACACGGACCCTGCACTACTAAACACTACTATGCGCTGGGCATTCGGCTAGGCTCTGAGGGTTCAAGTGCAGGATAACATGTGCTTCTCTTTCCAGAAACTTCCATCTATCAGTTGGGCTTCTTTTAAATGATGAAGGAGCCCTCTCAGGCGAAAGAAAGAAGGGTGTATAATCCTTCATCAAGTGGACTGAAATCAGTTTTAACACAGTGAGGACACGATGGCCCCATTTTCATCTTTTTCATTGAAAAACAAAAGTACTTTGAGGCAGATGATAGGATGGTTCTGTACCTTGATTATGGAGCTCTGTACTGGGTTGAATTGTGTCCCCCAAAAAGATATGTCAGAGCCCCAAGGGCGGTGCCTGTGACTATGACCTTATTTGGAAATGGAGTCTCTGCAGATGGGATTAAGGCAAGGATCAAGGTGAGCTCATCCTGCATTAGGGTGGGTCCTAAATCCGATGACAGTGTCCTTGTGACAGGAGGGAGAGGAGATCGGGGATCTATGGGGAAGGGGCCACGTGAAGGCAGAGGCAGAGACGCAGCCAGGGGCCAAATGCCAAGAACTAGAGGAAGCAAGGAATGGTCATAGAACTATTCACTAAAATGGGTAAGTCCTACGGTATTAAATTATATTTGGATTTTTTTTTAAATTTTTTTTTTTAAAGATTTTATTTCTTTATTTGAGAGAGAGGCAGTGAGAGAGCATGAGCGAGGAGAAGGTCAGAGGGAGAAGCAGACTCCCCGTGGAGCTGGGAGCCTGATGCGGGACTCGATCCCGGGTCTCTGGGATCATGACCTGAGCCGAAGGCAGTCGTCCAACCAACTGAGCCACCCAGGCGTCCCTATATTTGGATTTTTTAAAGCGTTTAAAAAACAGAGTAAGTATTTGCATAGACATTTCTCCAGAGAAAGTTCACACAATAGCCAATCAGCTCATGGAAAGATATTCACTGTCATCGGTCGCTAGGGAAACACCAATCCAAACCCCACCTCACACCCCCTAGGATGGCCACTACCAGAAATAAGACAAAATAAAACGCGTGTCGATGAGAACGCAGAGAAGTGGGAAGCCTCGTGCATCGCCCACTCTGGAAAAAGGTTGGCGGGCTCCCCAGAGAGCAAACATGTAGCCGCCACGTGATGCCACAAGTCCACTGCCAGGCATCTGCCCGATGGCAGGGGAGGCAGGGACCCAAGCACATCGTCACACACCAGTGCCCTGAGCAGCCGAAAGGTGAGAGGTGTCCAGTGACAGATGAATGGCTGAGCAAAATGTGGTCTCTCCGGACACAGGAATGTTTCTCAGCTGTGAGATGTCAAAGAAAATTTCTGGCACCTGCTCCAACGGGGACGCAACTTAAAGACATGATGCTACGTGATGGAAGCTGGTCACAAAAGGACAAATGCTGTACGAATCCACTTAGAGGAGCGACCTAGAACAGGCAAGTTCATGGCGCCGGAGTGCAGAACGCACAGAGGTGCCCAGGAGCTGGGGGAAAGAGAGCGGGGGTTAGTGTTCGATGGGGACAGAGTTTCACTTCGGGATGATGGAAAGTTCTGGAGACGGATGGTGGTGAAGCCTGCCCAACACTGTGAACATACTTAAAGCCATCAAACTGCAACTTAAAAGTGGGCAAAATGGTAAATGTTATCTATTATATATAATGTAGTATGTGTACGTTTGTTAAATATGATAACTAGTATATTTTGTATAGTGTGTTATATGTTTGTGCAAGTTTTATATAAGCTTTATATGTTTCTAATTATACGTAACATCTAACTTAGATAAGTTTTATATATTATTTATATGTTGTATATTATTTATATGTATATATATTACATATTTGGAAAGTTTTACATGGGAGAGATGCCGATGTTACCAAGGACTCGGTGTGTTCTTTGTTTTCTTTTTTATACTTTATACTTTTAGGTGTTTCTAATTCTTGGTTTACTCTGGATATACATATTTTTTTAAGATTTTATTTATTTATTTGAGAGAGAGAATGAGAGAGAGAGAGAGCATGAGAGGGGAGAAGGTCAGAGGGAGAAGCAGACTCCCCCATGGAGCTGGGAGCCCAATGCAGGACACGACCCCGGGACTCCGGGATCATGACCTGAGCCGAAGGCAGTCGCCCAACCAACTGAGCCACCAATCACCCCACTCTGGATATAATATGTAAAGGGCTCACAGTCTGATGGGGGAGATAGACAAGGAAATCAGCTACTGCAGTGTATGATAATATACACACAGAGCTGGGGCATCTAAATCACTTCTATGGCACTGTGGGGGTGCCATAGAAGGGTCCCCAGAGAGAGCAGTAAGTAGGAATGAGCCAGGTAAAGAGGTAGGAATAGAGGAGAGAGGACATTCTGGGTAAGAACATGCATTGAAAGTGCAACAAAACTGCCCAGTTTGATTCTTGGCCTGGCTACATATTTGCTGTGTGTCTTTGGGTAAGCTAGTTTACCTCTCTGTGTTTCAGTTTCCTCTTCTGGAAAACAGGGATAAATAACTGTACTGACTCCAAAGGGTGTTGAGAGGATTAACTGAGTCAATGAATGTAAAGAAATTACAACAGTGTCTAGCATATGGTAAAGACTGTATAAGAATTAGATTGGTTTTGGTTTTTTTTTTTAATGACTATAAAGGACAGGAAACTTCTGGGAATAGGACAAAAAAAAAGAAATGGAATGGCTAAAGGAGCCTGGTAAAAGAGCAACATAAGAATCATCTTCACTGAAATGAAAGGCAAATAAAGCCTTGCGGGGAAATAGACAAAAGGAAATCTGAAATCTGAAAATAAAGTGTCTTATGATGATGGAATTATGTCTTGGATCAAGATATTTATAGCAAACAAAATTGAGTTAAAATGGGTTTTGACTGAGTGAAAAGATGCTGAAAATGAGTACAGGAGCCAGACTTGAAAGGCTGACTATAAGTCAGCCCCTTTGTTAGAGAAAACTCCACTGTGTTCAACATTTGGAATTGATGACTTGGTGGTTTCCTTTGGGGAAGAAAATATCTTGACATTTCCTGGTAAGTCTTCCTTCCTACCCCCTCACTCTCAACGACATTCCCTATCAGCATAATGTCCTTGTGTGAGCGTTGATGGATGTGGGTCCACAGATGATAGTCGGAATATTAGCCGTTTGGAGGCTCAGGGCAGCTTCTGCCATCTTCATGAAGATGCAAGCCATGTCCGTGCATAAGCGCCTCTGATAGTCGTAAATCTCCATTCAAGAAACTCCAGGACTTCAGAGCTGTGGCATAAATTTCCAAGCCCGAAGAGTAGCAGGGAAGCTTTAAGTGCTGGGTTTCAACCCTCTAGACTCCCTGGAACCACTGGCGAGGGTTCTGGCACCATCGATATGGCTCTTTCATCCCTCCAAGGAATATGGATGGTGTGGTAAGCCAGTGAGACACAGAATGTGGTCTCTGAAGGGAAGCCACAACGTATACATCAAGGCTCTTGGATCCGCTTTGAAATTTTGAATGGTGGATCTTTGGTCCTCATTCCTCTACATTATCATCTTTTAAATGGGTACAACAGTGTTTCATTCTGGCATGAATACAAGCTCTTAAAGTCTGTGAGGGAAGGGGGACTGGGTCAGTTTTAGTCTATAAGTATTAGAACCTTATTTTGCATTTGTGGAAGGTTTGAAATCATCCTCTTATCCATTAGTCATACATTCAGCTTCAAGTAACAGCATATCTCACTTCAGCGCCTTAAATTAATCAGAATTCATTTGTCTTACATAACAAGGATTCTGGAAATGGTAGACTACATGTTCTGGTCCAGCAGCTGCTGAAAACAGCTGCCACAGCTCCAGCCATCACACCCAAATTCCAGGCAGGAAAAAAGTGGAAGGGGAAAGTACTGCCTCTGTCTTCCCTTCTTTTGGCAGAACAAAGTGTTTCCTAGAATCTCTCGCAGTGACCTTTTGGACAGTCTTGTGTCCCATATACTCCCTGCTGCAAAGAAACCTGGGAAATTAGATCAATGATGATTCATAACTCAGGTCTGGGCCCCTTGGGAATCATTATACCCACCTCAAAAACTGCTAGAGAGAATGAAATAAAATGATCCATCGGGAACTGTTGGCCCTATGCCTGGGAAACAGCAAGTATTCCGAGATCACGGTGTGCCACAGCCATCATTCCTTCTTCTTTTCCCTTCTACGCAAATCAGAGAGTACCTAGATTCATGTCTAACAACCTGTACAAGAAGAAATAAAGAGTGATGAGAAGTGTAATTTGAAATAAAGACAAAGCAACCTCCAGATCCCTTAAAACCAATCATGGTCAGGGAAGGTCTCAAAACTAGACTCAAAGACTTTCTGCCTGTTTTGAACCATGACGAAACAGGCAGAAAGTCTTTGAGTGATGGAATTGAGAGCATATGTCTTGGTTCATTTGAGGCTCTGTGGCCTCATTAAGCCAAATCAATAGGAGGAGTGATTTAAGCAAATGGATAAAAGCTATTTATTATTTAGCATTTTCTATTTGCTGAGGGCTGACCCATTCTCCAGCCCTACCTGTTCCTGACCCCACATTGTTAATTAATTTTTTTTCGGAGCCTCTCACTGATGGACAGGCATCCTTGGGTGCTTGGAATGAGCAAGTGTTCCCATTCTACAGATGGATGAGAGCGTGGCAAGGAGAACATCTCTCAGACAAGGAGACTGAAGCAAGGCATGGCTCATCCCCTTCATCAGCTAAGGAGATGAGAACAAGGACTAATGGAAGAGTGGGCCAAACATGGGTACAATGGCCCCAGATCAGCCTAGACGGCCACCCACAAATTCTACCCTCAAAGGCCAAAGACTCAGGTCCAGTGATCAGAGCTGCATTAAGCCATGACAATGATAATAAGGACTATCGATACTACTGTTCCTTACGGATCGCCCACTGTGCTCCAGGCACTGGGCTAAACTCTGTATTCACTGCACCTAGGATCCCCCACCAATCTTACGAGGTAGATTCCATCATCCAGCCCATTTTACAGATGAACAGACTGAGGCTCAGAGGTGATGTGTAACCCGCTCAACATTCCTCGAAGCAGCAGCTGAGGCACCAGGATATGAAACTGAGCTTTCTCAACCCCAACTACAACAACACTTCCAGGGTTTATATGGGTTCTGAAAAACTCAAGAAGCCTTTGCCATCAAGCTCAACCCAGTCGTCACTTTGGGGTTGGGGGGAGGGGAGTTGTGAATCTACAGACTTTTTAGGGATGTGAACAAGTCTTCAGAAGTTGGGACCCCAAATCGCCACTATGTGCTGGGAACTTGCTGTTTGCCAGACAACATGTGGAGGGAGGAATCCTACCTACTTCCCAGGTCAGGGGCATTAGACAGGTGAGTGAACCCACGTGTGTCATACCTGTATTCAAGATCGTGCTGTCGTCTGTCCCCACAGAGACCCACAGTCGTTCTGAGCCCTTATAAACCACTCCTCTTACCTCCAGAAGCCCGGAGGGAGCATTTATCTCTATGAAAACGGCATAAACGGAACTTGGGAAGACCCAAGCATCCCACCAAAGTCCCCACTCTTGTTCCTCTGGCCCCCAACCCAGCTGCCGTGGGTCTCCCAGGACTTCTGTAAACCCCGAGTCGGGGACGGTGTGCAAATGCGTCCAGGTCCTCTGACCAGAGGACAGCAATGCAGGAGCGTTCATGAAGGATTTTCCTGGGGGGAATGTGTGCGGGAGAGAGCAACGGCTAGGGAGCTGAGAGAGACCGAGAATCACATCTGACCTGCAGTGCAGGAGACGGCGTTGGAGGGAGGCTGGTTGGAGGCTGGGCCACCGTGCAGCCTCAGGAATGGCCAGCAAAGCTGCTGGGCAGCCCTAGAGCAAAGTCACTGGCAGAGGATCCTGTGTCTCCCAGGAGTGGCCCTGCCTCTGTATCCCTCTGTATCCATCATTGCTTGGGGCAGCCCCTGGGGAGCTCGCCCTCCCCAAATAGCCCTGGGGGGTTAGAGCAGCAGCTGGAGCCCTGGGGAAGTTATGCTCCCTGTCCTTAAAGGTCTGCAAGCTCATTCTCATGGCTACCCCAAGCTTCTGGAAGGTTTACAGAAACTCAAAGCAGGTGAGTGTTCCCAGGATGACCCCGATCCAATCTCCAAAGTCCACCTGCCTCGGGCACTGGCAGAGTCTCACCTGGGACCAGCCAGCTGCCGACGTAGGGATGAGAGCCTCCATCTGGGGGTGACGTGAACCCGGGTCCTGCAGTCGCAGTCTGAACTGGAGAGGCGGAAGCCAGTCTGGACCTGGGGGAGGGAGGAAGAGAGGAGAAGAAACGGAAGCCTCCCTGGGCCCTAAGTCCAAGGCAACCCCGATACACAGTCCACTCTCTCAACCGGTGCTTCCCCTGATTGGCGTGCATTGTAGGAACAGCCTGTTTCCATGAGGCTCACCCTGAGATGGCGTGATTAAGGGTCTTTGGGTCAGACCCATGGGGACTAGAATCCTCACCTCCGTGTCTGACTCCCTAGTTGGTCTTGGGAAGATCAAGTGACTTTGCCTCAGTCTACTCATCTGCAAAATGGGCTCGAGGAGAGCCCATCTCCCAGTGATGTTGGGAAAAAATAAAGGAGAGAAAGCAGTTAGCCCTGACTATTCCCTGCTGTACTCACTCCATCAGTGGTGTCCTGAGTCCCATTTCGAAGACATGAGAAAACACCCAGTTCATGGACTTGTGACGTGAAGACAGAGAGCGTATATGGACCCATTCACACAGAAACTGGTGCATGGCTGTGATTATTACATCAGTTTTATAAATAGTAACCGAAATCATCATCCCCAGGGGGCCGCATGAGCCCTCAGCTTGGGCCACATGGAAGTGGACCAAAGTTTGGTCAGGTCTACATCTTTACAGTCTGAACGGGCTAAAATTTCATGAGGGCACAGTTCACAGAGCTGCGGTGGAGTGTGGCAGGCACAAGGAGCCAGTGCCATCCAGAGCCTGAAAGGTCAGGGCAGGCTGCAGTTCCCAGAACCTCAAGAGAGAGCCGTCAGCAGGGGGGCTGCTGTGACCTTAAGCTGGGGGACTCGGCAACCCCAACCCCAGCACCTTCCCATCCTCTGATCCTCCTGTTGATCCTCTTGGCTGAGCCCCCAGGATGCCAGAGGGCGCGAGTCTGTGCAGTGATGGAGGGGAATTGGAGGGACCCACTGGAGATACCTGACAGCTCAGGCATCTTGAAATCCGAGACTCCCATGCCCCCACTTGCTCCCAGGTTCGTGACCGAGAGTGGTAGTTCTGCCATGACCAAAAGTGAAGGACCTGGCACAGGAGCACTAAGCAAGCTCTACGGACACACAAGTCCCTGCCCCCCACCCTCCTCCCACCCCAAGCTCGTGGCAAAGTCACCAAGGTAAAAACATCCCTGGGGGGGGCACATAGGAGTGCATCCAGGAGTGCTTCCTGGAGGAAGGGATACCCACCTGAGCTGGGAAGGAAGAGAGGAGTGAGTCCTGTGAAGAGGACAGAAGAGCAGGGTTGATGTGGGGGGTGGGGGGCGAGATGGGGTGGGTGTGGAACATAAAGGGACAGGAGGCTGGAAAGGTGGGCTGGGCCAGGTCATGCAGAACCTCAGAGACTGAGGAAATCAGCCTGAGCGAGGCCTGGGGGCCAGGCAGGTGAGTGACTGTTGCCTTCCATCCCCGGCAGAAAAGGGAGGGAGAGAGCAGAAAAGGGAGGGAGAGAGAGGGACTGAGCGCCTGGGGAGGGAGGGATCCAATGAGTAGCAATCGAGCTGTGCCTGGAACCAGAGCGAGGAGTGGGAGTGTGTGTAGTATCTAATTTCTGCTGGCATGCGTGGCCGGGAGCACATGTGTGACCTGACCTGGGAGGAGGTCAAAATGACCCACAAACAGCTGAACATTCCTGATCATTCTATTTCCAAATCCAGGGGTTGTTTCCAGGAGCTCAGCAACTCTTCCCCACACAAAGCACCCCATGGCCGCAGCCTCCCGACCCTCTCCCCACCACCCCGACCCCCTCATCGCCCCCCCCCACCCGGCCACCACCCATCCATGCCCAAACGAGCGCTCAGCCAGCTGCCAAACTGCAGGAACGGACCAGGGGGAGCGCTTGGGGACTCTGAAGATGACCCAAGTCTGCTTACTCAGGAGACAGAAACGTGATCCATCGTCCCAGGGGCAGGCACGACTCCGGGGGCAATGAGCTGCCAGATATAATTAGACTAAGGCCCAGCAACAGGCTCGATGCCCTGTGCATATCAGCACCCTCGTCCTGACTTCTGTTTCTGGTGCCTAAGCACCATGGCTTTACCCAAGCCCTGACCTAGAGAGCCTCGAGGCAGAGAACGGCTTGAGGTTTGCCCTTCAGATGGGCGTGGTGGCCACGGCCGCTACCCTGGAATCATGAATCGTAATAATAGAGTTCGTAATAATGATTGGCGATAATAGTGGAGGTGATGATAATGCAATCAGGGCGACCACCCTTTTTTAAATTAATTAACTCATGTGTTGAGAGTGGGGAGAGGGGGAGCGAGAGAAAGAATCCCAAGCAGGTGCTGCACTGAGCGGGGAGACCGATGCAGGGCTCCATCCCATGAATCGGAGATGACGATCTGAGCCGAAACCAAAAGGCAGAGGCTCGGCCGACCTTGAGCCACCGAGACGCCCCAAGTGCAACCACCTTCTGAGTTTACATACATCTGTGGCAGGTACTGTGACCGCATCGAACCCACCCAGTGATCTCATGGGGAAGGTCATGGGGAATCCCCACCTTTTAGTGATGATGGAGAGGCTCAGAGAACACCAAGTGAGAAAAGCAGAAATTGAACTTGGGTCGTTCTGGACTTCCAAGCATGGCTTCTTAACTGCTCTGCTAGTTTCTACTGACAGAGGATGGCTCTGGAAACGTCCTGCCATTGTTCCAGCTCATGAGTGAGTCCCAAACTCCAACCTAGGATTCTGAGAACTAGAATCACTGGATTCTAGCTGCAAATTACTCTACCTCTGTGCTCTGGTTGGAGGCAGCTTCATATCCGTGCTGGTAAGTAGGAGAAACATACAAAGGAAAGTTGGCCCCTCATCTTGGAACGCACTTGACCTGATGAAGACCATGGAGTGAATTGATATGGCCTCTATTTTTGAAGGATGTATTTCTGAACACTCGTCTCCAACTTTTCTAACAGGCCCCACATAGAAGTACTCAGACTCACGAAGCATTTATGTGGCACCTGCTGGACACAATAGGTAGCTATAGGCATTCTACCAAATGCAGGAAGAGACGAAGGGATGACTCCCTGGGAGGGTTTAATCTCTCACTGAGGCAGGAAACAGTGGCCCCACTTCACGCAGAGCTGCCCATCACTGCCTGCACTCCTGACAGCTGCAGACTGTGGCTCCCAGCGCTGGCAGGTGAGCTGGAGAAAGGGGGTATTGTCATCTCCTAGCATGTGGCGTCCACAACTTTCCCACAGCCTCGCAAAACATTCTCAATGTCTTCTTCTCCCAGCTCCATCTATGTATCCCTGGGTTGAGAAAGAATTGCACTCCTCTCCCTTGTAAGCTCAGAGTTCCCGGCATCATTTTGGGCAGAAGTGTGCATGGACGCTGATAGTCTTCTTTGATGGGATCCAGCCAGCCCAACCCCTCCTCTATCAGAATGCCTTGTTTACCCATTAGTGAAGCTTTGGACTCCAGCAGCAGACAGGCCGGCTCCAGGGCATTTAAAAGGTCAAGAATCAAGGGCCCAGGAAGGCAGTCAGCTGGGATTCTTCTGATCAACAGAGTTTCCAAGGATGAACATGGTTTTCTAAAGGTACCAGCAATGTGCTCTGTCCTAGAAGAGAAGGGACCCAACTAGTCAGAGGTGATCCTCTCCAGGAAATAATCATTCTCTCCCGCCTGAGATGGCCCATGGTCCTGGAGTGCCTGACCTTGATTGGAAGCACTGGCTGCATCCCTTTGACCTTGGGGAAACATTCTTGGAAAAGCTGCTGCCTTGGAAAAACAGAGGCAGTAAAACCAAACGGAATTCTGCCCTAGTACTGGGGGTCCACGTAGTCCTCAAGAGTAAAGGCTCATTCCAACCAGGAGGAATCCCAAGGACTTAACCATAACAAGCATTACCTTTTAAAATCCCTTGCATGCCCTTGGCACTTCTGCAGAGCACAGTCCACGATTCTCCCCTCTAATACGACAACCCGAAGAGGTACTTACTTACTCTCTTCCCCATGTTACAGGTGAGGCCCAAAGAGGATACGTTCTCCAGCTAGCTAAGTGGTGGAGTCGGAATTTGAACCCAGGTCTCTAGATATAGGTTGGCTCCATCCCTAGGCTGGGAGGAAAGAGCCCCAACCTAGCAGCTGGGAGTGACAGAGGGGCTGGGTGGGAAGCTTGTGGAGGCCAGAGTGGACGAAAAGGCTCTATTTGCTCATTGTTTGCTTTTCCCAGCACAGTTCAGGGGAGAAGGAGCCCTGACGGGCTGAACTGGTCAGACTGGGATGGGGGGGTATGGGAGAGGTAACACTGGGACCAGCTGGAAGGTAGAGGATGACTCATCACTTGAATGGCGTCTAGCTGGCAGGAAGCACAGGAAGAGACAAAGGAACAAACTTAGCTCATTTTATAGACGTGAAAACTGAGACCCAGACGAAAAGGGTCCTGGCCAAATGTGGACTGAGGTTACTGGTTCCCTGGTGCCTACAATACTTCTTTTCCAAAAAACAAGCACAATAATCATAAATGCAGCCATCATTTCACTAAGTGCTTCAGACATGTCAAGCCCTGTGCTGAGCATCACATCGATGGCATTGTGCTACCTTATATATATGTTATAAATACAAGTAACATATATAAATAATAACTATATATTAAAATTGGGTGATCTTGTACAAGTCCCTAAATTATGAGTCTTGGTTTTTTTCATCTGTAAAGTATGGATAGGTGTGACCAGTTATTAGAGCTGTAATATGTTAGATTTCATAAAGGAATGGCAATAAGGTGGGCAGTCTCAATCAGTATAAATGGAAGAAAGTTCTCACTATGAGACCTTCTTTCTTGGCTGTATGACTTACCTATTCCATCACAAATCACCATGAACTTAGTGCCTTGAAACAACACATACTTACTCTCTCCGTTTTTGTGCACCAGGAATTCAGGCAGACTTTACCTGGGTCCTCTCTTGTAGAGTCCCCCCAGTAGCCCACCATCTAGGTGTTGGTCAGGGTTGAGTGCTCATCCGAAAGCTCACCTAGGACAGATTCTGCTTCCAAGCTTATAATTTAAGGGACTTGCGTTGTTGTTGGCAGGATCCAGCTCCTTCTGGGCTGCTGGGCTAAGAGCCTCAGTTCCCAGCCGGCTGTTAGCCAAAAGCACCCTCAACCCTCAGTTCCTTGTCAAATGGGCCTCTCCAATATGGAACTAGCTTTACCAAAGCCAGCAAGGCTCTGCTAGCAAGAGGGGTGGTTGCAACCTTATACAATGTAATCATGGAAGGAGCTTCCCATCTTGTATTCCATATTCTGTCAGAATATGCCGACAGATCCCAGAAGGCAGATGGCAGATGCCAGAAGGTAGGGATTACTGGGGCCATCTTAGCGTCTTTGTACCACACTCGCTGACATTTTCCTCCCCTTCTACAGAGGTCTTTACTACCGGCCCATCAAGGAGGACACATCTGCTCTTTAGCCCAAAAGAACTGTAGCCTTAAGACCCCTCCTATATAGCAGACCAGGTTAACCACCAGCTGGAAAGCACCAGAAAATCCAATGCCCTGTCCTTGAAGAGCACGGAAAAGAGGCATGGTTTTGAATGACACATAAGCACGGGCTTCATAATCTAATTTGAGGTGGTGTTTCTCCTAAAGACAGATGGAACCTTGCTTACAAACACTTTTATAAAATAAAGTGTCCTGTTTGAGATCAGGCAGAATCACATAGAACTCAAAATACCTTTGAGCCCAAATTACATTTATTTACCTAGCAAATATTTACTGAACATCTACTTACTGCCAGCACTGTTCTCAGCCCTGGGGACACTGTTGGTTAAAAATTATAATAATAAAATTCACATTCTATCGGCAGAACCTGGAGGAGGGGTGGGAAGAGACAGAGAGTAAAATAAATATCCGATATTCTCTGCAATAGCAATAACCCATCATATGTGACTCAACTATAAAGTTTAAACATGAAACTTTAAATCCATGGTTTATCTCCAAATATGAGAATTGCTTTAAGACATTTATTGACAATTCCAGTAACTATTGCCTCAACAGAACAAAATTTCTCCAAAATGAAATTAATCTTTAAATAACTATAAAAATCTTAATGGAGGTAATAAATACATGGGCATATACCTTTGTTACAATTCACTGAAACGTTCTATTTAGAATTTGTGTGTCTTATTGCTTGTAAATTATACCCCAGTGAAAAAAATAAGAATTCATTTCAGAGAAAAACTACCTAAGGAGTACCATGCCTGGGAAAAAAATTTCCTAATTTGGCAATATCATTGCCACATTATCTGAAGATATTGATTGTGGCCATATAGTCATCTTGCTAAAATGACATTAAGAAAATACACTTTTACATTACGAATATACAGCAACTTGTGAATTATAGATTCCTTTATGTTACCTCTCATCCAACATCAGTAGACCCTTAACTGAAGACCGAGTCTTGCATGATTATAATCAAAATCAGTCATGTTTGATATTTTGCTGATTTTCAATTATTAAATACCATGTTATTACACATGTTTTTTAAAAATTTTGTTGTTATGTGTTGTGTATGTCAAGACTGGAGCCCAGGACACATTTTATGTAATAGTTGGTTAGTTTATATCGTAACATCAAATATGTGGGTCTCCCAGTTTTCTTTGTGGGAAAAAAAAAAGATTCCTTTTGAGTGTTTGTGGTAGGGCAAGTGTGGGAGGTGAGGGGTTAGAGAAGGGGAATGATTATGGAATATCAGGTTAGGTTAGAATCCAGAGCAGAAGGCAAAAGACTCAACAGAGAGAACAAAGGTGAAATGGGGCTCTGAGTTCATTGGGGCTTAGCGCTAGCATTGTTCAGAGGAGAATGACCATGTGTCTTCCTCTTGGAGCATCACTGCTCCTGGGGACTCAGGACCAGCACATCACCAACACTGCAGGTTCCCAGGACTCACCTACAGAAAGTCTGCATCAGTAGGTTCCAGGATGTGGCCCAAGACTGAATTTTTTACAAAGGTCTGCTGGTAAAATTACAATTTACAAGCATTGTTTTCAGGGTAATTCCAAGGATCGTGGACCTTCTTATGTTCTAACTAAGTCGTATTTATGGCATCCTTTAAAACATACATACTTGTGAGCAGTTAGAACCCCCAGGACCTCTGCCTC
Organism: Mellivora capensis; assembly: GCA_004024625.1. Taxonomy (NCBI): domain Eukaryota; kingdom Metazoa; phylum Chordata; class Mammalia; order Carnivora; family Mustelidae; genus Mellivora; species Mellivora capensis. The sequence goes on from PISX010000508.1 coordinate 36,942, forward strand.
CCTTCCCCAGGAGGGCAGGAATTCACAGGTGTCTCTCTCTACCTCTGGCTAAGACCAGGCTGTTTTCCGACATCAGCCCAGCCCGCTGGAACCACCAGACTTGGGAATCATGGTTCACAGACCAGCAAGAGATGGTAGTAGTTAAGAACACTAAGCCTGGATAAAGGAATGCCAAACTTCTGTAAAGAACCAAATGGTAAATATTTTCACCTCTGAGAGCTAGACAGTCTCTGTGACAATAATTCCGCTCTGTCACTGTGGCACAAAAGCAGCTACTGGTGATACACAAATGAATGGGTGTGGCTGTGTCCCAATAAAACTTTATTTACAAAAATGGGTGATGGGCCACATTTGGCCCCTCTGCCATAAATTTACCAACCCTGGCTAGAGATCCAGGGGGAATGGCCGTGAAAGCCCAGCTCCACGGGGCTATTCGCCCTCACCTGAGTCACCCAGCGTCTCTGAGCCTGTCTCCTCATGTGCAAATTCAGAAAAATGATCAGACCAGTGTCACGGTGTCACCATGAGACCCCTCACGTTTTAAATACAAAGTATTTGGCATCATTCTTGGGACCCGGTACACCATGAGGAAAGTCAGCTGTGACTCCTGTCCGGTTTAGATGGCCAAGGTTCTGACCATGGCCCCACCCCTTCCTACCCCCACCCAGAGGGTGACCTCTCTATGCCTGAGTTTCTAATACGTCAAGTCAGAATAGTAACAGTTGTGAGAATTGAATGAGATGCCAAGTATAACGCACGTAAGTGCACTCAAAAGTTAGCTTGAGTTATTTTTTTTGTTATAGCATGGTTATAAATTACTGTTTTATTATTACTATTTATTGTTATTATTATTATTATTATTATTATTATTATTTTATATCCTTCACAAGCAAGAAAACAGGACCCAAAGCCTTACCTTTTCCAAAAGTCTTTAAGATTTGAGACTTTGGTCCAAAACCCTGACTGAAAAAATGTATTTCTGGGCACCCACACACCAGCTTGGGGACAGCCATACAGAGACCAAAAGAACCAGAGCACAATCGTACTCATCACACCTAACATTGTCTTTCAATTCTTAACTAAAGATGAAACACAACATCGAGAAACCCTATGAGAGCTTTGAGACAAAGCTCTGGGACAGGGAAAAAAAGGAGGGGGGGGCTATTTTAATAAATAGATTATTTTTATCTGGTTTTAATCTGAGATTTGCACTGGGTTCATCCTGCCCTTCATCTCCAGGATTTGCCATCAGCCTGTCAAAGACAAGGCTGCCTTGGCAAATGGGCTCTCTTTTGTTATTTATATATATGCTGAGTCTGTTTTGATGGGGATTCTCCTAACACGCACAAAAGCTGACATAATTATCTCTGTAACTTAGAGAAAATTACAGGGCCTTTTGCAGAAAGTGGTTCTTGAATCTTTCCTCTAGATTGCTACAACACACACACACACACACACACACACACGAAAGTCTGAACAGCACTAAGGTAATTAAAGCAGCTGGGATTGACTGGGGTTCTGAGTGACCTTTTGGTAACTTACCTATGCCTGCCATTTAGAGAAAGAATAATTTATGATGCAAGTCAAAGAGCAGAAAACCAAGGCGGACAGAAATAGTATTCTGATTACCTTCGAGTGGTGAGCGGTCCGGAGGGCCTGAGCCCCTTGTGAAAAAAGGAACAAAAGCAGTAAACGCCCAGGTTCGCCCAGACCCAGACGCCTGTGGCTCCCAGGGTGCGTCTGCTGTTCTGATTTGTAGAATCCAAGAATTTCAGGGCTGGCACGGTCTTTACCGGTCTGACTGAGCCCATTCATCTGACAAATAAGGAAACTGAGGCTCGGGGAGGGGCTGAGTTGTTCCAGAGCCCATTACAGTGCACCTGTCCACAGGCGTGAAGATTTCACCATTTTATTGGGACACTGGTATTCCAGATAGAGGGATCTTCATTTGTAAATTCTAAATAAGTTTGTCACTAGAGTCACAAATCAGGTTTGCAGAATCAAGCTCTGAAGCCATGGCCCCTGTTCTTTTCCGGTTCCCTGTTAGACACTCAACACATTTTTGTGGAACCAGCTTTCAGTAGAAATTGTCCCTGGACTCGAGAGATGCATGGGAGAGCTGGGGAGGCTCTGTATCAAAAATGGTGCCCATTTGGGACCAAAACAATGAAACAAAAGATCTGGTGCCAACCACCACGCCCCCATCCAAGACTTCCCTTAATGCACTCATAAAAGTATCCCACTTTCACTTATGCTGTTACCTCGACCTGGGAAACGCGTCTCCCATCTCTGGAGCTTCATGTCCCACCCATAACTGAAACCCCAGCTCGCATGCAACCTCCTCCAGGAAGCTCTCGCTGCTTTCTCCTACATGGAAGCAATCCTTCCCTCTTTCAAGCTAACCCCCACACAGCCCTCGGGATTTTGTTTAAATGTCGATTTGTCAGGGGAACCTTTCCTGACCCTCTGGATGAGATTAGATTTTCTTACCTTTACTCTCAATAACAATGGCCACATTTTCTTTATTATCTATCCTTCCCCTCTGAACAGTAAGTTTCATGAGAACAAAGACTATATCTGTTCTGTTTTCTGTCGTACCCCTAGAATCCAGCACAGTGCCTTGACCACAGGAGTAAATGGATGGATGGATGGATGGGTGGATGGATGGGTGGATGGGTGGGTGGGTGGATGGGTGGGTGGGTGGAGGGATGGATCAATGGATCAATCAATGGATCAATGAATCAATTAATCAGTGAACGATAGTACAAATGAACAAATAAGTCAATGAATTAATGAATAAATCAATGAATTAATCATTTGTATGCTATTTATCCTATCTCTGCCACGCAGTTGAACTTATTTCTCAAAGACAGAACAATGCAATGATTGAAAGTGTGTTTCCTAAAGCCAGTCTGCCTGAGATCAAACCTTGACTCGATTTACCACCTGTGTCCTGTGTGATGTTAGGCAAACCACTTCACATTTCTGAGCCTCAGTTTCTCCACGGATGAGAACAACCATCCTGCCCACACCTCTCAGGACTGTTGTAGGTTTAAATGAGATAATACATGTAAAGTGCTCAGCACATCACACGTGTTCAGTAAATGTTCGCTGTTACTGTTCTGAGAGTGTCCTACTTGGGGCAAGAATTGCCAAACTTATCTTTGGAAGACCTAGCACCCAGCACAGCGCTCTATTTGGTTCTCAAAAATATCAACTACACAGACGGATATTTTAAATCTCTCTGTATCATGGGAATGTCAAATGTGTCAGTGTTTTAAAGGGAAGCTAAAGGGACAGGACAGCTAAATGCAATACTTCACACTGGACGGGATCCTAGGAGAACGCTAAGAAGGACATTGTTGGGTCCACCAACAAAGCTGGATCCGAGGAGGTAAGGGAAAGTCTTGTATCAGTGTTAAATTTTCTGAAGTTGCTACTGTAATGTGGTTGCATGAGACCATCTCTGTTCTTTGGAAATACACTGAAATACTCAGAGGTAAAAGGCCATGGTATGTGCCACTTATTCTCAGATGTTTCAGGAAAAAGAAAAAAAATATATATATAAAGTTATATATGTACAATTTTATATATAATTATTTATATAAAAATAAATAAATATATATATTTGAGAGAAAAGAACTCAGAGCAAAATGTTAACAACAGATGACCCTGATAAAGGACATACGGATATTCTTGAAACTCTTCGGCAGGCTTGAAATTTTTTCCAAATAAAAAGATTTCTGGAAATCATGGGATGAACCTGGAGCCAGCTTGTGTTATCATTCCGGGTTTTCAAATAATAGTTATGTCTTAAAAGTAATCTGGTGGATTAATTTCAAGTAGAGAGTCCATTGAGAAGACTTCAGAAGGGGCGCACACACGATTTCTCCATCCCTCCTTCATAGCAAATGTTGCTAATCCAGATGGCGCTCTTTCTCAATAAATCCAGACACAGCCTCAGAATCCTTCTTAACACAGCTAGCTACCGCCAGTCCCACAGGGTTGGCTCTCTGGAGGAAACAGCCACGGACTTGACCTCTTTCAGACATTTTTTCTGTTCCAGTTGGGGACACATCAAGATTCAAAGCCCCTCGAATGAAGGCACACTGGTCCCTGGAATGCCTAATCTACAAACCGTACCTCAAAGACATCTATACTTTATCCCTCCCAAAGCCTAGAACGGATTCCTTTCGTGAGAGGAGGTTCCATGTGATAGGAAGATTCTGGGAGTTAGGTATCCTTGTGTTTGAATACTGCCTCTGTCACCTTCCAACCCAGACAAGCTGCTTTGCTTTCCTGTGGCTCAGTTTCCCTATATACAAGTAGGAACAGGCAACTCCCAGGCTATTGCGAGGCACTGCTAAGGCAGTGAACGTGAGCATCCTGGACCCTTTCCAGCCAAATGATAGGATTACAGTGATCATGATTATCATCGTCTCCATAATCATCTTCCCGGTTTCTTCTCTGCGATTACACCCCCCACCAGCTAATGGAGCCCCGCTGCTCTTTAAGAGCCAGGGGAAGCTGCCTCTGCCCAAAACATTTCCAGGTTGGGTTTTTCAACAACCCACCCAGCCCTCCTGCCTTGAACCTGAATCATACCGGAGTTTCAAGAGAGCAGTTACGTGTCCATTCTCTTCAATTATCACTGAAAGGTTAAGTGCTCCAGCCCTTAGCCCCAGATGCCCATCTAGGGTTTCCATTATGAGCCAAGCTAGAGGAGCTGGGTCTGTGAGTTCATCTTCCCGCCCTGGCCCCTCCAGCTAATAGAAGGTCGGCCACTCTCCTGCGCATAAAGCTTTCTCCCTGGGCAAAGCCAGTCAATTTAAATGGCACTCACAGCTCATGCCCGCATGTCATGAGCTCTGGGTACTCCAAGGAGCAGAAGCAATAAAATCTATTAGGTCTCCTTTGTCCCATCTTCTTGTGAACTTCTAAGAAAAAGGCACTAAGAGGATCAGTACCCAGAAAAACCTTCGTAATTGTGGCTTCTACACAGCGAATGAGGACAATTACCAAGGCAACCGGCCCATCGTTCTGGTTAAGGGCAGAGGGAGTTTCGTCGAGAAGAGGCTGTTTCGAACCTCTATTGTGCTGTAATCAGAGAGTAACCAACATTTTAAAAGGCCGTTGTGTAAAAACAGGAGGGACGGCAGGGGAGGGAAAGAGGAGAGGGGGGAAAAATTAATTTCCTCTCATTTCCTGCCTGTTCCATTGATTGCGGTCCAAAGGCAAGATGATGCGATGTACCCTTGCACCTGGGGCCACGGGAGCTGGCAGCCGAGAAGGCAGTGTTGTCTGATTTTTACTGATGCATTTATTTATTTATTTATTTTCCCTGCTGGGCCCGGCATCTGCGGCAAAGATTCCCGAGACAGGGGCGGTGAAGGTATCAGTAAAAATCTCGCAGGCTGGTAGAGAGCCTCTTCTAGTGGCTTCTAGCCCCCTGGAGAAGGAACACAACGTAGCCCTTCCTGATCCAGCTTCTACCGGCTCAGCCACTCGTCTGGGCGAAGTCCTTTTGCTCATCAGTGTGTTGTGTGAGTTTCAGCTGGAAATCAGGGTCCTGTCAGGATAAAGCGATAATCGGGACACAGAGGGGACCAGAAAACTCCAGTTTTTCTGTCCTGGGGACTCTGGAGATTCTAACTGAAACCGAACCGGAGACGAATTTTTTTCCTCCTGTGCCGTGCGAGGCTCCTGGGAGGGTCAATGGCACCGAGGAGAATTGGTCTTTGAGGCATGGTCCCCATGGCCTCACCCCAGGTCCTCGTGACCCTGTCTTGATCCCCTTCCCCAACCCAGCCCCAGGCAATAAAATAAATACTCCACGACCTGCCCCGTGTTTGCTCAGAGAAGAGAACGCACAAGGCTTCCAATGACACAGAAGCTACCTTTTCCACTGATGAGCTCCCCACCCCCGGGACAAGGGGCGCGAAGGGAGAGGTGTTCCCAGTGGAAGAAATTCATTTATTCACTCAGCAAATCCAGGCCAGACACTATTCTCCTATTTCTTACAGCCATGGTTGTTTCCAGCTAGCAGGGTCTTTAACTCCGGTTACTCGAAGGGAACAGTAATGAAAACAGTCGTCGCCAAAGTCATCCTAACAGCAAGGAGCAGCAAGAGAGTTTGCTAAGCGTCAGGCCGCGTGTCCCTTCCTTAGGCCTCTGGGGCATTATGGTATCAAGTCAGGGTCCCAGCCAGAAATAAGCGGCATGTCCAAAGGGTTTGATTGAGGAGCATTTCATGTAAGGTCTCTCTTTTTTTCTAGATGTGCTACGATGTTTTTAAATTTTTTTTTCCCATTTGCAGCTTTATTGAGCTATCATTGGCACGGAACGCGGGGCAAGGGTAAGGCCTATGAAGTGTGCACTGGGTACACGGATTGCCACGTGGTCACGGCTGCAGGGCTCGTTGACACGTCTTTCGTGTCACGTGACTCCCGTTTCTCTTCTTCGGGGAAGAACGTTTAAGATCTCTCAGCCACTTGCAAGTCCATGACGCAGTCTTTGCTAAGGTCTGGGGTCACAGGTGTGAACAGGGTTGAAGGAAGCACTAAGGGATATTGGAATTTCTGCGGCCTGCAATCGTGGGGTGCCATCAGCATCCTCGGCCGAGGGAAGGGGAGTAGTGTCCCTAGGCGAGGGAGTGCCAGACGCTGGAAGGAGAGCTGCCCGGCAGGAACTGGGGAAACAGAATGCCCCAGCCCGTCTCTCCTTCTGTCCTCTCTCCTCTCTCTCATCAGAGATGTCTACTGGCCAATTCCAATAGGAAGCAGAAGGCGAAAGAACCAGGTGACACAGGCCATGCCAGGCAACCCCCCAGAACACACCGAACAGGGTTAGAAGGGCAGGGAGATGTGGGGGTCAGGAAGGGACAAGTGGAGAACAGCTAGCACCTCAGTGTCCCCATTTTACAGACAGAAATACTGAGTCCCCAAGAAAGAGGAAAGAGTTCATCCTGTCAGCCAGTGATGGAGTGAGAATTTGAATGTATATCTAAAGCTGTATTGAGGAGGGGGCCCGAGACTCCCTAGTTCTGGAACTGAGGGATCTAATGACCATAAGGGGCTGGGACAGTGGCTCTCAACTTTAGTCTGGAGAAAAATCACTGGGGAGCTTGTCGAAATGAAGACCCCCCAGGCCCTGTATCCAAAGTGTCTGATTCGGTAGCTCAGGGAGTGGGTGTCAGGAAGCACATAGTAACAAGCACGTGGACTAAGAACCTCACTCCAGCCAACACTCGCCCAAGAACACACGGGTAGGGGAGCATCTACGTCAGATGGAATCACTCTGGACAGACACGACACAGCGTTCACAACGGAGTCCACCGAATGGAACTTACGCACATGATCAGGTCCCTCTCCTGCCTCCCCTGGGACCAGACCCACAGTGATCCAAACCCGTTCTGGGCCCGGGCGATGAACAAAGCAGCTTACTTGTTGCATAATTCTTCAAGAGTTAACAGAAGACACAGAAGAAAAAGGGAGAGGATCTACTCTTTCTCTGGTGTCTGTGTGACACCAAAAGAAAATTCCTCCAAACTGGGCAGCCATTTGCCCCAAGGATCTGGAAGAAGGGCCAGCATTTGACATCCTGTCTGCTCTAAAAGGGACACCTGCTCCTTCTCGGCTCCACCCAGTGGGAACCATGCAGACCTGAGGACCTGGTTTGCTCCTTCTTCCAGTTGTTTAAGAGGACCCAGAAATCTAGATTCTTACCTGGAATATTCCCCTCTTTAAATGAAGGCAGCTGGGGCGCCTGGGTGGCTCAGTAGGTTAAAGCCTCTGCCTTCAGCTCAGATCAAGATCTCAGGGTCCTGGGATCGAGCCCTGCATCGGGCTCTCTGCTCAGCAGGGAGCCTGCTTCCCTCTCTCTCTCTGCCTGCCTCTCTGCCTACTTGTGATCTCTGTCTGTCAAATAAATAAATAAATGAATCTTTCGAAAAATAATAATAATAAAATAAATGAAGGCAGCTACCCCAGTGGGCCTCACTAAAATAAAGCAAAAACAAAACCATCACTGCCGGGGTGGGGAGGCAGGAGACTTCTCAGAGGGCCACGAGTTTGTAAGCCCCGTTGCAGGCTACATCATCCAGGATCCAGGATGGTCAGATGCTATCCCTGGGGAAGCACCCCAGCCTCTAGTCCTGGTGCTGAAGTGAACTCGCCATGTGGCCCTGGGATGCCAGTCCCCTCATTTGTTTCCCCAAGGGCGATGGAAGAGGACAGTCCCAAAGACCCTTTCCTAGAACTTGGGGCTGCCTGATTTGGCCTGCTGCCCCCTCGGGAGTGAAGCTACTGGACCGCATGATTGTTGTCGAGGGACGTCCATGCTTACCTCTGAGAGCGGGTTTTTCCAGGCTCCTCCTGCTGTCGTCTGAATAATCCCCGACGGTGACCACCGTCCCCTCTCTCCCTGAGAAGCAAGAAGGCTGGCCATAGTTACAGAATAGTTACCAGGAAAAACCTCTGAGGACAACATGGGGCCTCTTCAAGTATCTTCTAGCTCCATGCAAACAGAAATAACAGTGCACCTTCTTTACCCAGGCGCGCCGCCTGCTGCTGGGCGACCTGGGACGTGTCGCTACCAGAGCCATTTTACCCACCAGAGCGTCCCTTACGTATTTCTAGAAGGCATGCTGGAGATGGCCCTGAGGGATCATGGCTGGGCCACCCAGAAAGGACCTTGGGTTACAACAGCCCTAGACCAGGAGCAGACTCAGATCTTTTCTATCCATCCCATCCTGAGACCCAAGCCTACATAGCCGCATCACTGCTTTTGATGCCAAGACTCATCCCGCGTCCCGTTCCATGACAGCTGTCCTGTCCGAGCCTGTGTCATGTCCCACCCGGATGACGGCAACAGCCTTCCAACACCCGCTGACGTCTTAATCCCCAAGGAGGCCTGGAAATCATGGCAGCAACACCCTGCCATTCTTCCCATCAACGCGTACACTCCATAATTCTGCCCCGTGAACCCAGGCTTGCCTTGTCCCTTGCTCTGATTAATGGAAAATGGTAGGGATGGAATTTGGGAATGTGATGTCACATGGGCTTCCTCTTTCCTCCCCCAGGCGCTCAGCCACCACGCTGCGAAGGGGCTGGTCCAGCACAGCAGGGGAAGGGAAACGGCGAAGGGAGCCCCCCTGCCTTCCGTTTACAGCAAGAGATAGCCAAAATGATGCCTTCTCAATATCCGTCCCCAGAAAAGAATTCTGCAATCAGTGTATGAGAATCTGACGCATGCAAATCGGCGACACTACCTTTGGGGTGAGTAAGAGGGGTGGGGGCGGGAGGAGCCTTCCTGTGCTGGTGGGGGACAGGAGAAGGACCAAACCTCCTTACCCTTCAGGGTCCTGATGTGTGTGAAGAGCTGTCATACACGCTAGTGAAGGCAGCTCACGGGAGTGGTTGCGGTTGTTTTATTGTGGTAAAATACACACAACAAAATACTGAGCATTTTAACCATGTTGAAGTACGCAATGCAGGGGTGTTAAACATGTTGGCAATGTCGAACGACCATCACCACCATTTAGTTCTGGAACTTCTTCACCCACGAAAAGAAATCCTGTACCCATTAATGGATACTGGTACAGCCACTGTGGAAAACAGTATGGAGGTTCCTCAAAAAATTAAAAATAGAGGCACCCTACAATCCAACAATCACACTACTGGGTATTTATCCAAAGGACACAACAACACTAATTCAGAGGGGCACATGCACCCCGATGTTTATAGCGGCATTATCTACAATAGCCAAATTATGGAAGCAGCCCATGTGTCCATCGACTGATGAATGGATAAAGACGATGCGGTCCGTAGATCCAATGGAATATTACTCAGCCATAAAAAAGAGCGGAATCTTGCCACTTGCACTGACGTAGATGGATCTAGAGAGGATACTGCTAAGTGAAATAAGTCCACGAAAGATGGATGCCATACAATGTGGAACTGAAGAAACAAAACAAATGGGCAAAGGGGAAGAGAGAGCGAAAGACAAACCCAAGAACAGACTCTGAACTATGGAGAACAAACCGATGGTTCCCAGAGGGGACGTGGATGAGGGGATGGGGGAAACAGGAGATGGGGATGGAGGCGGCGCTTGCGGGGATGAGCATGGGTGGGGGTGTGTGTGCAAGTGCTGAATCACTCTATTGTGCACCAGAAACTAATATAACACTGTGTGTTAACTAATGGGAATTAGGAAAAGAAATGAAATGAAAAGGAAAGGAAAAGTAAGGTAAGGTAAAGAAAGGAAAGGAAACAGAAAAGAAAAGACAAGAATAAAAAAAAGAAAAAAGAAAAGAGAGAGAAAAAGAAACCCTGTCCTCATTACACAATCATTCCCCACTCACCCCCCTCCTCCAGCCCCCGGTAAATATCAATCTACTTTCTGTCCCTACTGGGGACATTGCACGGAAGTAGAATCATGTGAGACACGATCTATCTTTTGTGTCTGGCATGTTGTGCTCAAGGTCTGTCCGTGGCCCAGCAGGCATCGACGCTTCATTCCTTTGTGTGGCTGAGCAATACTGCGTCATACGGACAGACCACGTTCTGGGGACCCGTTCGTCAGCTGATGGACGAGCACCTCAGAGCTCTTGGGAACCATGCTGCTGGGAATACGCATCACGCAGGTTCTGATCTAATCTGGCAGGACTCCACCGGAGGTCCTTGTGCGCTCCCCGGGGCCGTGTGGCGAGACTTCTTTGATTGTCACAAATGAGAGGAGTGGGACACCTGGGTGGCTCAGCTGATCATCGGGCTCTCTGCTCAGTGGGGAACCTGCTTCTCCCTCTGCCTGCCACTCCCCTCTGCTCCTGCTCTCTCTCTCTCTGACAAATAAAATCTTAAAAAAAAAATAAAATAAAGTAAGAGATGCTATTAGCATCCAGGATGTTGCTCACACCCGACAAGGCACAGGACAGCCCCCCATGAGAAGTGTCCTGCCCTCAGTGGCCCCAGTGCCGAGGTGGGGACACCCCACTCTGACCCAAGCTCTCCAGCCCCCATCGAGGCCAAGGGAACATATCAAACTCTCCTTTGAGTGCAGACTTGCTCCGCACACCCTTCCCAGACAATAGTGACCTTCCCGGCCCCAGAACCCAAGGCCGGCAGGCCAGTTTAGAAACGTGTGATTGTGGGTTGTTGCCTTTTTTTTTTTTTTTTAACACCCACCATTTCCAAGAGGGAAACCAAAACAAAACTCTCCAAATCAATTTGCGGGGGAAAATAAAAGGATATTTCTGATGTTTTCCTAAGCTTTTCATCCTTTTTAAAACAGGGAGTGGGGGGGTCAAGCAGCCGCCGAGGAATAAAAGCAAGTGTTCAAAAGCATCAGTGACCGAAAGTCCGCAGGAAATCAAAACAAACCCAGCTCTCAGTGTGCGTAATTACGGGTACAATCAAGTAATGAAAGCTTTATTAGTTTAATGTGATTCCATCAAGTACCAAAAAGCGGGAAGGGGAAAGAAAATGGATATAAAAGAAGAGAGGGAGGGGGGAGACATGAAAGAGGGACGTGAGCAGGCAGGATGGAGATGTTAAGACGCATCTTTAATTAAACCCTACGCCATGGGTGTTGGACCAGTGTCTACCCCAGGGAGCAGCAGGAGCAGACGCGGTCACCGCCCCCAGAAGGGGCGCCTCTGTATTCATGCAGCCAATCCGTTTTTGATACTACGTGCTGGCACTGTTTGGGGCAGTGGGATTCCAGCAATGAACAAAATAAACCAAAACCCCTCCCTTTCCCCCAGAATGTACACGCAAAGGGAGAAAACAGACATTAAACGAAATAGTAAGTAAGATGCGTGGTACATTAGGCAGAGAAAAATAAAGCAGGGGAGAAGAATAAGAAGGGTCAGGGATGGGGCAGTGTTGGGATTTGCAGCAGGTGGCCAAGGAAGGGATGGTAGACAAGCAAAGATCTGAGGGAAGTGAAGGAGGGAGCTAAGGGCAGATCTGGGGGGGGGGGGTAGAGCATTCCAGGCAGAGGGCAATGGAAGTGCAAATGTCCTGGGGTGGGATGCGCCTGTGGAGGATAGTGAGGGGGCCACCGGGAGAAGAGGGCAGGCCCGTAATGGAGGCCAGATCCTGTAGGGCCTCACAGGGCCCAGGAAGGTCTTTGGCTTTTACCCTGAGTGAGAAGGGAACCCTGCGGGGGAGCGGGGGCTTGGGACAAAGGAGACAGACTCAGGATCTACCTGCTGGGTAGAGAGGAGAGAGAAGTATGACAAGGACAGGAGTGAAGCATCTAGGAGACAAAATGTAGGCATCACTCGCTCTCAGGGTGCTGGATGTCTTACTTGCCCTGCCTACTCTCACCCCTGGAATGAAGGGTTATCTAGACCTGGATATGAGGAATGCACAGTGGACAGTGACAACCCCATTCAAGGAAGGACTTGTTGCCCCGGCTGCCGGGAGTGCTGTTGGTAGATGGCCCCTATAGGGATGGCCCTCAGGTCCCAGACCTTCCTGGAGTGTGTTTTAAAATGTGAGTTTTAGGGGCGCCTGGGTGGCTCAGTGGGTTAAAGCCTCTGCCTTTGGCTTAGGTTTTGGTCCCAGGGTCCTGGGATCGAGCCCCACATCGGACTCTCTGCTCAGCGGGGAGCCTGGTTTCTTTCCCCTCTCTCTGCCTGCCTGTCTGCCTACTTGTGATCTCTGTCTGTCAAATAAATAAATAAAATCTTTAAAAAATAAATAAAAATAAAATGTGGGTTTTAATACAATTCAGGCAGAGTAAAGCCAACGGATCCAGAAATGATGGCCACTGTAAGGGAGGTTCGTTACACTCACAGATCCCAGGAGGAGGGGACCCACCACACAAAGCCACTCTGGGGAAGCAGCAGGGCCAGGCAGGAGGAAGTGGGAACAGGAAAAACATGGAAGAGAGCCTTTACTGTGGTTTCCATGGGAAGGAACGGGTAAAGCAGGGTAAGCAGGCTTAGGACCGGCTTGTTTGAATAATCTGGCACGCTCCAGGGGAAAGGGGCTACCCCTCGCTGTCTGGTACCTGGCCCTGGGGTGATTGAGGCAGGGGGACAGTGGCCCAGAGTTTGAGAGAGCCCACAGAGGAGGTGATTGGTTTGCCTATGAAAGGCAAGGTCACAGGTGGCTGGTTTACTCTCTCCAAGAATTGGCTACTCCTGGGAGGGACAGTCCCCCAAGGTCTGAAAGGTCCCAGATGTCAAAACATCAGAATGAAAAGACACGCGTGACACAGGGTGGCCCCTTCCAGTGACTGACCCATGCAAGGGTATAAAGACCTGGGCCTCCCATCTCGTTGCCATATAGCATTCACGGATATGTTCCAATGCACCTGTGCAGACGTTAGGGGCAACAGGGGGTCACCAAAGAATGTCTCCAAATGGCCAACGAACGCATGAAAATATGCTCAACATCATTAGTCACCGGAGAAATGCCAATGAAAACCCAAATGGGATACTACTCCATTCTTGGAATTGGAAATTATGAAGTGTTGGCGAGAAGCCTTTCTCTTTCGCCAAGTCAAGCTGGGTGGGAGGAGAAGTCCACTGTGTTCTCCAAAACCATAGGAAGCCAGAGACAGTCCCGACAGATCCGAGAATTCAAGTCAACAAAGTAGCTCTTCAAATATCAAGGCAGACATCAGGCAAATCCACCATGCCTCCATCCTACCTCCTGAGGCCCCCACTCGGCGTGGTTTTCCCTCACAAGGCAATGTCCCCAAGCACACATGAATGGGGGGCCTCTATTTTGGCCTCAGAACCAAAGCCAAGGGGCAGAGGGCGGCAGACACAGCTTCAGGCTTGAACCCCAAGTCTGGAGAGCTGATGGCTACGTGGACTGTCGCATCTCTGACACGCTGCGTGAGTCAGAACCACACAAAGTCGACTTCAGGTTGGTTGTTTTGATAGGCATCCAAATGGCTTTCAAAAAATAAAAAAATAATCCTAGAGGTTACAGTGATGGGTATTGAAATCCAAATCCTAAAAGCCTCCTGACTATGGTGCTCTAGGTGGCCCAGAGACATTCTTTTTTTTTCCTCTTTTAATCTAAATCATGTTCCCAGACAGCACAGAGCCTGGTATAAATTCTTTTCTGCACTAATCTTTTATATACTTTTATGCTTGTCTGAGATGATTGAACATGACTCATTCATGGTTCTGTTTTCAACCACCACTGGTCTTTTCCAGTCGGCAACATCTGGTTTTTTGCAGTAAAAGGCTCCCTTTGTCTATCACGTAACTCTGTGGTGCTCTTAGGAGAAGGAGTGTCTACACCAAGGGCTGGTCAGGTGCCAATAACTGCCAGGCGTGGTAGGCAAGCCCGGAACATCTGCTCCGTTTACTGATGGTGATATGAAACTGAATGTCAGCTGAATGAAAACTGCCAGCTCTGCCAGTGTAGACTGGTGAATCTCAGCCTCTTTTACTGTTTTTGTTGCACACCCCCTTTTTCCCCCCTAAATAAAACTTAAGGAAAACTTTGAAAATTATTCCTGTTCTGGGGCAGATACACTCTCTCCTTCACCCTCAGGAGAACTCCGGGGGTACCTTCTCAGAAACCCCAGCACTCCAGACAGCTGCTTAAAAGCCACTGGTGTAGACAGAGTTCACGATACAGTTCTGGTTGACGTGAGTTATCTCCAGGTGATTTTGATTTTTTACCTCTGCTTTCCGTGTATTTTAAGTTCTCGATGATGAACGTTTATAACTCTGTAATCATAAAATAAATCGAATGTCTTAAAGAAAACTAGAATTGCTTGATACTCCTTCAACGTCCCTCATAAACCACCAAGCCAGTTTCTGGCAATCTGTCCATCAGTCTATTTTTTTTTTAAGATTTCATTTATTTATTTGAGAGAGCATGAGAGAAGTCAGCAGGAGAAGCAGACTCCCTGCCAAGCAGGGAGTCCAACACGGGACTCGATCCTGGGACTCCAGGATCATGACCTGAGCCGAAGGCAGTCACTTAACCAACTGAGCCACCCAGGCACCCCTGTCCATCAGTCTTAACCAAGCCGTACATGCACGCTGGGCTCCGCGTTGGCACTGAAGACATGCAGATGGACGGGATGGACGGCCACTGAGCTTCGAGATCGGACATGTTCATGGTGGGAAGACAGGACGGAAGTGGCTCTGCTCACCATCCATCTCCAGCAGCTCAAGGAACTACTTTCCATCCCTGCCACTTGGAGCCCCATGGGTCTAGAGAGTGTAGTCCCCAGAGCGAGGATGCTTCCATCACGGGATGCAGCAACAATCCCCTCTTTAAACTCAAATCAGTGACTGCCCCTGGTCACTTTGGGCAACTCTCGCCAGTTGGACAAGAAGGCAAAGCACCCGCCATATTGACAATTTATTGAACCACTCTTCTATAAATGGAAATTGGGGCTATTTCTGACTTTTAGCTACTGTGGGCAAAGATGCTACAAGAATTATTGAGCATGACTTTTTGTGAACATGTGTTCCCATGTGGGTAAATACCTGGGAGTGGAACGACCAGGTCGTGAGATTGGATGGATAACAACCTTAAAAGAAACTTCCAGTTTCCAAAATGGTTGTACCATTTTACACCAGTGTCCAAAGTGGTCGTACCATTTTACACCAACAAAGTAAATGTCCCCGTTGCTCCATATCCCTGTCGACACACAGCATTACCAGACTATTTTATTTTAACTATCCTAGGGTGTGTGAAGTATCTCACTGTGGTTTTAAGTGACATTTCCCTGACAGCTAACGATGCTGAGTGCTTTTCCCTGTGCTTATAAGCCATTCATGGATCTTTTCTTCTCAAATATCTATTCAAGTCATTTGCTCATTTTATTGTCTTTTTATTATTAATTTATGGGTATTTTTAATATATTCTGGATACAAGTCCAAAGGATATATTTGTTACAAGTATGTTTTCTGCCTCATGGCTGGCCTTTTCATCTTTAATGGGTTCTTTTGGTAAGCAGGAGTTTTAATTTTGATGAAGTACAATTTATCTTTTTTTCCCGTATGGTTAGTGCATTTTGTCTCTTCTCTCATAAATTTTTCGTGGACCCCCAGGATTGCTAAAATATTCTCCAATTTTTTTCTTCTAAAAGGTCTGTGGTTCATCTCTCACATTGAGGTCTATGATCCTTCTCAAATTCGTTTTTGTCTGTCAAGCAAAGTAAGCATTAAGGTTAATATTTTCAAACATTTATCCAGTCGTGCCAGTGCTGTTGCTTGAAAAGACTTTCCTTTCCTAATGGAACTAGGGCATTTGCTGAAAAGTACATGTGTGTGAGTCTATTTCTGGATTCTGGATTCTGTTCCATTGATCTATTGGTCTACCCTGAGGAGTATCCTCTTGCTTAGCTTTTTTCCCCCTGTCTCACCACGTTTCCTTTACCCCTCATCTGAGAGAACCCTCTTAATAAATCACTTGAATAACATTCCCATCACAGGCTCTGTGTGGGGGGAAAAGAGACCTAAAACAACAGACACGTGAATTAATAGTTAAATGAGATGCTTTCAGGTGCTAGCTACTGCTAGCAATATGATCAAATATGGTAAAACTGAGGAAAGGGACATTTGAGGCCCACTGACTTAGACAATAAGAGATCAGGAGAGCGTCAGTGTTGCGGTCGGTTCAGTGGTTCAACAGTGACAAGGCCACTGCCGGGTTTTGTTAATAAAGTTTTATTGGGACACAGCCATGCCCATATGTTCACGTACTGCCTGTGGTTGCTTTCCTACCCTAAGGGCAGAGGTAATAGTCACACAAGAAACCATATGGCCCGCAAAGCCTAAAATATTTACTATCTGGCCCTATAGGAAAAGTTGGCTGACCTTGGTCCTATTTTATCACTAGACTTTGAAATTTCTTGATGACATGCCTGGGGTTGGAAGTAAGCAAGGAGGTACCTGAGATAGGGGTCGCAACCTCTTATAACCTAATCTCTTCTCTTCCATTCTCTTTGATCTGGTAGGTTTGTGCCCTTAAAGATTTTACTGTCTTTTTTAATGAGCTTCCAGGAGGAAATGAGATGTACATGTTTTCTTTTTTTTTTTTTTAAGATTTTATTTATTTATTTGACAGAAATCACAAGTAAGCAGAGAGGGGGGCAGCGGGGAGCAGAGAGCCCAATGCGGGACTCAATCCCAGGACCCTGGGATCATGACCTGAGCCGAAGGCAGAAGCTTTAACCCATTGAGCCACCCAGGCGCCCCAAGATATACATGTTTTCAATCCATGCAGGTAATGATGACTTCCAAAGAAGTACCTAAGTGTCCGTAGGAACGAGTCTTTACAAAACTCTAAGATGGAAAGTAGTGTCTACAGAGAGGAAGTTAAATACACTGTATATTGTGAAGACAGGCATCCCTTTCTGCCCACTTTGGGCCACCAACCAGTGTCAACTCATCATGAAGATTTCATGCATCTGGAGCAAAATGAGAACCATGAAAAAAAAATTGTTCTCAAATAAAACCAAACACAATCATTGCCCTTTATTTGGAAATTGTCTCGTCAACTTTTGGTGTTAAAAAATATGCTTTCTAAAAAACAAAAGAAAGAAGAACAAATGGTGATTTTAAAATGGCAGAGATTTTTCTATTGTTTAGTCTCTGTCAAAACAAAAAGTTGACAACTTGAGGTTAGTCCCTCTAATTTTTCAGAAAATACACTGATCTAGAAAATACCGGAGTCTGGGAACCAACGTACTAAGAGCAGTGCTGCCAACGCAGGCCTCCTCCCGTGCCCCTCCCTAGAGCACCATATTGAGTGGGATGCTGAGGCTCTGTCTGATCTCACAGGATCGTGCAGTGATCGACTAGTGATGTCTGCATGAATGCAGGAAGCCTCGCACCGTGCATCTGCCTTCTGTAATGAGCATTATTATCAGCAGCTACACATTGATGGGTCTAGTCTTGAGAGCTGGGTGGCTGCCCAGCACACTGTAACCAACCTGCTCCCAAATACGCCCTAAGGCAACAAAAGAGGAGATTTCCAGGGCTGGGGCAAACACCCACTGCAGAAACCAGCTTGCTGGAAGGACCCCAAAGATGATGTCAAAGGCAGAAACAACAGTGTTGTCATAAAATAGACCCTGCTTCCCCCTAGCAACAGTGTTACAATGAGTGCCCTTGGCCAGTCACTGGGCCCAGCCCAATCAAAGATAACACAACGTGGCACCAGGCATATTGTAATATTTCAATGGCATCTCAGATCTTTTTACCCTCTTCCTCCAACCTCCCACCAAAGGACCAAGCTGGGGGGATGGCATCACCTTCTCTCCAGGAGCACACACGAGCTAGACTGGGTCTGGAATGATTTACAAACAGAGGTACTGATGACACAGTGGAGGGGAGGGAGGAAGAAGACTCTGCACTGTGTATATGCAACACCTGTTGGAAACTAACTTCCAAAACCTTAAAACCATTATGGCTGGTGAGGAGAAAGGACAGTTGTTGCTCACCAAAGGAAAAATAAAAATAACAAGGACATGGTCATGGTCACAGGACAAAAGACCGTCTCTCCCCAGAGAGAAGACGGCACAAACTGACACTCATAGGAACACAACAGCCACATTTTTGTGCATTTTTTTAAATGCAAAAAAAATAAATAAATAAACTTTTAGTTTGCAATTTGACATCGCGTACAACTGTCGTCCTGATAAAAGGCTGTTATCTGGGGAACTCTCGGGGGTACAGCTTCAAGCAAAATCTCATCCAATTTATTCCAGATAATTATTTCTATCATATAGCTGTCCGAACATCTGCTTTCCCCTGTGAGCATGGGGACCCCTGGAATCAACACCTTCACGGAGCCTTCGGAGTCTCGACTCTTCTCGGAAAAGCTAGGAGGATAAGGGAACCGAAGCTGAAGGCCTCTGGCTACTTCTCCTGCCTTCTCCCTGCAGGGCCTGTCTACAGGTCTGAGGTCCAGCCAGCAAGTGTGAGGCTGAATACTTATACCTTGAACTAATTTATTAAAAAGCAAAATAAAACTATGGTACTACAAGGCCCTTTTAAGGGCCTGCTGAAGTCTCAAAACAGCCGTGTGACGTCGATACCACATGACCCACTGCACGAAAGAAACCGGAGCTCAGAGCAGTTAAATGACTTACCTAGGAACACACAACACCTAAGAAATGAAGACAAAATGCAAACCCATCTCAGCCAGATGGCCAGCGGCACTCAGAAGGCACACACGTGCCAGCTGCTCACTCAGCACTGGCTCCCTGCAGGGTGTAAGCCAACCTAGGGAAAGAGGAGGGAGCCAAGAGGCCTAAAGTGGGTTCTTGAGTCTGGGGTCAAGAGCAGGGACAGGCACGGGCCCACTCTGGACTTGGTGCTACTTCTAACAGACAGCCTGCTAGTCCCAGCGTGGGACTGGGTTTCCCCATAAATACAGACCCCTTGCCAGGTGCCCCTGGTCCACGTACGAGGGAAACCCAACCCACAGAAACGACACAGATGCCAGGCCCCTTGGGCCTGATGAGCAGAAAGGGCCTTTCAATGATACATGCACACGTCCAAAACCCAACTAGGCCAGGTGGTCCCCTCCCTGACCACTCCACCCCTGAGCCTGGAAACCATTTCTTAAACATGAAAACAGGGACTCTAAACTGTGAGATTAAACAAGAGGCAGCCTTCTTATCTCAGGTAGGAGATCTGGAGGCCTTCTGGGTAGAGCAGTAACCAGATCCCTTTGTGATGTAAACTACTTAAACTAATCACTGTGAAAGCTTTTTCAGGGGAGAGGGGAAGGAGAGAGACAGGGGCCCCCCTCTAGCCCAGCCCAATTCCCCTGCAGTGACCCAAATAAGGGACTAAATCCACCTGTCCGAACCCTGGAGCCCAGCCTCGACCGCAGCCGCGTAGCCCAGAGCGCAGACAAGGAAGGCCAGGGATGGCCAGACCCATTTCACAGATGGGGCTCGGCAAGGCTCAGACATCGTGACATGTGACATCGCACTTCCCAAAGCCATGCTCGGGAAGCCATCCAGGGTCCCCTTACCATTGTGAAAACCACCCCAGCTAGCCCACCCTCTCCTCCCAAAAGGGGCGCTGAGCCATGCGCCATAAGTGAGTAATTAAAATGGAGCTTTGTGAGTCAGTTGTTCAACTGTCAGTAGCTTGAAATCAGCCCTGATAGGAGTATAGACATCCCAGGAACCCAAAAACACACAAAAAAAGGGGCTCTTTCATTCTATTCTGTCTTGTTTTCCAAAGAACTGGTTTGCCGACCCAACTCCATGCAAGGCGGTGAAAATGCTTCCAGCCTGAAGCCAGGAAGATGGGCGTTCACAGCCTGGCTTCTCTGAGAGAGCCTGGGGCCTTGGCAAGTTATTCCCGCCCCCGCCCCCATGGACCTCAGTTTCCTCATCTATAAAATGAAGCTAGTAACTACGTCATGGGGCACGTGAGGACTGGGGGGTCGGCACTGCTCCACTCAGGACTAGCTGGTACTAAATCAGCCCCAGCTTTCACTGCAATTAAAATAACAACACAGGGTCCCTGGCTGGCTCAGTGGGTGGAACTTGCAACTCCTGATCTCCCGGTTGTAAGTTTGTTGTAAGTTTGGGCCCCGAACTCGGTGTAGAGATTACTTAAAAATAAAATCGTTAAGGGACTCCTGGGTGGCTCAGTTGGCGAAGTATCCAGTCCTTGATTTCGGCTGAGGTGGGATCTCAGGGTCGGGAGATGGAGCCCAGGTCAGGCTCTGCGCTCAGCATGGAGTCTGATAGAGATTCTCTCTTCCTCTCCTGCCGGCCCTCCCCCTCTCAAATAAATAAGCAGATCTTTGAAAAATAAATAAATAAAGTAAATCTTTAAGGGGCACCTGAGTGGCTCTGTTGGTAGAGAGTGCAACCCCACCTCAGGGTCTTGAGTTCAAACCCCATGTGGAGCGTGGAAACTCCTTAAATAAACAAATTAATTGAACAAATAAAATTAAATAATACTCATTAATTTCCTTCTCCCAGCAATGTCTTTTTACTGCATGATTTTACCTGTCCTTTCCTCTGCAACCCCACACGGGGGTTTGGTGGGGAGGTCCCATGGGATTAAGGCAATGCGATAACTCAAAGAATTTCAACTTCAACCCAAAGCCACTTACCAGCCCCAGGAGCTCAGGCCAGTCAGGTGACTTCTGGCATCTGTCTGTGCCTGCTGAGTACAGACAGGAGAAGACCACCTGCCTAGCAGTCTGCCAGACCACACGAGCTAAAGGTTTGTAAGGCACAGAGTAGGTGCTCACTACCCTGATTTGCATGATCTATAATGCTGTT
Source organism: Mellivora capensis (assembly GCA_004024625.1). Classification (NCBI taxonomy): domain Eukaryota; kingdom Metazoa; phylum Chordata; class Mammalia; order Carnivora; family Mustelidae; genus Mellivora; species Mellivora capensis. The sequence continues at coordinate 58,194 of PISX010000508.1, forward strand.
GGCCTGGGGGATCATCTTCACCCCCATCTCCCTGCCAGACTGGGAGTTTGCGGCAAGGGCCATGCCCCGCACACAGCAGGTGCTCAGTGAATTCTGATGGAAGGAAATCCATCCCCTGGATTCACAGCAGCCTCTGTTCCCTCCACTCTCCCAGGAGCCCAGAAGCAGGACAGATGTTCCCTTGGGAGGAGCCAATAGATGTCGTAGTCACCTGCCTGGGCTGTGGCCTTAAGAAGCCAGCGGCATCCAAGACCTAAGTCACCATTCTAACTGACGACTCAGTGAAGAGGTATACAGAGACCGGCTGTCCTGGGTTTCCAGTTATAAGCCCCACTCCCCCAAAGGAACACGCACCCCATCTCCGCACATGTGCCCAAGCCCTTCCTCACCCCAGGGGATGCCATGCCTTCCCCTCTCTGGGAGCCCTGCCCGTCCTTCAGGCTCGGCTCTAGCACCTACTCCCCAGTGAATCTTCCCTACAAGAGGAAGGAACATCCCCGGCTTAGAGACACATCGACTACTGACATGTCTACATGCCTTGCCGTAGGCTAAGGAAGACACAGGCTCCAGACAGCCAGCCCCGGGCCCAAATCCACTCTGGGTGACTTTAGGCAAATCATTTAACCACACAGAGGCTCGATTCTTTTTTTTTTTTTTTAATGTATTCTGCCCTCATGGACCTCACATTTTTTTTTTAAGATTTTATCTATCCATTTGACAGACATAGATCACAAGCAGGCAGAGAGAGAGGGGGAAGCAGGCTCCCTGCTCTGAGCAGAGAGCCCGATGTGGGGCTCGATCCCAGGACCCTGAGATCATGACCTGAGCCGAAGGCAGGGCCTAACCACTGAGCCACCCAGGCGCCCCCAGAGGCTCGATTCTTAAAAAATTTCCCAGAGCTAAGCAGGCATTAAACAAACCAAAAACAAAACAAAACCAAAAAAACAAAACAAAACAAAAAAACACACACAAAAGGTATGTAGAGTACAGTACCTGGGACGTAACCAGTCCTTGATAAATAGTAGCTATTACTTTTGATGAAGATAAGTCCCATTTTGTCCACCTCCTCCCATACACACACACACACACACTTTATACACAGGGGATATTCAGGGGCGCCTGGGTGGCTCAGGGGGTTAAGCTTCTGCCTTCGGCTCAGGTCATGACCTCAGGGTCCTAGGATGGAGCCCCGAATTGGGCTCTTGGCTCAGCAGGGAGCCTGCTTCCCCCTCTCTCTCTCTGCCTTCTGCTCTGCCTACTTGTGATCTCTCTCTCTCTGTCAAATAAATGAATAAAATCTTTAAACACAGGGGATGTTCAGCGCATAATTTTTGGGGAAGGGCTTGTGATATAAGACAGCGGAGGGTCTCTATCTCTATCAAGCACTGTGTTCTAGAATTGCACCCCAGGGGGGAAAAAATGATGACAAAGGAATCAGCTGGAGCGTTCTACATGCAAGGGAGGCCAATCTCCCAAGAGAATAAGGATGTATCTGCTACAAACAGGACTGAGCTCTCAGCCATCAGGCTTCTAAATTTCCCTGGGTCCCGGTTTCCTCATCTGTAAGAATGTTACAAGGTTGTACGAGCATTCAATTCAACAATCTACATGACGTACAGGAGCCGAGGAGGCATTAAAAATGTTAGCCATCATCAGTACAACTGTTACAAGTACTTATAAATCCCAGGATACCTTGGAGTAAAGGGCTAAGGAGAAGGAAGTCATGGAATCCAGCCTGGGCCTCTAGTCTGCATTCTGTCTTTGAGCGGGAAAAGACCCTGTGTAGGCAAGAGTGGGGTTAGTTAGGAACGTGCTCAGCTGCAAGTAATAGAATCACCTTAAACAACAAACTCTGTTCCCTAACATCTTCAGAGCAAGCTTCCCAGTGTTGTTTGGGAGTTCGGGGATGCCAAGGTTCTGGACTGATGTACTTGACCTCAATTCAGGGGCTCAGCTCTGTGTTGACCCTCGCCTGTGAAGCTCCAAAAATCGTGGGGAAAAGAGAGAGGGGACGTTTCCCAGAACTGCCAGACCCCCTCCCGCCCCCAGAGCTGCTATTGGGTCCCACTGGCCAGACCCAGGTCACATGGCTCCCCATCAGCCAAAGAAACCCTGGCAAAGAGATCTGGTTTACCATGACTACTTAGAGACTCACCGTAATTCACGCCCTGGGGCTAAACCCACCTTCCCTGGAGAATAGACACTGCCACCTAGTTCTCCTTGAACGGTGGGATTGTATTAGCAAGAACAAAGAGGAGGAAGGTGGGGGTACCCACCCTGATCGTCCCTGGGATGCACATGAACAAAAGAAGCCAATGAGGATCCTGTCCCCTAGTCCCCCAGGAGCTGAAGGTCAATCAAGACCTCAGGTGGGACTTATTAGATGCCTACTGTGTGCCTAGTCTCCTGCCTGACACCATGGGAGGTACAGGAGACTTGGATCCTGTCCCTAAAAGAACAACGTAGGGGCTCCTGGGTGGCACAGTCGGTTAGGCATCTGACTCTGGGTTTTGGCTTGGGTCGTGATCTCAGGGTCGTGGGTTCAAGCCCTGAGATGGACTCCACGTTCGGTGAGGAGTCTGCTTCAGAGTCTCTCTTCCTCTCCCATTCCTGTTCTCTGTCTTTCCCTCTCTCTCTAAAATAAATAAATAAATCTTAATAAACGAATAATAAATTTATTTACTATTAATTGACTAATAATGATTAATAATTCATTATTAATGACTAATACACATATATTAAATAGAAATAATTAATAAAATTAATGACTATTTATTAATAATTTATTAATAATAAGTTAATAAATAAAAATGTCAAAAATAAACAAAAGAACAATGCAGTCAAGTCCTAGCTACAAGACACACACACAGCTAACTAAAGGATGGACCCCTCAGTTGCTCCTGGACGGCCAGATTTAGTGGGTCTCACTGTCCTAGGCCTGAAGAGTGGGCAGGGCCAGGAGAGGTGGAAGAGACGCTCTGGGCAGGGGGCTCAGCCTGAGCAAAGGCAAAGAGGAGTCAATGATTCCGGAAAACACCTGTAGTAAACTGTCAGGGTCTGCACTGAACGCCAGGGGCAGAGAGGAATCCCCGACCCTGTCCTCAATGAGCTCCCGCTCCTGCAGGCACCGCATTCCTTGCTATATCCCCAGGACCAAGCCCGTTCATTGCTACATCCCCGAGAAACAGCCCCGCCAACAACACACGGACACCATTTGCTGGGAGTCGGCTGTAAGCAGGCACCACAAAAGCACCTCCCAGTCATGATCTCCTGTGATTAGGACAAGCAAACTGGCAGGAACCATGAACGCGCACCTTTTACAAATGATGAAACCAAGGCTCAAGGACCTTAAATCCCTAAAGAAGCGGTAGGATGGGGGGCAGGGGGAGTACATCAGCTACGTGCACTGTAGGACCCTGAGCGAATGCTGTCCCCTCTCTGGGCATCAGCTTCCCCATCTGTAAAACGGAGGCACGGAGCTCTGGGAGACGGTGGCTCTCCCACCTTGCTGTGCATTAGAAACCCCTGGGGACCTTCTGAAACTCCTGATTCCTGGCCAGATCGCAGCCCAATTAAATCAGAAAGTCAAAAAGTCGGGGGTCGGAGCCAGGCATGGGAGGGTTGGGGGGGTGGTTCTGTTTTGTTTTGCGGAAGTGTCCAGGTGATTCCAACATGCAGCCACCTTTGGAAACCACTGGTCTACAAATTCCAATTTCCTGGTCGCCTAGGATATTCCTGAGATGACCTGGTATAGAAAGAAGGTATTGAGCCAAAAATAAAATTAAATTAAATATCCAGAATCGGCAAATCCATAGAGATGGAAAGCAGATTAGTGCTTGCCAGGGGCTGGGGGAGAGAATTGGAAATTACTGCTTAATGGGTCTGAGTTTGCTTTTGGGGGATGAAAATGTTCCAGAACTAGGGGGAGGTGCTGGCTGCACAACGTTATGAAGGTATTAATGCCACGGAATTGTTCACTTTACCATGGTTAAAGTGGCAAGTTTTATGTTATGTCTGCTTTGCTGCAATTAAAAAAAGATAAAAACGAATAAAAATTAAGTAATCCGATTAAAAGGGGCACATGGGCTCAAAGCTCGGTCCCTAGATGTAAACTTGGGTTCAAATCCCCGCTCCTGCAACTTGGTAACTGGGTGCTGTGTGACCCTGAGTGAGTGACCTCACCTCTCTGATCCTCTCTCATGGATGGGGAAAATGGAGGTGAGAGCGACCCACGTAGAAAATGTTTGCAGTGTGCGCTCGAGGGAAAGTTCCCACTCGGAGCCACAGGAACGCACCGCAGGTATTTCAGGAGACCAAGAACGCCAGAGCCCAGAGAGGGAAGGGACTGGCGCACAGCCACCCAGCGGTGTCGAAGCCAAACAGAGCGAGCATCCGGGTTCCGGGCCGCCCCCCCTCCGCCCCCCACCTCCCACCTCCCACGCGGGCCGGGACGCCTGACTCACCTGGTCCCCGGGCGCGGGGCGGGGCTCCCGGCCCTCACCTGGCGCTGCGGGCGGCCCACACCCGCCTCCCGCCTTTCATCTCCTCTCCCCGTGGCTCCGGGCGCCGCTTTCCCAATTGGCCAGGTGACGCCAGGGCCTGAGCTCTGGCTTCCGCGGGGTGCGGGGCGGGCGGGCGCGGCCACGGCCGCGGCCAGGTGGGGCCGCCGCCAGGTGAGGCCCGCCCGCCGCGCCGCTTCGCCTCCTCCCGGTCTGTGGCGACACCTGCCGGCCGGCCGCGAAAGGACGCCACCCCCGTCCAGAGTACCTGCTTCTAGTCAACAAATTAATTCTTGAGCACCTATTATGTGCCGGGTATGGCCCTAGGTGTCCGGGATTCACACCATTCCTTTGCCGCTGGAATTTATAGACTACCAGAAAATTCAGATGCAACCAAAGAAAAGATGTAAGTTGTATCTGTCCTTGCTCAGGTACACAATAACTAGTCTAAGGGGACCACGGGGTAAGGCTTAGAAGAAGCTAAAAATCTCACATGAAAAGAGTGTCAAAGTAATCTAAGCATTGGAAACAGAACGTGCAAAGGCCCTGAGGTGGGGGGGGGTGTACCTGGCTGTTTAAAGAAAGCAAAAAGGCCCGTAGCTGGAACCTAGCGGGTGTGGTATAAGGTAGGCAGAGACCAGAAGAGACACTAACTATAGTCCACCAATTCCCACTGGAGGACTGAGACCTGCTGGAGGAAAGGACTTGCCCTGTGTCCAGAGCGAGGTAATGACAGCCAAATATACCCAGTCCAGGGCTCTCTCCACTACTCCAGGCCAGTCATGTTTGTTATTGGTGTCCAAGAACCCATTCATTCATTCATTCATTCAACAATCATTTCTTGAGCAGCTATAATGTGCCAAAGCTGTCCTAAGCATTAAGGGTATAATGGTAAAGACATATTCCTTGACATGCCCCCAATGAAGCATGTAACCAAACTAGGAAGATTAGAGAGGGCTCCTCCTTCTCCATGAGATAAACCCCAATGGATGAATCTCGAACGGTGAAAATCTGGGACAAGAGGAACCACTTGTTTGTAGATGCAAAACAGTAGGCCACAGAGGGAATGAGTTGGGATATTGAGCTGGACTCCTACTGAGATGCCAGAATCTTGGTGGCAGATTGAGCTCTGAGGGTGTGTCTTAGTAATAATCATTCACCCCTGGCTCCGAGACTGGAGAGTGGAGAACATGCTTCTGCAGGAGGGTCCTCACCGCACCCCACCCAGGGCAGGC
>PISX010000508.1:64027-273777 GCA_004024625.1 Mellivora capensis
CCCCCCCCACCCCCGCACAGATCACAGAAGGGACAGGTTGATGTTTAAACAAGTCATTTCAACCTGGTGTGATAAAAAGCTGCACTGGAGGTCATTTCCATTTGCAAGCAAGCATGGAAGGTGGCAGGATTTATCCTGTCTGGGAAGGCCTTGAGAGAGGAGGGATGTGTGAGCCAGGAGACCATTCATGCATCACAGTCCCCAGTCCTGTGGTTCTCAAAGCGTGGCCCTGAGGCAGCAACATTTTTATCACCTGGGGATGCGTTCAAAATGCAGATTCTGAATCCGAAACTGTGGAGTGCGCCCCGGCTGTGGGCAGTCTGTGATGCTGGGGCTCACTGGAGATTGGGGATCTCCTGCTGAGGAGGGTAGGCCTGAAGGACACTGAAAAATCTGTGTTTTTGTTGAGCGCCCGAGTGATGCCCCTATTCTGAGTGTCTGGGAGCAGCACTTGGGTTGAAATCATTGCTTTTGCTTTTCCTCCAATTTTTCCTTTCCCTGTTTCTCTTTTTGTCTCAGGATGATTCTTGTTTGTTCTCATGAGCAGTCAGGGGCACGCCCCAAGGCAATGAGAACAAACATGACCGCTAGGGAGGGATCCAGCAGGCAACCATCCATGTGCCTGGGGATCTCCTGGGTTGAGTGCTGGAGGTCCCACGTCCCTGAAAACCCTTACATCTTGAGCGAATGGAGCATCCCATACCCATGTGATTACTCAGAGTTGCGAATTATGGTTTCTACAACCTTTTTATGCCACTCCTAATCCTAGCCCGCATTTTGTTACCTTCTTTATGGTCATCTTTCTGACTTAGGATTTCCCACCCACTTTAGCAAAGCTCATCAGCACCATGTTGAACATTTTACTTCTATGGCCATTGGACTGAAGAATATCCTTAAAACGTGACTGTTCAAAGTAAAAAATGAACATTCCCTGATTCTGCCATTCCACTCTTAAGAGAAGCTTCTAGAGAAGTTCGAAGAAAGTTCACTGCTGCATTGGTTTTAATACAGAGGCATCCTAAATGATCAGTAGGACCATGGACAACTATATGGCGCTGTTGTCAAATCGTGGGCCATTCCATGTACCAAAACATGAATGGACCAAAGCTGCATTTATCAATCAACTAGGATATATGAAAAATGTAGTGCGGTGAGAAAAACATCTAGTAGACCATCCATAAAAACTGCAAACGCACCTGGATAAATGTTTATGGATCCTTAAGTCATACAATTCTTTAAAATAGGCATGAGAATGATGCACGGGATACTGGTTCTCTCCAGAGGCAGGAGAGAGGAGAGCAGGGAGGGAATGAGCCCCCACAAGAAGATTTCCACTGTATTTTTTTTAAAGATTTTATTTATTTATTTGACAGAGAGAGAGAGATCACAAGTAGGCAGGCAAAGAGAGAGAGGGAAGCAGGCTCCCCACTGAGCAGAGAGCCTGATGCGGGGCTTGATCCCAGGACCCTGAGATGATGACCTGAGTCGAAGGCATAGGCTTAACCCACCGAGCCACCCAGGTGCCCCTTTCACTGTATTTTTAACAGCATGTTTTATCTCCTTAGCTGCAACACATGCAAAATCATTCTATTATTCTCCGTGCTCTTCGGCACATCTAACGTAGCTCACAAGTGTTTCTGCGCTACCTGGTGGTTTGTGCAGAGATCCACGCTCTTCGTTACCCAGAAAGTCTCTGTGGCTCGATAAAATTTGACAATGTCTGGGCTGCGTAGCCCAAACAGGAGTTTCTTATGCTGTTTTGGGTCTATATGTTTCCTCAAGGAAAGGGTCTGTTCATCTGTGAGTTCCCCAGGCCTAGCAAAGAGCTCGACACCTTGGAGGTGCTCGGTAAATGCTGGCTAACGAGGAGGATACTGACCGAAAGTCTTCATCTTCTAGATGAAGAGACGAGCTGGGGGGTGGAGGGATTTAGCTCCAGCAGCCACTGACATAGAAAGGGAAGCAAGGAGTCTTTCAAAATCTCCAGGACACTGCATGGCCCAGTGCTCCCGCGGTTTCCGCCACCTACTCCCCAAACACGGACACAATGCTTGGTGGGTCCCTTTTGGATTCTGGAGACAACATATGTCTGAGTGAGCTACTTTGACCCTCTACAGAGGGACGCATAAGGCTGTCCGTGGGGAGCGGGGACCAGGACAGGAGAGGCTCTGCGGGAGGGTCAGGCTGCAGCACACACAGGGCAATACAACAATGGTTCTGCTGAAGCAGGAGATGACAGCGCCATCTGGATATGTGGGACCCCTTACACCACGGAGCCAGAAGGAAGAAAAAAAAAAAAAGAGTAATGGACTGGCTGGAGTGATTGATTGGCATGGGGCGGCTTGCCCACAGTAGAGACAAGGAGGGCCATGTCCGGAACCAGGGGCTTCTCTGGGGGCCTCTGGCCCTCCCCTACCAATAGTAAAGGTTGGTGCAAAACCACAGCACCCCAAAAACCACAGCAACCACATCAGGATCTCAGAAAGGCAGATTTGGGTCACCCCCCTCCGGGCAAAGAGTCCCCACCAGCTGAAGTTCAGAGTTCTGACCAAGAAGAGGGACACAGAGGGGCCAGCCTCTTGATTTCGGCTTCAGTCATCATCTCAGGGTCGTGAGATCGAGCCCTGCATGGGGTTCCCTTTTCAGCAGAGAGTCTGCTTGAGAGTCTCTCTCCCTCTCCCTCTGCACCCCCACTGTGCTCTCCCTAAATAAATAAATCTTTAAAAAATACTAAAAAGAAAAGGAACATACAAAATGAGTACTGTTAGAAGGAAGTGCTAGATACAGATTAGGACCTCAGGACTGTGATCACAGCAAAGGGGAGGTAGTGGCTTTGCATAGTTCCTATTTGCTTGTTATAAATGACACACAGCAAATATTCGTACACTGTGTATTTATTGTTACTATTAATATATAAATATTTCTATGTTGGCTTTGTTTGATTTCATACGCTGTTGTCTTTCTTCTACCTCCCGTTTTTATTTTACAGACAAGGTATTAGGAGTCACCATCACTGTATAGGCTTTAGGGAACAGAATGTTCAGCGGGTCCATGCCTGGATTTCGGGAATGATCTATGCCTCCAATTACAGCTGCAGTAACCCTCGGGAATGTGCCTGCCCTCGTTTTGCAGAAAAGAGTGAGAATTTATTTGTAAGAAGCATGGCTGTGTCCTGTAAGATAGGAATATAATGTTGTTTTGTTGTATATAAAACATAAATGTGTGTAGCCGGGCACACACGGACGCGGAGGGGTCAAGGGAGGTGATGCTGTCAAAGGAGGCGGCGATTTATTGCCTCTAGCTCCAAATTCACCTCTTGCCTGCTCTGTGAAGAGGAATCTGAACCTCTTAAATTATCTTCCTTTGCCAGATGGCGCGGTATTGAGCTTTACCTGTAGAAAGAGCTGGAGACACTTTGCAAGAAAGGGCTCTTTGCTGGTGGTGCAGGGGGCTTACGGCCCGGGCTTCTCGAGACCGCCCCCCAGTGCCCGGCCCCTGCAGTGAACGGCAGGAACGCGCCGCTCCCACCTTCCAGGTGGTTTTGTAGCAGAGCGCCTGGAAGAAAACACCCCGAGAAAGCTTTTCTTGGCACCCTGATGGGGGGGGGGGGGGGGGGGCGGGAGATTTCCAGCAAGTTCTGCCAGCCCGGCCCCACAGAATTTCTCCGACATCTGGCGAACCAGGGCCAGGCCCGCTTAACAAGGTAGAGCTCTCGGACTTTCTTTGGGGGCATACCTGAGCCCTGGGGTAGGAGCTGCTGCTTCCAGCTGCTGCCCCTGTGTTCTTTCGAATCCCCCATACTTCCCACTTAATTTTCACCAACAACTTAAGACAAATGCAGACTGTCCTTGGGGAAGAGGACGACTAAGAACCATCTCAGACCTGTCCTACCCCCTCCTCTCCTCTATCCTGTGCCTTATCACCCCCCCATCCCTTTTGAAAAATAAACAGCTCCAATTTTGTGCACTTGAGATGAAGATGCCTCGGATCCATTAGTGCTTGGAAGAGGGCTTCCTTCTTTTGCTGGGATGTCATGCTGGAAAGGGGTGGCCAGAGGGCACTGGGCAAGCACAGAGGCCTTCATGGCCACCGCCAACCCCCCGCCCTTCACGGCCCCCCTCCCCAGCCCCAGAACAGCACTAGCCTCCCTTCAGGCACCTCCTGCCAGCTCCCTCTCCAACATGTGCTCCTTCAGGGTGTGCGGGTTGAAAAATCTACACAGAAAAATCTAAAGAAAACTGAGACCCACAAACAAGCCACAAGGGAGGCAGTGGCCGGAAATTTCCTTTCATTCATCCCCTCTGCCCCCACAGAAGCGAGGAGATCCACGCAGCGTGGGTACCTCCTCCTGGTCAGCTGTACGGTCCGGAAATTGTGGTGCCTCACACGCGTGTCATATGAGAATATATGTAATATGTTACCAGGTGGCTTTTGACAACAGATTATGGGATATGCTGTGCCTGTCCATCACTGGGGTCTCTTGGATGGATGACAGTGGCCCCGCATATTGGAAAGCAAGGGAGCAACTTAAAGAACAGAATAGATTCCAGATTAGCACGGAAACAAGTCTGTGATGCATTCATAAGGAAACAAAAGCAGCTAGTAAATGTATATGTGAACATGAGTATTTTTATTAAATCTGGAAGGATTAAGCCCCGACTTCTCAAAAATCTTAATTGCATGGGGGAAGGAGTTAATGAATGCATCACTTTCAAGTTCAAAGGCTTCAGCAATATTCGACTATTTTATAATGTGTGTATGATCATTTTTTAATAAAACAGCTGTTTCTGATTTTTAAAAAACCAATGTATGAAAGACACAAACAGACTTAGGCTGGTCAGGTCCCCTCTCCAGACCTCAGTTTTCCCATTTGTAAAGTGGGGATGACTTCTTTTCCTCTCACTGTTTTACCTATTTAACAAAGATTTATATACACACCTTCTCTGTGCTAGCTACCATTCTAAGCACATTATAAATATTAACTCAATCTTTAAGAGGCTTTGAAGGAGAGACTTTTAATATCCTCGTTTTGTGGATGAGGGAACTGAGGCACAGAGAGTTGAGCGACTTGTCTGAGCTCACCCAGCCAACAAATGGCAGAGCCTGGGTTCAAACCCAAGCAATCAGGCTCCAGAGTCCGGCTTCTTAGCTACTACGCAATGTTGGGAAGACTCAGTGGAACACGTAAAGGGGTTTCCTTATAATAACAGGTATCAGTACTATTTGGGGGAACTTGTGACCACTTCTCAGATTCTACTGAAAAGTGTGCGCTCCTCACAAATCACTAGGATGGCCCCTGGCCCATAAAAGCACTTGGGACCCAACTGCTGAATGAATGAATGTGTAAATGAACGAATCTGTAGATATCTGGGTTACAGACTTATTCTTGTTAGTTTTTTTGCATGGCCAGCCTCTAGACCCAGAGTTAGCACATAGTAGGGCCACGGGGTGGAGGGACAGGAAGAGGGAGAGAGAGAATGATGACTAGCATTCAGCACACAATAGGCCCTCAGGAAATGACTGATCCATGATAGCAGGATGGTTTTTCTTCTGTTTCATACAGCCCCATCCTGACCCTTCCACTAGACAGGGAGCTCCAAGGGGACACCCAGCCCAGGGCCTGGCATACAGTAGGCACTCAGTAAAGGCTGAAGAACACGTGGCTAGGCAGAGTGGACCTGAAAGAACAGAAAGGACCAGGGCTGGGCAAGTCTCAGTCGTAAGAGCTCAGGCAGGCTGACCCCATAGCACAGCACCCCTGCCTCTCTGAGCTGTTCAGGATGACCCTTGAACATGCTCTGGGTAAGAGACAGTAGGCTCTGCCTCTGTGAGGCAAGGAAATTTGAGAGGAAAGCGCTAAGGGCAATGGAGAGAGCCTGAGGCCAGGCAAGGCTGGGGAGGAAACCTGCTGGCTGTCAGCTGTGGGTCCATGGAGAAGAAACCTTCTACGCCATGTTCTTTTTTGGAGGGGAAGGGAAGTCCCTACCTATTCCATCCAGGAGAAATCATCCTGACCCCAAGGAAAAGGTTCCTAAGGGAAAATATGTTCAGGCTTCCCCCAAAAGCCACATTTCATCCCCCCTCCAAAAAAGCTCCAATGTCCACCCTATAAATAATCATACCCCTGGAAGAATCAGTCTCTGCCCCCCTGAGTGAAGCCCCCTAGAGGCAAGATTCAAAACCAGGCCCACTCACCCTCCTGAAACTTGGGTCTGTTTTCACCCACCTTCACCTCCCCCCCTTCCCAGAGAAAGCGCCCCTCTCATTAATGGTGGTAAATGTCCATGTGCTTGAGAAGAATGTGCAGTCTCTAATTGTGGGGTTCTATGCATGTCCATTAGATCTGGGTTGTTAATTGTGTTGTTCCAATCTTTTATGTTCTTATGCCACGTACAGCTCTTGGTTACTGAAAAGCCATGTTAAAAAATCTTCCACGGTAATTGCAGATTTGGGCTATGTTAAGTGCAACCAGGTTTAAAATGATAGAGCTTCCTGGGAATCAAGTCTTTTAACATTATATTGTCAGCCTTTTTATTTCTGACAGTGTTCTTTGCCATAAAGTCTTCTTAGTCTGATATTAATATAGCCGTACAAACTCACTCTTTGCATTCACCTGGCTTATGTCTTCGTGTGCTTACTTAACTCTCCATGCATCTAGTTTAGCTGTGTCCTTTTCTAAACAGTATGTAGCGGGTTATTATTTTCATTTTTGTTCTTAATCCAATAAGACAATGCTTCTTACTGGCAATACTGATCTATTTTATCTACATCTAATAATCTATTTTGCACTATTTATCATGCCTTTTCTATGCATCTTTTTTTTTTCCCTTTTCTGCCTTCTACTGGATTACCCTGTGTTTTCTCCTCTCATTTTTCATGGGTTGGAAGCCTTCTGTTCCGGTTATTTTAGTGTCTACCCTTAGACTGTTAGTTTGTCCCCTTGGCTTCAAGCTAATCGCAGACTGAGTTAATCAACACCTTTCCCTTCCTCCCAGGCAATACACAGATGCAACACATGGTTATTCAAATCATCCTGGGACAGTATTTCTTTCCACGTGGTTTTATGCTCTCAAAACACTCATTGTTTTATACGATTATTTCATTTAGATATACCTACCTTTTTATTTCTGTCCAGCACTTCTCCCCATATTCCAGCTTCCTCCTCTTGCCCTTGGTTTTCTTCTTCCTAAAGTATAGACATTCGCAGTTATTTTAGGATGTCAGTTGATGACAAAAAGCCTTTCTTTTGTGTATATGAAAATGCAGATCTCAGCCCTCACTCTTGACGGACAGTTTTGCTGGGTATAGAATTCTGGGTTGTCAGTTACTGTGTTCTCAGCACTTTGAAGATGGTGACTTTTATCTTCTGTTGTTCCTTTCAAGAAGAATGACGCCAGGCCTTTGCTGACATTTTTTTAGTTGATGGCAAAATTTCCTTTGTCTCTGTGTTCTGCAGTTGTGTTCTGATACGGGTTTATTTTTGTTTATCCTGCTTGGGGATAGTTGCCCATCTTGAATCTGAGGATTCATGTCATTCATCAGGTATAAAAAAATACTCTTTGAAAACTCTAATTTTCTCTGCTCTCTCCCACTAAAATTTCTATTGCATGCCGTCAGATCTCATTCCAACATCAAGGTCCCTTAAACTCTTTTTTTTTTTTTTAATATTTTCTGTCTGTTGGTCTCTTTGGGTAGCACTCTGGGCACACTTCTCTTCTCATTCACCAACATACTCTTCGTCTGTCCTATTTACTCCAAACACATGGTCATTGTTAAGTCTGCTGCTAACTGTTGTTCTATGCATTAATTTAAAGAACTCATATATTACAATATCAAAACTTTGTTTTTAATACTTACATTATATTGATATAATTATTTGTTTCCTTTATAATCTTATTTATTATTTAAAGCATTTAAGAACAGCACTCTGAGAAGGGAAACCTAGGCTTCTGTGGATGGCTCAAAAAGTCATGGCACAAGGAAAGCTGAGATGCTGGTTTTTATTTATGATCCAAAGATTTTAGGCATTTTGTAAGCATAGAATCTTTGGTCCGGTAGTTCATGATATTGCCAGGAAAAAAAGGGGCCAAGTTACTTTTGGAGATGCCGAAGAATCTCCCCAGCCCTTCTGGCCCTGAGTCCATGGTAGGTCTGGCAAGATGGGAAATAGAGTTAGGAAAGCCCCAAGCCTTAGCTGCCAAATGAGTCTTATCTCAGTTTACCCCTGGCTGAACAGGACATCGGGCTGGAGATAATCAGCACAAATGAAGAAGATAATGTGACAGGTACTCAAAGATGTTTCCTTTGGAGGGAACCTTTCCATGACTGAGAGCCAAGTGGAGAAGGAGCAGGGATGCACTCCTGCCACGTGGCAGGGGTTGGTCCAGGTGCTGAGAGAGAAACAGGCTATACGGGGTGTGGAACCCACCCCTGGGGACTTCACAGTCCAAAAAGGGACAGGCCCACTTTCACTTAATAGGGAAAGTGAGGCTCTCAAATGCTTCCCAGTTGTTAGCAAAGATAATGCATCCAGATGCAGGAGCACACATGTGCCCAACTCTTCATGGTTTACAAGCTGCTTTGATGCTCACAGGAGTCCATGAGTCCCCCTTTTACAGATGGGGAAACTGAGGCTCCAAGGGTAAATCATGTACATTTTCTGTGCTTCAGTGTCTTCTTATGGCCAATGGGGACAACAGTGGTACCTACCTCCTGAGGCTGGTGTGGGAATGAACTGAGTTGATACACACACAGCCCTTAGAGCAGCACAGCAGGTAACAGAAGGAGCAGGTACAACAGGAGCATTGGTGACTAATGTCATCCCCACCTCACATCAGAATCTAGCCTCCCCTGCACCCTCATCCTTCCACCATCGTGCCATTTCATTTTTGTCATAGCACTTATCTCTGACACCATGTACTCATTTACCTGTGTGCTCGTTTATTCATGTATCCCCATAGATCCCGTGTGCCAGGAGGCGGGGACCTCGTCTGTTTTATTCTCTGGGTGCCCTGGACATGGTGGCGCCTGACAGCTATTTCTTGAATCTGTAAGCAGCTGGGAAACTGGCAGGGGCTTGATGTCAAGGAATCCCTGACTAACTTTGAGCCACAGGCCAGCTACTCACTGTAAACTACAGAAAATACCTTCAGAGATGCAGCCGACCTCGTCAGCCACAGCCACCCTTACGGTCAAGGCCACAGTGCGCAGCCCTTCCTCTTCCAGAAGCGTCCTCATCCTGCACTACCATTATTTTGTGCTCCCAGCATGCTCTGCTGGGATCTCTACTTCTAACACCTATTGGCGATTATGGATTTCCTGGACGGTAGGGAAGATTCTTTAAGACAAGCACTAAACTCATCAATCTCCAGTGAGTGCCAGCCATCTAGAAGGTCCTCAGATGAGTGAATGAATTATAAGTGACACCAGATTGGGGTTACCAGATATAATATAAAACACCTAGTTTAATTTGCATTTCATTAAATAATGCATACCGTTTTGATATAAGTATATACCAAGCATGGCATGGGATATACTTATGCTGAATAACCACTGTTGCTTATCTGACATTCAAATTTAAACTAGACATCCTGGTTTGTTTGCTTTTTTTTTTTTTTTTTATTTGCTAAATTTGGTGACCCAATGGCAAAGGCACCTGCAGTGAGGCACGGGAAGGGGTGACAGAGGTCAAACCTAAATGTAGGCCTGGGCTTGCTGGGGAGGTGAGCACAGCAGGCAATACAGTAGCAAGAACAGTGGAGTCTAAAATGTGTTCTTGATCCAGAGGAGATGGCAAGGTCCTGGGGTCAGCCCCTCTGCCTCTGACTCTGTAAAGGGACATCAGGGCATACTTGGGGAGGATGGCTGCAGGAGGGGAGGGAACTGTTGGGAGATCACTCTGGTTAAGGAGAAGCTCTCATTTCATAGCCTGGTGTTCCTGCGGGCTTATAACAGGTCCTCAAGAAAGGTGTGCGTAGCTGAAAACACATGCCCAGAGGCTAGTTCCCATGGTCTTCCCCAAGATAAACATGAACTTGAGAGATAAGCAGGGGCAGGACACATTTTCTTATAATCAGGAAATAACGCTTTCTTCCAAGATTAAAAAACAAGCAAGAGAAAGAAAAACTGCCCCACACAGGTCCACAGAATTTGACAGATTTTTAAATTTAACTCCTTACTATGGAAATTTTCCAGCACAAAAGTAGAGAGAAGAGTATAACAGGCCCCCATGTATCATCGGTCACCTACATTCAGCGATTATCAACACTCTGCCAATTTCGTGGGACCAATGTCCTGTCTCCTCACCCCCCCCCCAAACAAACATGCTGTTTTCCCCTAGAAATATTTCGAAAGCAAATCTCAGACATCATATCGTTTTATTCCACTGCACGACTTTTAAGGGGTCGCACACCCACTGGCTTCTCTCTGAAAGAACCGAAATCCCATTTTACGTATCTGGAAACTGAGGTCCAGAGAGGAAAAGTTCTCGCTCAAAGGGACAGAGGGGCACAGTGGGGCCAGCACCCAGCTGCCAGGACCCGAGGTCCTGAGACTCCATAAGGCCCCAGGCCCAGCCCACAAGGGCACAGAACTGAGTCCCCAGCTAGCCCCCCTCCTCCTCCTCTTCCCCAAGGCCGGGCTCCAGACAGCCAGACTTTGATCTCTGCCAGGGCCGAATTCCAGATGGACGCCTCGCCAGCCTGCTAGGGCTGGGCGATTGATGGGGTGTTAATGATGTCAGGGTTTACAGACAAACTCTGGGCTGGGGCGGGGTGCGGAGGGCCGATTGTCAGCCGTGATGGGAACCAGACACCTCGGCACCACCAGCTCATGAAGAGATGCAGGGCGAGGAGAAGGGCCTGGTGGCTTCTCACACCGGAGCAACCAATAGAATCCAGAATCAGGGGAAGGCAGGTGGTGCCAGATCCTCAAGGATCTCAGGGTGGCCCCGGAAGTGTCGGGGGTGTACAGAAAACCCTCCACGGGGATCTCGTGGGCAGGGCTCCCGGCTCAGAGTCCAGGGTCAGCCACTGAGAATGACCACACTCCACCTTTCCCTGTCAAGATGAGCAATGTTATTGCTCATCAATAACATTAAGAAGGTGTGACCAGATCAGAGTTCAGCAACATTTTCTGTGAAGGGCCGAAGAGTAAATACATCAGCTTTGCCAAACACACATGCTCTTTTGCAATTACTGGATTCTGTCATGGTAGCGTGAGAGGCACCATAGACAAGATCCAATCCAGTGGGCATGGCTGGGTACCAATAAAACTTTATTTACAAAAATAGGCAGTGGGCCAGATTTGACCTTTAGGCTGTAGTTTGCTGACACCCTTGAACTAGACAGTCACGAAAGGTTCTTTGAACTCTGAAAAATGTGTGAGTCAGAGATTAGGGTTCACAAACTCATACAACTACGGGGCCAGGCAGATAACATAAAGGAACACAGTAAAAGCCAGCGTAAGACTGAGTAAGGGTTACTACTGGAGAGCTCGTGCCTTGCCCAGAAGGGTGGGGTACCCTCTACTCAGTTCCAGCTGGCGTGGTCAGGTGGAAACCAATTTGCTCCCAGATGTGAACGGTCAAGAGACACTGGAAATCCGCTTTTTTTTAGGAAAAAAAAAAAAAAAAAAGAAATAAAGTGAAATACACTTGAAAATATTAGTTATGAACTCAAACTTAACAACAACAACAAACCAGTGTGTGGCCCAAATCCCAGCACATGTGGCCACAGGCCAAATGAGGGCCAAGGGCCACCCATTGGCAAACCCTGCCCTACACTGCAGTTTCTACACTGCAGAAACTGTGTTAGTGATTCACAGAAGTCCAGAGATTACGTGGGGGCTCACCTCAGTGGACTGGTTGTTTTCTTCCACACTTGGAAGTCAGAGGGGAAGGTCAAGAACACTGATAAGGGAGGATCCTGGCCTCAGCTCCTAAGCCTTTGTAAGCTTTGGAGACCTTTAACCAAGAATCTCCTTGCCAGGGGGCAGCTTTACCTCAGGCCGGGAACCAGTGACCTGCCAGGCTTCTTTGCCTGGGGGTTAGAGGGGGATGCAGAGGCTTCTCTGCCTGGGAGGAAGAAAGCGAAAATGTTCCTCCAGCCATCTGATCTATATCCGTAGATGGCCAACCAGCTTGGGCCTCTGGAAGCTTTGCGCCTCTGAAGCTGGACCCTCAGGAAGGCCCGTTCTGCTCTGGAAACCACCGTCTTCCTGGCTGGGCTGGAGGGGGCCTGCGTGGCCGGCCTGTTAGGCTTTATTGCCAACTGTCTCTGAGTCAACATCCAGACAAGATGAGGGATTCTAGAAAGGGCTACAAGAGGCAGGAGGCAGAATAAGCATATGTGTGCTCCTAGCCCAGGACAGGGATGTTTATTTTTATTTGGTGGGGTGGGGGGTGGGTAATGGCCTGGGAGCCATTAAAAAAATGCCTATTAATCTTCCTGTTGGTCTCAGAGGGTAAAATTAGAGCCAGAAATGAGTCTGGAGCTCAAAGGACATGGGAAGGATCCGTCAAAGCTCGCCCGTGTGAACTGCAGAGGAAGAAAAGATGCTTCCCGCCACTACCCCACACGAGTTACCAACTGTGTCCTGGTTTTTCACCTTCCTTGCGAAATCAGGTTTACTGAGGTATGATTTTTCCAAAAATGCACGCCTTAGGGTGTGGCCCTGTGCAGAACAGTATGGGGCGTCTCAAAAAATTATAAATTGAATTATCAAGTGAACCTGCAACTCCACCTCTGGGTAAATACCGCCAAAGAACTGAAACCAAGGTCTTGAAGAGGTACTTCTACACCCATGTTCCTGGCCAGCTCAATTCACAAAGGCTAAAAAGGCGGAAGGAACCTCAGTGTCCGTGAATGGGAAAACAGAATGTGGTGTATCCAAACAGCGGAATACTATTCAGCCTCATAAAGGGCGGAAATCCTCCGCTAAAATTTAAGGACACTATGCTAAGTGAAGTCAGCGAGTCACAAACAGACGAAGACAGCACCGTCCCACTGATATGAGGGACCCGGAGGAGTCAAATCTACAGAGATGGAAAGCAGAATGGTGGTTGCCTGGGGCGGGATGGGGAAAGAGAAAGGTGCGCTATTTAATGTTAATATAGTTGCAGGTTAGCAGGATGAAAAGGTTCTGGCAGTGCATGCCCCCAAAATGTGAATGTTGTTAACACGGCTTGAAAATGCTGAAAACGGTAAAATTTTACATTGTACGCATTTTACTGCAATTAAAAACTAAAAGGATTACATGTTGTCAGAAATTATGAAATGTTTAGCAGTTTACTTAGTCCAGATTATTAGGGAATTATTTAATTATCAAAATTATTAAAATGCACCTATTTTAAAGGTAAAGTTCCTTGGGTTTTGCCAATGTCGCATCATCCCAATCAAAACAGAAATCTATCCCTCATCCCAGAAAGTTCTCTGGGGCCCCTGCAGAGGTCTATACTGGTTTTCAACAGCCAAATCAAAGTTTAATTAGAGGATGGATATCCCCACTGCCCTGGGGTCTGGGCCAAGCCTAAATCTTAGTTTCACACTCACAGGACCTTCCTACTGGCCTTTTCTAAGGTTTCTATGGAAGGGGAAGGAGGGACAAGAGAAAGGACGTTTACTTTCGCTTCTTCATTTCTAACCAGTTGAAGCAACACCGTTAACCATCCTTTCCCCAAACATACCCCCCACACCTGACCCCAGTGCCCATCCAGGACTCTGTGCCCAGGGGCTGTGCACCCAAGCAAGGGCTTCCCTGGGAGATTCGACTCAGACCAGCCATCCTGACCTGCCCCACACAGCCTTGACATCTTTCTTGCTTTAGAAACGTCTGATTTGGGGGCCCATAAAGATTCATCGGTGAAGGTCGCCCCCTGGTGGGCAATCTTGGACATACAAAAACTATGGGTTTCTGTGCTCCGGAAGAACTAACTTACTTTGATCCAAAATATTTGAGTGGGGAAATAATAACTAGACAGTGGAGAAACCCAGAAGGCATGGCCTTGACTAAGCTTAACATCACTCATAATATGAAAGAGGGACGCCCTGTACCCTGACATGATGCACTGGGAAGGGCATTTCTTCTGTGGCGTTCTTGCCCCCAAATGCATAACCTCAACCTAACCACGAGACAGCTTCAGACCAGAGTGTGGTGGGCCGCATCGGCTGCGGTTTGGACTTTATTTCTGAGCTGGTGCAGAACAGAGGAGGCACGGGGTTGACCGAGAGCCCGCCGTGCAACATGCACGCAGAACAGGCTGCCCAGAGCTCCAAGTGAAGAGAGGACACCTGTAGGGGGTCCCGTGAGCGAGAGCTTGGCTCCTGTGACAGTGGGTTGGGGATGGAAGGGGTGGTGGTGGGAGGAACTCGGATTCTGCACTCATTTTGAAGGTGGGGTCAAGAGATTGAAATAAATGGGTCAGACGTGGAGGGCGAGAGAAAGCAATCTGTCCCCAGCAACCCCGAGATTTTTGGCTTGAACTGGACATCTGGAAGAAGAGAGGTTTGAGAGAGGAGACGCAGGTTTAGGAGAGAAATCCACTTCATCCGTCTTTGGAATGCCTACTTGCCAAACACATGGAGGGTAAAGCAAGCCCTTCTGGGACTCTTCTGGACCAAAGGCGAGAACCGACATTTACGGAGTGCCTGCTGCGGGCCATGCAGGGTAACACACCACGCCGGTGTCAGCTCATCTGCTCTCCAGGGAAATGACCTCCCCATCTCACTGACAAGGGAACAGGCACAGTGCGAGCAATAGAGCTTCTCTTTCATGTTTAGAAGGTTCTAGAAAAATGGCCAGGTAAGCGCTCATCAGCCACGGTTCCCGACTCAACTTGCTCATCGAATGTCTGCTGTGTGCGGGAGAGGCCAGGTCCGTGGGGGAAACGGTGGACTGGTCGCACAGTGTGGTCAGTGCCGCGATGGTGGAAGCGCCAGCCAGGCCGGAGTCCCCAGAGGGCCCGGGAAGCCGGCCAGGATGGAGCGGGCAGGCCTGGAGACCGGGGGTGAGCACGGAGGCCGCTGTGAGGCCCAGGTAGGACCTAGGGTGACAGGAAGACATGAAGGTTCCCGCAGTGGGCAGCTGGGGTCCCGGGAGAATCATCGGGGTCCCGTACAGATCCCTCGGCCGTCCCTATCCGAGGTGACCTAGCGGAGACTCCAAGATCGGGAGCTGTGAACCGGATCCACGGTGTTCGCCGACCTCCATCTTGGTTGCTAAGCGGCCTCCGAAGAGTCGTCAAGGCAGTGGCTGCGGGAAGACGGGCTCAGCGGGAGCCTGCAGCGGATCGGGTTGGCGCTGCTCCTCCCCACACGCCGCTGGTCCACCCCAGTCCTCGGCCGCGAGCTCTCCCCGGGCTCGCCCTCCGGGGACCCGCTGCATCTGCGCTCCCGAAAGCTGTGGAACTCCGAGGGGACTCCGAGCTTGGGCAGACGGCGCATGCGTGCCGCTCGCTCTGGCCTCCGGGCCTCACTCGTGGTGTCCGGCGGGGGCTCTGGGAGTGGTGCCGAGGGGCCGCAGGGACGGGGCCGCAGGGACGAGGACAGCCTCCTCGCCCTCCGCTCACGGCGGCCGCTCTCCTCCTCCTCCTCCTCCCGCCCGGGGCCCCCCTCCGCTCTGGCGGCTGAGCACGCTCCGGGCCACGGTATGGCCCCCGCCGCCAGGCTGTCCTCACGGCTGCCTCCAGGCCCCCGCTGCCGGTGCGCTGAGGCGGTGACCTCTGTGGTCCCCCCGCCCGCCCCCACCCCTGTCAGCAGGCTCTGCTCCTCCTATTTCTCAACAGCCCTCCAACCCGCCACCCTCTCCTCACCGCCCGCGCTGGGGTGTGGGCCTCCGTCACCCCTGGCTGCCCCTTCGCCCTTCTTCCGCACCACAGTAACGGTTCTAGAAGGTCCGCGGCTCCAGTGTT
Organism: Mellivora capensis; assembly: GCA_004024625.1. Classification (NCBI taxonomy): domain Eukaryota; kingdom Metazoa; phylum Chordata; class Mammalia; order Carnivora; family Mustelidae; genus Mellivora; species Mellivora capensis. Next base: position 79,935 of record PISX010000508.1, read on the forward strand.
TAACTTCCTTAAAACCGAGTCCCCGCGCTCCTCAGAAAGGCCCGAACGCTTGAGTCCGGCCTACACGCGCGACCTCGGCCTTCGCCGTGTGTCTACACGCCGCCGCAGCCCTCACTCCCGCATCCTGGCCGCCTTGCACTCCCCTCCCCGGAACACTCCCCACCCCGCCCCCACGCCCGCCCCGACCGCCCCCTCCCTTGCAACTTCTCCCAGGACGCAGGAGCACAGTGCACTTACCCGTGGTGGTGGCCCTCACGCTACACGCGGCGACGGCGTGGTCTCTCCCCGGTCATCTCACTGCTGTGAGCCACGTCAGGCCGGGGAGGGGGCGTCTGTCCTGCCGCCCGCAGTGTCCCCATGCCCAGCCCCAAGAAGGCCGAATGACTTTGGGAACTAGACAGCCATGAGCGAGGGACAGGACATGGCGGGTGGGGAGAGGGAAGCGGAGACGGCCAGGACCGAGCGCATTTCCGGACCGAGGAGGAGGGGGATGAGGACTAGGAACAGAGCTCGAGGGAAGGATGAACCTGGCCCTGCCTAGCGTGACCGTGGACTTCCGGGCAGGCAGGTGGAAATAGGAGATCTGCCGCTGCAGAGTCGGGAGTCACGGGGAAGGACGAGCTGACCTACCGGAAGTACGAGGAGACAAAGTATCCTGAGTTTGAACCTGGTCATGGCGGTTGGCTGTTTACCAGCCGTGTGTTGGCAGAGTAGAAGTTGAACCGGACTAGTATTTCTCAAAGTGCGGCCCACTGACCCCTGGAGCAGAGTCGCCTGGGGAGTAGGGGGCATTCGATGCAGATTCCTGGGCCCGACCTGCCACCAACTGGCTCAGAACCTGGGGCTGGCCTGGGAATCTGAATGCTCACTGGCTCCTGGAAACCACGGGTTGGCTTTCCCAGAGAATAAGCAGTGAGTGAGGCGCTAATGAGGGGAGCAGCCAGGTTGTGACAGAGCCAGGACCTGCGCCCTCTGGGAGGCAAGCTGATGGAGGCTGGAGGGGAGCCGAACCTATAAGCCACCCCCCCACCGGCTGAAGAAAGGAGTGGGTTTGCTGGCCACCCCGCCTGGACTGGGAGCTGGCTGCTGCACGGTGGGCCATTCAGGCCCATGAGAGTGGGAGGTGGGATGGTGGGTGATTCAAAGACGAACGTTTCTTTCCAAAGTGTTTTGAGAGATAAAAGTAAATAGAGTCCAAACACAAAAAAGGCAAAACTAAAAAAGTAAAAGCAAATAAATATGTGTATTTTCATACGAATTGGCTGACAAGTCAAAATATAACACAGAACAGGAAATGCAAATGGTAAAAATCACCCTATTGAAATGAAATGATTATTCTGTTAAGAAATAAAATGCAACAATGTGTATGAAGAACACCTAACACAAAATGACAAAGGTTCAAAATAAATGGTTGGTCAAAGATATAACACCAGGATTCTAATAAAAGGAAACAGGAGTGGCAAAATTAATATCAAAAGATAATTTAAAGCAAAAAGTATTACGAAGGGTCAGGATACAGAGATAAATTACATAACAAAACACATCATAAACCTTTATGCACCAATAACGTAGTACAAAAGAAAAAAGGACAGCCCAAAATCGCCGTGGGAAATTTTAACTCCTGCTACCTGCCTAGGACAGAGTCTGAGGTCTTAACAGGGGTGTAGAAGAAAGAGAAAATACACCCAAGATAGAATTAATTGGTTTCAAATCTTAATGCCTGGCGCCACACTTCCAATAGGATACCTGTGTGTCTAACACTCTGAAATGCAGTAAGCCTGGTTGAGGAACTAATTTTTAAATTTTAATTGAATGTTAATTGAACTAATTTTAATTAACATCAATTAAAATTTAATAAATAGGGATGCAGTATAAAATGTTTTTTCCCTGTTAAATGCAACTTTATTATTCGGTAGAACTACATTTTACTTTAACCATCGAAAATTTAGCTTCCAGATATAGATATGCTGTAAATGTACAATAAATACTGGATTTTGAATACTCAGTGCAAAAATAAAAATGCTGAATATCTGAGAATTCTTGTAAGATTTTATGTTGAAATATAAGAACCTGGACATAGGTTAAATGAGATATATTATTAAAAATTAACCTCACCTTTTTACCTTTTTATGTGGCTACTAAAATAGAAAATTACATTTCTGACTCACATAGTATTTCTATGGGACAGTACTGCCCAACAGGACACACCTTGTTCTGAAGGTTCCAGAGAATGTTTGCAAGAACCAATCATAACTAGATCACATTATAGTAAGAGAAAATTAGAGTCCAAGAGACTTTAAATTCGAAGGGAACTTTCCTTTATTTAAAAAAAAAAAAAAAAAGGAAATGAAGAACTAAAAGTCTAAAAATAAAAATGAAAATGCTAAAACATCAACACCTGCAGGATGTACTCGGCTTTACCACAGTCCCGGATCAGTCATTTTACCCCTTTAGAGTCAGACACCTCTGAGAAGGGATGCAACAGACCCTCTCCCTAGACAAAGGCACACACATGAAGACTTCTGTGTATCATCTGAGCAGGGCCACTTGCATCCAGAAGGCCCCAGGCTCTAAATGCCTTTGTCATCAAAAGTGAAAATAAATTAACTAAGCAGGCAATTAAGATTCAAGGAAAATGAAACAAACCCTTAAGGAAACTGGGAAAAGGAACAGCAAGATAAAAGCCAGGATAAAAACAGCAGAATTGTTAAATCCATGAGCTGTTTCTTTGGGAAAAAATTAAAACGAAGAAACAGCACCCTGCTAGAAAATAAATCAAGGAAAGAAACTCTGCGTCAATATTGTTAGAAATGAGAAGGAACATATGTGACCAAAAACAACACATTCAGGATTAAGGGAGTACTCTGCACAATTGCATACTAATACATTAGGAAAACTCAATTTTTTCCCCTATAAAAATCCAAATTACCAAAATTGACAGAGGAAATAGAAAACCTAAATCAACCACCAAAAAAGTTCCTGTATTTTCCAATATATATATTTTCTGCTCTCCAAAAAGTCAGGGAGATGTGGTGAATTTGCTTCTAAATTATTTCCAATTTTTGAGGTGGATTCCACTCTTTCAATAGTCTGTGTTCAGCTAACGTTTCCTGGGTGCCTACTCTCAGCCCAACACAGTTGTCATGCAAAGTCAATGCTCCTGTGTCCCCAAAAAATGACTGGAAGGTCATCAGTTTCATCCTGGGAGGCACACCTGACCTCCCTAGACCTGACAAGGAGATAACCTCTCTTAGCTTTGTGGAGAGATCTATCAACAGGAACAAAAATTGGTGTACGTGTGTATATGTGACCATTATCTCTTCCAGAATGAGAACTCACATGCATGACAGCAGACAGGAAGTTATTTATGTAAACAAGGCGTATAAATTTACTAAGAACATCAAGACCTCTAAGTGAACAAAGATTTAAAAGAGAGAAGCTAACTGATAAAATGTTTACTGAAAGATATTCAAGCTCAAATTAAATAAGACAAGTACTATTTTACATGTTAAATTAAACTGATTTTCCCCCAGAGCACACATTTTGCCTTGTGTTAGCCTTCTACTCTTAGCTCTGGCGTGGCCGATTTTCCTGAAGGTTGTCTGGCTTTCTGAAACAGGTAGATTGCAATGTGCCGTATCTACTAACAGGGCAATGAAGGCATAAAATAGGCAGCAGCAGGCAGGACACACCACGTGCGGCTCATTTGTATGTGTCTGCCTGTTCTGAGTAGGGGGTGATATTAATCGCTATTCAGACAGATTTGCTTTGACGCCTCGAAGTGAACAGCATGGAGTAACAGCCCAGACAAATGCAGCTTTTAGCAGATTATTAAAACAAAATATGTGCTTTTTCTCACTCCCCTGCTTGTTTAAAAAAAAAAGTGACACTGACCCTCATGTTGTCTGTGCCTTCCTATCACCTGGTAACTAATGTTTATTGAGGAAATAACTTTTTACAGAGAAAAATCAATACTTCAGTCTTACCCAAGCTCCATCCTGGAGATTAAACTTTCTTCCTCATCAACTTCTATTTCTTATCTGCTTCATTACTTTGGAGTTCTAGACAGAAGCAGGAAGTGTCAAAAAAATCTTTTTGTTTTTTTTAAACTTGACCTGAAATTTTCAATTGCAGTAGCAGAAGACTGGTAGGTCTGGTTCCAAGTGGAGTAAGATGCCCACGGCAATCATTACAACCACACACAGTGACCCGGCACAACAGAATTTTCTAATGGTGTCTCATTAGGTATTAATGGCATTAAGTAATTACTGTCAAAGTGAACTTGTTGTCAAGGGGATGTAAACAAGCAAATCATTTAACAAGATAACATGGCAATACATTAAAATTGCATTTTGATCGGATTTTAGCATGTGGTAGGTTCAAAAGTGAAAAAAAAATGTTCTTTACGTCATGGCTTGTGTTGTGTTAAGGACAAGTGGCAAGGACAAGTTTCAGTATGTGGCTCCTGCTTTTTTTTAGTCTTATGAGAAGTCTGCTTTTAAAACCTTCTACTGACAAATTGCACTTTTTACCAAAAAATATATATATATATTTTTAGCTCTTTGGTAACTGTTGGGAACAAATCCTCGCCCCACACCTTCCTGAAGAGCGGGAACAGGAAGTGGCGCGGAATCGGAGCAAAGCAAATGGCTGGAGGCTGATGGTTCCTGAGCGCCGGGTCAGATTTTTCTTCACCTGATTTGCAAAATGTCTAAATGCACTCAACAAATAACTTCCTGCCTCAAAGAGGTTTGGCTGCGGTTGCCAAATTGGTGCAGCCAGTGGGTTATGAAAACAACATTCATAAACTATTGGATCAAGTCCCACCCGATGTAGGAGTTAAGTATCTAAGCTAATGAACACTTGTAAAAATTATCATCTAATTCTGTTTATTAAGGGGACACAGGAATCACTGGACTGACCTGATTACAATGGATCCGGGGCATGTGTGGTTCTTTAATAATGCTTTCGGCCAGGGACGCCTGCGTGGCTCAGTTGGTTAAGCATCTACCTTCGGCTCAGGTCATGGTCCCAGCGTCCTGGGATCGAGTCCCACATCGGGCTCCTTGCTCGGCAGGGAGTCTGCTTCTCCCTCTGCCTGTGCTCGCTCTCTCTCTCTCTCCCTGACAAATAAATAAATGAAAAAAAATAATGCTTTTGGCCAGCAGCATTACAAATAGTGCCGTGGTGATGGTTGAGGCAGAGACGGGAGTGGTCTTCTAACCGAAACATGGCCTCGCTGTCCACCTTCTTCAATGGTACAACTACAATAACATGGTCACAGCATTGCCATTTGCAAAGCATTTCTCAGTCTCACGCCTGTACCTCGTTGGCAGATAAAATAACCGAGGCCGAGCAGTCTCAACAGCTTTCCCTCTAGGCTCCAACAATGTTAAATTCAGAACAATGAATATTTCTAAATGGATGGAGGAAGGTTAAAAGCAAGGTCTTTCAACATTTAGTCAAACTTTGACTGTAAGCTCTGCCAAGTCCTGGGGTTTCCCATTTGAGCAAGATTCTGCCCCTGAGAGCCTGTGGTTCTCCCTAGTGGATGGACCCAAGAAGGAGGACACAGTGGCGGCTGTGCAGTCAACCAGCACCCTGCATGCACCTGCTGTATTAGATGGCATTCTACTGTCACCAGCCTGTGAACAGGGCAGAGACCAAAGAGAGGTCTGTTATTTCTAAGGAATATCAAAGAGAAACTGGCCCAGACCGTGAAGAGAAAGGAAGTAGAAAACAGACTTATAATTTGTTCTAGGATTGACCACCATCTGTGGGTCACAGATCTGATCTACTCAGAACAGTTACAGAACTAACCACCAGGGCTCCTACTTCAACATCGTGTATGTAGGCTCTCAACACAAACGTAGGAATGCACTAATACCCTGGAGTATGAGAACACCATCTGAGAACAACTGTTGGTTAGGGGGGTCACGGCAATAAAGTCCTACGTCCATCTTACTCTGGAAGTAGAGCCTGGCTCCTAACCAAGGAATGTTCAATCCATTACACATACACCTTCTGAACAGGTGTGGATCATTTTGTTACAAAGACAGGATGGGAGGGGAAAAAAGCCACTCAAAGTTTCAGTAATTCAATAATTTATTCCTCTAAAAAAGTGTGTAAAAGTATATAGCTCTCATTCACAAGGTATATATGAATGACATTTAAAATGGAGGCCTTTTAGTATTGTTTCTTTTTATCAAAGTCTTTAGTGTACTGTACCAGCGCTATACTGTAGTTTTAAATGAACTTCACATATTTTTGTATTCTTTCAAATTGTTTGCTATATATAAAAGAAGCTCACTGCAAAATGCTTGAAGGAAAAAAGGAAACAAAAGAAATTCAGAACTTCCCAGAAATGTACAGCTTTTACATTTAAAAAAGGTTCTGAAATATACATACAAGCATGCTGCACAATCCCACCCTCTCCCTTCCCCGCTTCCCCTTTTTAGTTCAAACCATGGTAAGAGTTCTGATTTCTGCAGAATTTCCAAAATTAAAAATTAAAAAAAAAAATAAAATAACTTCTCACTCTGTAGCAAATCCAGGGCTTGTACATTTCAGATTAATTCAGTAAAAAACTCACAAGTAAAATAATGCATATTTAAGGGAAATATTATACAGACTTTTTCACACAGAAGTACATAATAAGATTTTTTAAAATCTATTGCCATTCATTTATTTTTGCACAAAAACGTATAAATATGTCACCAGCTTTTCTTAACTTAAAAAACTTAAATAAAAGACACCAGATGAAAACTACCCTTTGCTGCCTTTTTTTTTTTAATTTTTGTAGGGGTTTTTGTTTTTTGTGTTTTTTTTTCTTTTTTTGCTTAGAATTGGGTTTCTAGGGAAGAAAAGCCCCTGAATTAAAAACAGCCCATATTAAAAAAAAAATTCAAAGTTCTGATGAATTCTGGGAAAAAAAGCAACCCCAAAGTGGTAAAAGATTACAAATATCTACTTTACAATTTGTCTTCTCACCAAGATAACTTTATACAAGTTTACAATCTTCATCATCTTATGCTCTTCAAAAGGCCTTGAGAATTTTTCCTTTCTGATTAAGAAAAAATAGCACTGCAATATTTTTAAAGTCAATTTTACACTGTACATATTAGATACAAATGGTTTGATATATCAGATTTTTTTTAACCTATACATTGCGAAAGTCACCCCCCCCAACTGGTGGCACAGAGAATAAAATTATCCATTTACAAGTTACTTCTCTGCTTACATATCCCCACCACACAACTTTTTTTAATATAATGTTTTAAACGTTAGATTATTTCAAGAAAAATACTTTTACAAAATCATATCAGTTATTACATTTTCCTTTTTTTTTTGTTTTTTTTTGTTTTGTTTTGTTTTTTGTTAATAACCAGGATATGGAAGTCTCTTGGAAGAACTTTAAAATTTGCATGATTCTCTCCACAAATGACTAGAGCTCAACAGCCTGACCAGAGCGGCTTGCGGGAGGCAAGCCCACGCCCACTGCCCTCAGACAGAAATATGCTGTGACGTCAGGGTCAGAAATGGGGTCTTAAAGACAACCCTCTTGGGCCTGGAATGAGGAGTCATAAAATACTTCAATTAGCCATTAATGCTTTAAAAAGGCTTTTTTTTTTTTTTTTTTTTTAAAAAAAGTCCCACCACAAAGGCTCAACTTCAAGTACTAATTTAATGGTTAAGTTGTAATATTTCTTTGAAATAATATTCCTATGGTCCAGAAAAAAGTCACCATATTTATAACTGATTTTATGAGCAAACACTTTCAATTATGATATGTACATGAGTCCCTTCTGAGCTAATAAGAGGAGAGACCTGGCTTTCAGTAAGAATTCACTAGAAAATATATTTCCGTTGTGACTATATAAAACTAATGAAGGTACTTGCCTCCATGGCTCTGGGTTGAGCTTGACTGCCTTCTATAAAAATGTTATCCTTCATGAAACGCTGGCCACTTTTAATAAGAAACATGGCAGAATGTTTACCCAGTTTGTTCTTAAGAAAGCCTACTGCTGGGTGGTTTTGAATATATTACTTTTTAGGCATATCTCCCCAATCTGTTTTCACTCCTTTTCCGGCTTCTAGGACAGAGGTATGTAGTCAAAGAATCCTATGGTGGATCTGAATTGGGTTTTAGCTACTGTACCTGGTCCTCATGAATTAAAAAAAAAAAAAAAAACCAAAAAGTCAAAAAAACATGACAAAACAACTTAAAATAAATAAACAAAATGAAGATGCCTCCAGACCTTTTGTATCTACACACAGGTATGAAGTCAACCAAAGCATTCATGCCGATCTAGATGGGAGCACTAGGGAGACAGAAACCCCATTATGAAGTCATATACTTGAGCTGGTTCTTATTTTTAAAAAGTCCCAGATTATGGAGTTTGGGTAACCCACAGGCCATACACCAATAACTAGAGGATTTCATCCAAAAGGGCTAAACTGCCTTTGTTTTTAAACAGAGACTGGAAACACAGACTCTTGTGCAAAAGGATACTGTCTCTTCTGTTTCCCTCTTAAAAACCAACAACAAAAAAACTTCCTGTGGACCAGTGGTTTGGGGCTGCATACACCATAACCCTGGCTAAAAGTCACTGCTTATGGAAGTCTCCAGGTCCACGAGAGAAGTGTCAGTGAATCCCTCTGGTAATAAGCACTGCAGAGGAGTAATCACAGTGCAGGACTGTAGAGAGTGGTCTCAAGAAGAGGACATGGGGCATTTGCAGAGTGGAGCAGGCTCCTCGGAATGAGGTTGCAGGGAAGAGGAACTGAGCCAGAGAGAACAAGTGCTTTTCCAATTAAAGTATATTCATGATGGCGTTGTACAACTGAGTGAGCACCACAAAGTGGACGGGAAGGCAGGAGGTACGGTCCTGGGTGGCCGGATTGCACGTGAGCCAGGACAGAGCGTTGTACTGCTCCAAAACAAACCTGCCGGAGAGAAGACACAGGTCAGAGGCACAGGTGCAGCAGAGGGGAGGCTGGCTGTACAATGTGAGCATTCCAGATGTCAGCGGGGGAGGGCCCGGGTCATTCTTGCCCTCGGCCCTGCGGTCCTTCCTTTCACGTACCCACTGCACCTAGCCCTGCACAACTGCCACAGGCGGAGTCACATGTGCTGTCTGTATAAAACGGGCACCTGGTTTCAAGGAATTCATATAAAAAAAAAAAAGCATGTGAAATAGCTCATAGATATCTTTATATTAACTACTGAAATGATACCGTTTTTCATACACTTGATAATTATTCTGATATAATTTTGATACAATTGATATAATTATTAAAATTAACTTCACCAACTTATTTTATTATTTTAATATTGCTACTAAAAAAATTTAATTAGATATGTGGCTCCCATTATAGTTCTCTTCAACAGTGCTGTACTAGAGACCCTGAAAGCCAAAATTGTGTTGATCAGGTTCTTGCTTAATTTCCAAATCATTTAAGAATTACCAAACACTAGAAAAAGCTTACATATTTCCATAAGGTACATGAAGAATGTTTATGACCTGCGACAGTGCAAGAGAATTAGTGTATTCTTCTGGGAGAGATGTCCCAACTATGGAATTTATGTTCCAGTTAATTTTATTTTTAAAATCTATGTCAGGGGGAGTAAAAAAGATGTTTTCAAAGCCAAGTGCTTTAGGTTCCAGGCTCTGTCTTCTAACCACCCACCCCCTAATTCTGATCTATTTTCATCACCATAAAATGCCTCCTTTAAAGGAAGGCAAGGGCAGTTGTACTCGTACATACCTATGTAATTTAACAAAGAATACTGTCCAGTGCTCACACAGGGGAATTACAGCTTTCACTGGCTAATCAGACAGTGATCCCCTGCACAAAAGGCAGTACACTTTCCACATTTAAAACACCTTGGAAAAACAAAACTGAAGGAAGATTATTTCAGTAATCTTGTACAGTTATGTTGCCTACGTCTGTATCTACCTTAAAACATCAGATGTGGTTTTAGAGTCAAGAGGATGTGGAACCCGCTGAGAATTCCTGGCAGGGAGAAGTTCATCCGTCTGTGCTACAGAAATGTGGTGATGCAGCGAAGCCTGGCAAAAGAACAAAGACAGTTACCTTCCTGGCCTCATCAACCACGGAGCAGGAAAAAAGGCAGACCCACATCTGCTGGCAGCAGATGCCCCCTGGAGTCCTTAGAAGTCACTGCTTCTAGAAGCCTGAATTTTAAACTCACAGTAACCCAATGTGATCCCAAGTAACTCCATATATAGCTTTCCAGCAAATACAAATGCATTGCAAATGATTAGATGTCGTGCTTCTTTGGGTTTTAGTCTCTAAAAGGCCACAGGGTCTGGATATGACTGACTATCTCCTTGTGGCGGTCGTTCAACATGTTCTTCTATCCTGACTTCCCATAAGCTGACAGATCTAGAGACTCAAATTAGGTTCAGTTTCTTTCTGGGGGAGGGAGGGAAACAGGGTGCACGAACATTTCATAACAGATGCTGTGTCCTTCTTACCGCAACCTCTCAGAAGGCAACTAATGTCTGCTGTCCCACTTAAAGTACAACTGATCACTGGATAAGAGGTTATCAGCATGCCCCATTCATTATAAAGTTCCCCATCAATTTTTCACCTAATGGCTTTAGCATAATTTTACTTTCTTAAATAATTGAGAAATACAGTGTGTGAAGGAGAGTTAATATAAATGCTTTTCCATTTTTTTAGTTTCCAGATTAATGAATTGTTGCTCTAGTAGCTTCAGAAGGTGACTGAGAAGATGTTCTGGTTTTCAATACAATTATGAACCCATATATTTGTTTCAGTCTCCTGCTACCACTGCTCTTATGTTCAAACTGTCCCATCATTGGGCAATGGGAACCCTCCAGTAGGCTCCTGGGTCCTTTGAAGTAACTCTAATTATCTTATGTAACTTTCCTGCTTTTCGGTGTGTCAGCGTATCACAGGTTTATCTTGAATATTTCTCATTTTAGACCTACAATCAGTCCTTTCTTCAAAGGAACTCTGGTTCTTTCAAATGATAAATGGTATTTCAGAATGACAACTATAGCAAGAGAGTTGTTTATGGATACGAAGCTATTACTGCTCTTAAGCTTTTTCATTAGACCGAGCTAAAAAATGTGTATGCCTTTCTTAAGAGGAAAAAATAAATCTAGGTTCATCCTGACAAGTCTAATCGGAAATAAAGATGACATGGATTTTTTATGTAACTTCCTGGGTTTCATCATAGCATGTCATAGCCATTAAAGGAAATTGCCTCAATTGTGTTTGGTTTAACCTCTCCTGGATTCTTTTTGAAAACACAAGCAGGTGTGTGCGTGCACGCACCTTATCACAATTACACAAGGTAATCTACTCTCAGCAAACTGATTATACGACAACAGTCCTCCCTTCGTTGTGGATAACACCCCACTGAACGGATGTCCTAGTTTATCCAACTAGTCCCTTACTGGTGGACGATTCGGGTACTTCCAATCTTTTACACTTTTCATTTTTTTGGTGTTGCCAGTTTCTTCTGAACAGACCTCCAGAGGTAGAATTGCTGCATCGACAGGGAAGCATGTAGGGTTGTGTCACCTGGCTTTCCTACTGGCACCAGGGCCATCTCCCCCACAGCCCTGCCAACAGAGCATGCTGTCAAATTTCTGGCTTCTTGCCAATCTGTGGGTGAGACATGGATTTCATTCCAGGTTCTTTCATCCAAACTGAAGTGGGAGATCTTTTGTTTTAACCCTTAAAATTCCAAGATCTATAAGAATGAGCATGTATCAATGTAAATTTAGCTGTCTTCTGCCCTCTCTCTACTCTTCTCTAATGAAGAAGCTAAAGCCTATGGCAGAAGAGGAAGAGATCAGCCAACAATCACCTCCGCCCAAGCTCACCTTCACCGATGGCAATGCAGCGTGGACTGACACACAACCACGTGTCTACCCGACTCTGTGCCCTGTGGGCCCCACCAAGTCTCCACGTTGGGTTAATGTGATTGCTTCCTCTGTGTTATGGTTTTGGGTTCCTCTCTTGATTTATTCCCCACCCCACCCCCCACAAACTGTAATTAAAATCCCCTCAGAGTATAAGAAGATGTGAAAGAAACAGGGAGCACAGTAAGACTATGTTAAGATTCAAGTTTCTAACCAAACCTGAATTTAAGCATAAGACCCTCCTCCCCATACTTCAAATATGACACCAAACCAACCTTTAGGAAGAGAGGGCACTGGTTCTGAGCCTGGGGACACGATGACCAAAACCACTGGGGGAGATTCTCCGCTTTGGCAGTTGATACAAAATACCCGAGGGCCAGAGGCTGCTGCTTCAGCTCCTCAGGTGCCTCTCTAGAGAGAAGACGCTCACCCTGACTCTGAAAAACAAAGTCCCAAGAGCATGATCAGCACTTATCACTTCAAAGAGAGCTCTGCAAATCAACTTTTTACCAAGTCACTCTGCACACTGTGGACCCCCTTCTGGCAGCTTTTTGCACATAAATGCCAGGTGACTGAGAAAGGTCAACAGGGGAGGCATGTGGTCTTTGCTGCAAGCGCAGACCTCTGATGAGAAATATGGCCCAGGCAGAAGGTCCCAGCAAAACTAACTACATCTACATGAGTCAAACAAATACAGATTTATTTGCTCTGATTTCTTTTCTGCTAAAGTAAGATGGGTTCCGTGGCATCAGGCATCAAACTAAAGGTGGGAAGAAAGGCCTCCGGCAGCTGAAGGCACCCCCACACCCAAGTGCTCTTTCACCAGCAATCAACCAAAATACATGAGCGCACCTGTCTACTGTCAACACGATGTTAGGAAAACGCACACTGCACCACTACTCCTTGTGTGACAACAGTGTCCCTGACCCCCCCAGTGGTGTAAGATCTGCTCAAGAAGAGGCCTTGTTTTAATTTTCAGCAAACTCCTTAATATGAAACCTCTGTGAGAGCCTTACTGTGCATTTGGCAACTGATAATTTCCTCATCTTTGGTTCTTTTAGCTGGCTCAAGAGCTGAAAATTACTTTTTATGCAAGCAGTAAGAAGTCATCGTTTGTTTTCAAAGGCCTTCTGTTTGGAGGAAAAAAATAATCCTCAACTATTACATCAAATTGTATTAATTCTGAGTTGATCAAAAAACAAAAACTTACTGCAACCCTGAACAAATTCTTTCTGCTGTTGTAATGCCATAACTGGCTATCAAAAAATGTTTAATGCTTCAGAAAGGGGAACTACTGAAAGCTTCTCAGGAGTCACTGGGCTGCAGGTGCTCAGGACAGAAAAGGGCCACCTGACCAGCTGCAGAACATGCAATCTCGGACTTCAGGGCCTGAGGGCCTGACAAAGGCAGAAAGTATAGCAAAGCTCTATTTCTTACAAACTCACATGGCACTTCAAAGACCAATTCTTTGTTCCTGGATAAGCTAAAGTGCAACCAAGGGCACTGAAAGGTGGTTGTTATAATTTCCATTTCACAGATAAGGTAAATGAGGCTAAGAAAGGCCAAGAAAGCTTGGTCAAGGTCACCATGCTAGAAGCGGTGCAGCTGTAACTCGGAGCTACATCTATCAAACTCCAGGGCATGAGTTCTTAGTTGCTATGCTATTTGCCTCTAGAATTCACATTAATCCTAAATTAAAACTATCTGACATACAATCTGAAATCTTGGTTCCTTTCACAACAATCTCCAAAGAACCCATAAACTGTCATTAACTGGCAAATGATTATGGAGGAAATAAAGACATTTAAAAAACTCTTCCTTCTAGAAAGGAGGACTGGGGGACAGGCAGTTACATGAGGGTAAGCCTACTGAGTCACTCTTTCCTGGTTTTATGTGCTCTATGACTAACATTCTAAATCTTCTTTCTTTTCACTGTCCCTCAATGAACTCCAGGCTGGCAATGAAAGTCCCATGGACAGAAACCTAAGTCCTTTTACTACAACTCTGTCTTTAAATGAGTGTGAGAAGAGTTGTTTATGCTTGCCGAGTTTAACATAGTAGACAGAGCCATTTTTCTATGTCTTAAACCATTAATCTCACAATATTTTAAATAAAACGTACAAAAGAGTGATAAAGCATGAATCATCTAGCTTTTAAACAAAGTTAACACAAGCTACAGCAGAACCTTTTACTCTTCGATCCTGTTAATCCACCTCCAACATCCCTGGGATATTTAAAGATGAAAACTAGTTGTCGGCTTTGATGTTTTTCCTTAATACTGGGGCATGAGCCTGGACACATCTCCAAAATCAACCTTTCATGGGCCCTTGCCATTTCGAAACCCGGCTAAAGGAAAGACTGGAACTATATACAAACCAAGGCACCATGACATGAAACAAGAAGAGTAAAACTTGTTTCAGAATAATCAGAAAAATCAATCATCAACAATATATTCTTCGATTAAGACAGTCACTTTACATGTTAAATAAGCAGGGCTGTCAAACTAGCCCCGAAAAGTCACAATTTTGGCAAAAGTAAATAAATAAATAAATAACTAAATAACTGGGAAGCAGCAAGCAACCAAACCTGATTTTTGCTGAGAAAACCGTCATTGCGCGCGCGCGCACACACACACACACACACACACACACACAAAGCCTCCTTGCTGTAATAGGACTATTCTTTTGATAAAGCATATTCATCAGGAACATTTTCAGGAATAATGATCCATTTCTTTCTAATTCCTGCCTTCAATCAAAAGAGAACAACTACAGAGTCACTTTTCCACACTGATTTCTCTTGTACCAGGGATCAAGACCATCAAGAAGAAAGGTGCATGAAGTAAAGAGACAATCACCCTTCTGGAAGATTATTTTCCCTGAAGGCTGAAGTTGTTTTAAACAACCTACTTCAAATCATCCTTACCCGACTGTGCTGGAAGTGAGAGCCCACACCAATTCCAGAAGGAGAGCCTGGGGAAGGAACTGGGGAGGAGTTGGGAGAGGAATGGAGGTTCCCAGTCATTAATATGCCAATATCATTGTCCATATCATCTGGGAATGGAAGGTCAACAAACATGTCATCTAGAAAGGAGGGAGGAAAAGCACAGAAATTTAAAAAATAATCCATATCCACAATTTAAACAATATTCAGTTTTGTTGGCCCAGGACTGTTACAAGCACACACTGTTAACAACTTGGTAAGACTTATTATTAATGTATTGTCTACTGGATGCAAGGTGCTGAAAATTATTTTTGCATTTTGTATTCTCTTCAATGATCTTCTAATGTGAAGTATTAACAGACTGGAGAAATAAAGAACATAAAACAAAACCCCACACTCTGTGTAGCTTCCAAAGACACAAAATAAGTTATGGCAAAACAGCTAAAGAAGCAATTTAATTATTAAACAAAGTTAAAACTGAAACCATCTAAGAAAACAGCAGACTCCATCTACGTATCCAATTAGCATCTAAAACACTGGAGGCTGAATTAATACATATTAATAGGTGTGAACTTGCCCTGAAACTGGAGGCCTATTCCAAAAGCAGATCAAAGCATGATGTTTTCATTAAGAAATCCTCTCCTACATTATAAAAGTAAGGTACACACACAGCAGAAAATTTGGAAAAAGTATAAAAAGGGAAAACTATCACCCAGAATGCAAGTACTGTGAACATTTTTGCTACAATTTTTTTTCTCATATTGTTATTCCATTATGATCACACTATGTATAAAGTTTGATATCCTTTTACCACAAGCCCTAAACAGGAGTAAATGTGGGTAGCTATTAAAAAAATCTTCAAAAAACAATGCAAATGGCTACATAATACTGGGCATTTTAGTTTATAAGTAATCACTACTTAACAAATGCCTTAATAGATAATCAAACCAAAGAAATCTATTAAGAATAATCAAATAAGGAGTTGTCTGGAGCAAATTAAATTCCCAATGATTAGCTAAAGACAGAAGCTATTTCACGCTGTCTGGGAATCTGCAGACTTCTCAAATCAGATCACTGTTTATTCAAAGAGTGGCCCCTAGGTGCCAGGCACAACCAACCTGGTATTTTTTGCCTTTGGGGAAAAACTAATTACACAAGAGAGGAAAATACTTTTTTGGTCCTGGTAATAGTTGTACATGAATCTTCAAAACCAAACAGATTCTCCAACC
Organism: Mellivora capensis; assembly: GCA_004024625.1. NCBI lineage: Eukaryota > Metazoa > Chordata > Mammalia > Carnivora > Mustelidae > Mellivora > Mellivora capensis. Next base: position 96,031 of record PISX010000508.1, read on the forward strand.
TTCAATCCCCTCTTCGTATTTTTTTATGGGTTTTTTTGGGTTTTTTTTTTTTGTTTTTTTTGGGAACACATGCAGCAGCCCACTGACTCCATGCTTCAGCTCTGCGTCTTGCTGGAGAATCTGAAGCTCTATGCTTCCATGGCCTTCCATACTCACCATTATTGGGGCTAAACCCATCTTCATTGGGATAGTTGGCTGGAGCCACCTGGATGGTTGATGATGTTGGGAACACCAAGATGTGCGTACAGGAAGCATCTTGAGGGGTGTTCAGCTGAGATGACTGCATGTTCAGAGCGGTACTTCGGCCAAAAACAGAGCCCATCGTGACAGCATCTTTAAAATAAAAAAAATTTTTTTAAAAAGGAAAGAAAGAAAAACCATCAGTTCCTTCTGTGCATCAGTAAATAACTCCAGAAATGAAGTTTTAGGAGGACCTGACCTAGAGAGACAGGAGTCTGACACAACTGCTAAGATGGATACACGTTTATAGTTCCGCCTAAGTGTGTAAATATCTTAAAAAAAAAAAGACTCAGAGCATACAGTTATGATAACCCAAGCCTCATGTCATATGGGAAAGGTTAAGATAAAACTGGACTGTGCCCACTAAATAAGTTTTAATTACTTATGTAAGAAGCATTTCTAAAAATAAATCTCCCACTTCTTCCTGTGGTTGCTCACAATTTATAAAGGACTGTTCTCCTAAATGATACAATTCTGTAGAAATGGTACCATTCAACTAATAATTATGATAACTAGCATTTATTGAGTGCTTACTACATGCCAGATTCTGTGCTAAGTTCTGTATTCACTGATGTCATGTCATTCAGTCATCACAGCTACCTTGAGACACGATTATTATCCACGTATCATACGGAGGACAGATAACAAAGAAGTTATGAAATATGCCCAAGTGGCGCAGGCTACAATGAACCTAGGGTCTAACGAGGCCAACAGAGGACATCTGCTTCTCACTGGACTGATGACAAATAAACTCATTCTCACACAACACTACTAGTTTTGTTTTGTTTTTAAGATTTTATTTATTTATTTGACAGAGATTACAAGTAGGCAGAGAGGCAGGAAGAGAGAGAGGAGGAAGCAGACTCCCTGCTGAGCAGAGAGCCCGATGCGGGGCTCGATCCCAAAATCCTGGGATCATGACCTGAGCCGAAGGCAGAGGCCTTAACCCACTGAGCCACCCAGGCGCCCCAACACTACCGGTTTTTATAGGGAGTAAGTGAACAGGATGTCCCATTTGATCAGAGGCATATCCAGAGAATAAGAGCAGACTGAAAAAGGTAGAAAACTGCTTAGTTATAAAATTATCAAATAGCTTATTTTTAAAAATTCTATGGCCACAATCTTTTGGCTATCCACACACTGGCACTCCCATTTACTGAGCACTTACTCTGGGGCCAGATATAGCATTAATCACTTCACCTTTCTACTTGTCTCACCATTCATCCTCAACCACATCAGAAAGACTCAAATATCCTCATAAGGCTGCTCAGAGATTGTCAAATATCTGTCTTCAAAAGGATATTCAAATATGTATCACGACGGTAGTGTTCCCTTCTGGAGGGTGATCCTCATACACCAGCAACAATCAGGGTCAAGCCACAGTAACCGGCCATGACTCAGAACTCTCAGTCTTAGACTCTCTTCCAAATGATGGTCAACAAAGACAATAAAATCACAAACCCCTGCCTTTGGAAGAGACCAAACTTCCATTTTTGAACCCTAAATATAATCTTCTCTCACAAAGATAATGAAGATCTATTCCACACTTGTCTGTAGACTTAAGTTTGAGTGAGCTGAACTGATGTGATACCTAATTACTGAAACTGACAAGAAGAGATTCACCTGGCATCACTACGAAGGACCCCTGGGGCTCCATGGCAACCAGACAGGCACTAAGGATTGAAGGAGAGTCTGCGGCAGAGATCCCACACATCCGGCACACGTCCTTGAGCCGTTTGCTGATTGTCTGTAGTGAACATTCTCCAAGGAGGATACTCCAATCTGAAATCAAATATCACGGTCATACACAGTCTTTAGAAATTCACAGACAGGAGGTTTAAGTGTTTTACCAGATTTGCCTGGTAATTGAATTTCCAGGATTGGCCCTAAAGGGAATAAGGCTTTGTACAGGTTCGCCTTCTTACTATAAAGAAAATGTTACTTGACCTCTCTTACACTTCATTAACAAAGGAACAAAGGCGTGGTATTTCGTAGACTGAAATCATGTCTGAAATGAGCTGGAAGAGTCCGGCACAGACCCACATGGATTTAGGTGCTTCAGATGCTTTTTCATGATGAGGCCAACTTGTTCTATCCTTTCTTCTCCCCTTCCTTCTCCAGTTCTGGTTCTTGCACTTCGCCCCACCCCCACGCACCAACCCTCCACTTCCCCCTGCCCCTCATGAGCACTTTTCCTTAGAAGAACGCCTAGTTGGAGGCAAACCTCAGTTCTGTTTACTGTTGTAGGCTGGCTGTTTCCATGAAAAGCAAGCAGTGCAGAAATAAGGGGAACCCTTCTTAGAAGGCCCAAGAGAGCTGATAACAATGGGTGTGAGTGAAGTGCTCCAAGTGACATCACACTAATTGTTCAGATTAAAACGCTGGCACGAATTCTCTAATATTTGCTTACTGCCTTACACAAAGGCACTATGTGTCCTCAGAGAACTGTAGAGGGTTATGTTACTCTGGGAATGGAAAACCACTTAGTCTTCTCTTTGACCCCCACCACACATGGAGCGTGCCATGCTCCTGTAGCAGCACATGCTGTCCATGTCCCGCCCCACTGTCCCACTGAGGAAAGGCTACTCCACCACGGGCTTCCACTTTTACGTAGTTTTATCAAACATACTGTGCTCCCTTTAAAGAGGTGAGAGGAACAACTGTTTCTTATTTCATATTCCTAAAGAACCTTATGCTGAAGTGGCTGAAATAAAAGTGAAATAAAAGACATGAAGAATGTATTTTTAAAAGCCACAGAAAAATCAAACGGCATGAGTTTTTAAAACCAAGTGAGAAAGAAAAAGCAGTATATGTATTTTACCACAAATACTCTGGTGATAGAAAACAAAAATTCACACAGTTGACTCTGAACTTTGTAGGCTCACATACAATACTATCCCACAGAAATGCAACGTGGTGCAGACCTCAGGTCCCTAAAGGAATGAAATGTAGATTGGTAAACTGATTTCCTGTATACTAGGCTCTTCTCAATGTCTTTATCCCCTTAAAGTACATTGTCTCTCAACTTTTTGATGGAATGGGTCACACTTATATTCCTTTCCCCTAAGAAATAAGAAGATTGTGCCCCTGCTTTAAAAATAAAAAAATTTTAAAAAAAATCACACGAAGGAAGGCAATGGCCTTAATAATTATCCAAAACACCAAGTGACTAGACTAGGAGGCTACATTTTTATCCTCTCTTCTTCTTTTCTATTATATTCTAACTTTTCCCAAGGGTTAAGAACAGCTCAAACCCTTTAAGAGATAAGAGTGACTATAAGGCACACCAAGAGATGGGACAGGAAATGTCCCGACAATTGAAATGATGAATCCCTGAATGTATCAGATCTCCAGGCTCCCGACAGAAGATTCATTTTTAAAGAATATTATACTTACAAAAGACAAGGGTAATATTTTCTATTGGCCTATAGTATAACTAGAAAAAAAAGTTTTACACACAATAGATTCCTAAGAAAACACTTACACTTATTTTCATGTAATATATGTATAAACTGCTTTTCAACCCTAATACTTAACCTACTTGAGCACTTGCTACAATGCAGGTTGTATCTGTATCAGGGTCTTATTTCAGAGATTTCATAAGTATTTGATATAAATTTCATGCAAAGAAACAATACGTGCACTCTAATACAAGGGTTCCACAAACTACAGCCTATGGGCCAAATCCTGCTCAGCACTTGTTTTTGTAAACAAAGTTTTATTGGAACAAAGCAAAAACCCACTTAGGTGTTGTTTGTGGCTGCTCTGACTTTACAATGGCAGAGTTGAGAGGCTGCAACAGTGACAAGCTGGCCAGTAGAGTTGAAAATATTTATTACCTGGCCCTTTACATAGAAAGTTTGCTGACTCTGCTCTAATATAGTTGAATGCACAAAACCACCAGGCTAATTTGTGACATATGATTTGCTTTTGTGTAGACCTTAAGGGGAACAAAAAAAATTTCTCCCATCTATATGTATACATTGAACTTTTTATAAATGTATCATTCATTAATAAGGCTTTAAAAATAATCTAGAGCTATTCATACTGCTCACGTAAAGTAGCTATAGTAAGACAGCAAATGAGCTTGGCTCAAAGCCAGGCAACACCGCTGCCAGTGGTCAGTTTTGCTGTGAATTATTTTTACTGCTTTGTAACTGACTGTTATATTTATGATGGGAACTATTAGCAGCTGGTAGGTATACGTGGGGATTCAACCTAAAAAGTCTATTCTCTTAGGCGTCCAGACTGAAGTCTATGAGACAGTGGCAATGTGAATAAAGACCACTCCAACTTGCAACTATTTGTCCTTGTAAATCAGGATTACTTTGCTCTTGTGCCACCAACACAAAATAAATACAAACTGTATCACCATCAATCACCAAAAAGAAGTAAAAGAAACAGAAGTCTATTCTTACATATGACTTCTACTATCATCCACAATCTCTCATTTAAAGTTTCGTGTTAAAACTGATTTGATCTCACTGACTCAGTACATAAATAAATGTCAGAAGTCCTAATTTACTATCACTTTAATATTAATAAAACATTCTTTTTCATATCTTTTATATTGGGGTTCAGTAGTTAAGATTTTCTTTGGTAAATGTTTTTGTTGATAATGAAAAGTTTAAAAACTGCACTTAAAACTACATTTAAAAGAATCAGAAAATACAAATCTGCTTTATTCTTACTATCAACTTTATAATTTTCTCCCTCAGCTCAGTTAGGGACATTAGCTTAACACTCTTCCTTTGTTTCCTGTACTGACTGCTTTAGGAATCTCTCACCTTTAAGCTCCCCATGGCCAAGCCGCCCAAGTCGGCCAATTACGACTCTCCAGGGTAGAGATGTCATTTGGACAATACCTATGCACCACTCCCATAACTTCTGTAGTCCAATTTTACGTGCAGATACTTTACTCCTCCGTGATCTAAAAAAGAAAGAAGTGAGGAAGGGGTGTCCAAATGAGTCAAGTCAAAGTGATCACTTAGCAAGGCAAAAGCCATAAAACTTCCAAAAAACCCACCCACAAAGCACCCACTGCATTTAGATAGGGAAATCAGAATGACTCATATCTGAGGAAAGGCAGAGCATCAATTTACACACAGCATAAACACTGAGACTCCTCACCTGTTTGGTAAAGCAATATTTACAATACAAGTCTCTAATAATTCCCCATGGAGGTCAGTGCAGGAAGCCAAAAGCCAGCGCTGGTCATGAGACAGACAGTAGCCCACAAAGAGCACGTTGTATTTCTGGCTCGCCTCCCCAAATGTCTCTCCCAGCTCCGTCTGCTTGTCTTTGATTGGGGCCAATATAAAAGGAGGGGAATAAAGTTGGATTGGGCTGGGTCGCTGAAATCAAAATAAAAGTCGGTATCAAGACAAAGCCACCACCCAACTCAATGTTTACAACAAAACACCGAAGAGCACTTAAAACCAATGGGGAGTAATGACAACAGACTGCCCCCCAGAAGTATTACATACCTAAATAGGAACTGTTTAAAGGACATCAGCTAGGGAACCCCAATCAAGCCAGTTTCCTTATTAAAAGGAAATTACTATTTTGTAAAGTAAACTGGCCCCACTTCATTAGTCATCAGGAAAGCAGAAATTAAAACCACAATGAGAGAGTACTACATACCCACCAGAATGTCAAATTAAAAAAGAAAACACTGAGTATCAGTGGGAATGTGGGGCAACTAGAACTTTCAGACACTGCTGGTGATGTAATCTCTTTGGAAAAGTGACAATCTCTGCTAAAGCCAAACTCACACATACCTTTGACCCAATCCAGTGTACATCTATGTTTACCAAAGGACAGGTTTAAGACAGTCCACAACAGTTTTAATCCTCACAGCTCCAAATTAAAAATAACCTAAATGCCCATCACCAGTAAAATGGAAGATAAACTGTGTTATAGCTACATATGTAGTCAGAATATTAAAGAGCAAAGACAGGTAAAACCAACAGGATAGATGAACCTAGACACTGGGTAAAAGAAGCCAGACACAGAAAATACCAATTATATGACTCAATTTAAATGAAAGTCAAAAACAGTAAAGATATGTTGTTGTTAAGTCAGAACACTGATTATCAATAGAATGACTAGAAGGGATGTGAAAGACATTTCTCGATGCTTTTCAGCTTTTGTTTCTTGTGCTTGTTAGGTGATGTATTTAGTAGAAATTCATCAAATGGTATACTTATGATTGGATACTTTTCAGTATGTAGATTATACTTCAGAGTGAGTGTGTGAGTTAAGAAATCAAAGCATTAGCGTTCTCAGCAAGACATATATTTTAAACCAACTCTGTACCATTTTTTTACAACTATTATACACATTTCAATATTTAATAATATTGGGGTCAGCACACTTCCAAACAGCAAATATTTTAGGCTTTATGGGTCTCTCTTCTTCTGAGTATTCTTCTCTTTTCAAAAATGGAACAATCACTCTTATCCACGTCATACCAACACAGGCTGTAGCAGGCTAACCTGAGCCCACAGTAACACCACAGTAACAGCTGCTGACCCCTGAATGAATACATCCGTCCGTCCGTCCATCCATCCATCCATACATATGGCATACACATATATATGGCATAAAAAATAGTAATAAAGGAATTACAGAATTTTAAAGCTAAAATAAAGACCTGAGAAAAAGTCTAATGCAATTCCTTCATTTTAGGGACACAAAACACAGGCCTAGAGATATTAAACAATGTGCTCAAGTTTCAAAGCTAACCTTATCATCGATCCATTCATTCTCCCTACACCTGTAAAGTCTACTCCTAGGTATTTACCAAGAGAACGGAAAACATTTTCAACAGAAACACTTGTGCACAAATGTTCAAAACAGTATTATTCACAATAGCTAAAAAGTGGAAAGACTCAAATGGCCATCCACTAAAGAATGAGTAAACAAAATGTGGTATATATCCATACAATGGAATATCATTTAACCACAAAAAGAAATAAAATACTATACATGCTATGACATGAATGGACCTTGAAAACATGCTAAATGAGATGCCAGACATAAAAGATTACATATTGTATGATCCATTTATATGAAGTGCTCAAAACTTGCAACTCCATAGAGTTGCAAAAGAGACTGGTGGCCATCAAGGGCTGGGGGAGGGGAAACGAGTGGCTGCTAATAGGTACGGCGTTTCTTTCCAGGTTGACAAAATGTTCTAAAATGAGACAGCAGTGATAGTTGTACAATTCTGTGAACAAAATAAAAACCACCAGACTATGCAATTTTTAAAAGGGTGAATGTTATAACATGCGAATTATGTCTCAATAAAGCTTTCAGACAAAACAGAACAGTCAGGTGAGAGTGCCTGAAATGTCTAGCAAAAAGGAGAAGGTTAAATGCCAAATGTCTTAGATGCAACAGACAGCCTGTGATAAATCACAAAGTAAAATATTATTCCCCAAATGTTTTTCAGATACTGGATATTCTATGAAAAACAGAAGAAGTGACACCAACAATAGTATTTCTTCTAATACTTGCATGGTAAATACTGAAACCCATTCCTTCTTATGTACAGTGTGTTTGCATAAGGCTGTGCCACAGCAGGGATTCGGAATTCCCAGATGCAGAGGCCCAGCTGCCGTGCTCACCCCCGAGTCCTCAGCACCTAACATAGGGCCTGGCACACAGCAGACACTTGGCTGCATTTACTGAATGAAAGTGCCCTGCTTAGCTGCAGACTGAGGGAGTGGAAGCAATTAGCCATTATCATAATGCCCATAAAAATTTATAAACCTCAGGAAATACATGTAACCTTTGATTTTGTTTTTAATAATGTCAAATGATTTCTTTCTCTTCCTGTCACAAAGCAAAAAGGGAAAAAGGCTTATTTTTGCCATCTATTTTCATCTAGAGTCATCCATTTATCTCGTGAGCTACTGACAGTGTTCTGCCAGTACATTATAAACTTTAAAACTTGTAGGTAATGCCTCTGGACATCTTAATACAGGTAGTCAACCTACACTCTCCTATATGAAAATGCAGAACACTATCAGTTATCATTTGAAAATATGGCAACTTCTTACCAAAGCATAAGGAATGACTGCATCTGAACTATAGAATAACTACATGAGGTAAAGAACTAAAAGGTTCTAAGTTTATAAAGAAAGGCAGTAACTCAATTTCTGGAGACAAAAGAAAAAACCAGTAGAAATAATTTTTTTTAATTCTAGAAGACGCTAACAGAAAATAGATGAACTGCTCACAAAAGTGAAAAATTAAAACTCAAAAGAATAAACTAACCTAAACTGCCAAAGACAAAAATTGTGCATAACCGCAGAATGAATGTGGGTTGTGGGCTAAGCAGTTTCTTCTGGATCAAGTGACAACAAATGTGGTATTAACTACATGTCTCATTTTTTTCCCCACTTCTAAGTTTTTTGGTTTTTTTTTTTAAAGATTTTATTTACTTATTTGACAGTGAGAGATCACAAGGAGGCAGAGAGAGGGGGGAAAGCAGGATCCCTGCTGAGCAGAGAGCCTGATGCGGGGGCTCGATTCCAGCACCCTAGGATCATGACCTGAGCTGAAGGCAGAGGCTTTAACCCACTGAGACACCCAGGTGCCCCCCACTTCTAAGTTTTTATTTATACAAGAGATAAGCATTTCACTGAGTTTTCCAGAAAAACTTACATTGCCAACTAAAATCAGCAGGTATTGGTGTTTTTAAGTTCCTTTAATATGAAGAGGTGTTTGCTGGCTTTTATTAATGGGTGATCTCTCATGCAATAGAAGTTGTGGGAACTGATTTTTGAAGGCTTCGAAAATTCTAAACATTGCCCTGTTCATCTATCTTCAGGATAAAGTGATTCGTAAAATAAAAAAAGCATATATCTTTTGTTTGGTGTTTTAAAATTCCCCTAGAGGTACATATCTGTGGGAAGCAGGTTTAAGAAGATGGAGAGAAAAAGCACTCATTTATATATAAGAAGCACCAAGATAAGGGAAGAGAAAGAAAGCCCCTCTAAACACGTGCTTTGGAAAATTAGGAGTCCCTGCAGAGTGAACGCATGCACAACTGCTGTACCAGGAGAGACAAGAGCTGGGGAAGGGAGAAAGCCTGTGATTTAATAACAGATCAGCTTCAAAAAATAGAGAACAAAATAAACACAGGAAAGTCAAACATTAGTAAGTAAGAGTGATGAGTATGTTGCCGCCTTAGATCCTACATCAAAAAACACCAAGAGTTTGCTTGTCTCCTTTCTCAAAATTTTTTTTACAAGTTTAGAGAAATACCTCCTCTATTTTAAATTAAGGATCAGAGAAACCTCCCCCTCTTAACAAAGGCAGAAGACGCACCCAGCAGCCAACTCTCCTGGCTTATATCCCTAGTATAAAAGCACTCTTTTAGAAGTTTCTGCTGTGCTACTACCTACCTCTGGGTTCTTGAGGGTCATCTCGATGCTGGCGGCAGGCCCAAATCCTGTGAGGGACTTAATGTGGATCTGTGTGGGCAGAGGTCGCCGGCACTGGCAGTACACTGAAAACGCCATGGACTTCAAGTATTGAATGTAGAAAACTTGTTCGTCCTTCATTGTCTGCAGCATGTACTGGCAAGGCACAATCTACACACACAAATACAAACAAAACTAGAATGCGCTTGGAAAATGAAATGGCATGAATTCTTTGCCAAGAGGACAGGGAGTTTAAGTTTTAAAATATATAAGGGGCGCCTGGCTGGCTCTGCCGGTGGAGCATGCAAACCTTGATCTCAGGGTTGTGAGTTCGGCTGGGCCGCACATGGGATGTAGTGACTGCTTAAAATCAAATCAAGTATTATATACATATGTGTATATATATATTATTAACATATATGTTATGTACATAATGTAACTCAATCTTAACTCCTTAGATGACATAAAATCTTCTATTACAAAGATACACCAACAACTGAAGAAGAGGGGTCATCTTCTTGGTCACATTACAGTCACTTAGAAATTACCCTCTTCCTTTTTTAGGGATAAATTGTCAATTTACTATTGCCATGCTTCAAAATTTTTAAAACTTGCTTTTTAATGTAGTTCTCTTTTTAATCACACGTATACACAGTGCGCGCGGTAACTGAGGAATTACTGTCTGAGGATGTGAGACACAAACTTCGCAACGAAAAGCAATCAATAACCTATTCTGGTAACTCTTTAATTTCAATACTTTAATTCTGTAAGATGGCTCTAGTGAAAGTGACAGTGAAACAAACCCAAACACCCAAGGTATCATTTATCACTATTACCAAATCTTGTAAAATTATTATACTATAAAGCTGGCCAGGTGGTAGTGGAAGAGGCACACTCACTGACCGCTCAGTGAAGGGAATGTAAATAAGCGTAACTTTTCTGGAAAGGAATCCGGCATTATTTGTCAGTACTATATCTAAGAATACACTTTAAGAAATTACCTTAAGTGTGAAAAAGAGATTATAAAGATGTTTATTACAGCTTTATTTATAATAGCGAAATTCAGAAATAAATATCTAAGTGTACAATAATAATTACATATGGAGAACATGCACTCATTACAAATGCTGCTTGTAAGAATTTTAAACATGGGAAAGTATTCATGAATAATGTTAAGTATTAAAGACTAAAAATTATACCAGAAATATGATTCCAACTCTATAAACAAACATACACAAAAAAGGTGAGAAATACACCAAAATGTTATGCAATGGTGACTTAATCTAAAGGTAGAATTATGAATATCTTTTCCTTTATAGCTTTCATGTACTTCCAGTTAAAAACAAAATCATGAACTTGTATTTCACAAAAACAACAATGAAAGCGAAAAATAAAGTTGCAAATAGTCACCTGGAGAATGAAAGAGTTTCTCATATGCTCAGGTAAATTATCCAGCATCTCTGTGTAGCAGCGCATCAAACTCAACAGCCAAAAGTTTCCAGAAGTAGAGTCTTCATCTGCAGTGTAAGTGAAGGGGTCCACCATGTAAATGACAACAGCTGGAGGATAGGCCTGGCTGTCTGCGGAGTCAGGCTCAGTGGGAATTCCTATTCTCTCTCGTTCTGTGACACTGCAGAGAGAGCCACTTATGAGATGCACAAAATAAATATAAGTCACACAAAATACACCAGTTCCAGAGCAGACCAATCCCCCGGACAATGATTACAGATTAAATGTAACATCAATATGTGTATTACTAAAATGAAGGCAAATCAAGCCAGTTAGTAGGAAGACAGGTGGGAAATGACAATATACTCCTTTAAATGGATACACTCCTTTAAGTGGGAGATCTCTTTTTCCACTCCCTCTTTCTCCTGGGGCTATATTCTAAAAAAATATTTTATAATACTATTAATGTTAGAGTTAAAAGCTTACTATTATCCATTTATTCTGTTCACATAATAATAGTAGAATCATCACTAAAACTTACTACGAAGCTACTAAGTAGAGTACTAATAAGTTTATAAGAAGTCTCAGATTTCTTAACACTGAAACAAGAGATTGACCGTTGTCACCTCCTTTTGGGAAGAAGAGAAACAGAGCACTTCACTAGACTGAGAGATTCATGAGGTTGAGGCGGACAGCTGGGTGCAGAAGAGTATAAGTAAGGGGTCCAAGCCAAAGCCACTCATGTCAATCCGTGAACAACGTACCTTTCTTGTCCATCCTGCAAGGACTGAGAGGAGCTCTGCCCAGGCTCAGTGTCTCCACTACAGCCCATGTTCCCTTGCGTTCTGTCTGTGGAACTGGCCCCAGTGCTGGGGTTCTGCCCTCCAACACTAGCACTGAACCCTGAAGAAGAGGTAGTGCTGGTCTGGTTAACAACGGCAGCAGGGGCAGAGGACGAGACAGGTGGCACAGAGGAACCAGATACGGAGCTACTTGCCGCAGGGTTCCCAGAAGTGCTGTTAGAGGTGGGATTGAATGCACTGCCAGCCGAGGGCGCTGCTGATCCTGAATTTGAAGCTAGTGGCCCTGCGTTCCCAGGTGTAGCTTGTCCCTGTGCTGCTGCTGGTGGGGACTGGTACTTAGGTGGTATCAACAGGCTGCTGTCGAGCTGCAGAGTGGCCAGATAAGGTGCTGAAAGAGGACATGCAGAGAGGTGACATCAGTGATGTTCTGCAGTGGACTGGATCAGAAATTCAGGATGGCCCCTTTTTAAAAAAATGATGCTTTCAGGCCACAGTACTTTGATTATGACACCCAAAATGCTATCTCCACACTTGAATATATGCTTATATATTCTGCAAACATGGAAATGAACATGAAGCTACTTATTATAAATTCTGGTGAAGAGGCTTATTTGGAAAAAAAAAAAGTGAGAGAGAGAGAGAAAATTAATCCCTGTAACACTTTCCTTTCAGACTGAACCTCTGGGCCTTCACTGACAACTGAGAGGCCACGTATTCTCTAGCCACCACGGTACACCATGCTCCTCTGTGTACTGAACTTTAAAAGCTTCCAAGTTCCTCTTGGGAATGTCGGTTAAATTTAAGCAGTTAATACCAAGTCCTGCTGCTAAGTTTTCCAAATGTGGAGTAAATTAGATATGACTTCTTTAGGCAACTTTAAATTGCTTTTAAAGAATGTGTGTGCACATAAAAATTAGCATTTAATGACCTAGAACGCAGAAATTAGACCTAAATAAATACAGTAATGGAACACTAACATTACCTGAGACAAAAGTAGCCTAATGCTGCTTCCCAAAGAGGGACAATTTGCTATTTTACTTCTCAGATTCTACTTGACCAAATAAATTCCCATTTACCTAGGTGATGGCGGCAAACTTGCGCATAAAGTTTGAGTCTGGAATGATTGTCATTCTCCTCACTGCTCCACGGCTGGTTGAACCACTCGCTCACAAGCTCGTCAGTCAGCTTCTGTGCCACGGTCTTTCCCACGCGCATGATCCCATCTCTTAGCACTTTGCAGATGGGCTTGTGCTGCCCAAGCCTACACATCTGATACCACAAGCAAGATCATTATTTACAATAGGAACCACTCCTGTCGTTAGCGGGGAGAATTATCATACACATGCAAGTATTTTGCTTTTCTTTCAGCATTAACACGAACAACCAAACCAACATTAGATGCTGGTCCTTTCTGGTAATTATAATGTATGCTGAGACTACTATCTGTCTCTCCAAAACCTGGCCTAGACCCTCTAAAGAAAAATAAATGTTTCTTCACCCCAGCCAATTCCTCCCACACAAGGGAAGTTTGCTGAGCACTACCTAATTGCTAATGGTCAAATAAAGAATTAACCAGATTCCTGCCTACTTTGGCTGACTGAGACATATGTCCACTAAAACCTCTTAAGTAATCCCTACTCATAATGTTTTCCTATAAGATAACATTAAAATTTTATGGGCCATCTGTTACAGACATTTGGAGATCACCAATAGCAGAGGCCACTGAAGCAGTGGATATGCTGATCACTTTTTAAAAGTAAAGAGTTGTTTTAAGGACAATGAGATTCTGTTATTAATCTCCAGGACACTAAATGGGTACTTACAGCAAAGAATTAATATAATACACCTGCAAAAAATAAGCTACTTAACTATCTACTCACCAACAAGAGAGCCCACATTATCCCTTATTAGAGGTGATAACTGAAGGCTTACCAAGCCCCTACAAAGTTCTCTAGCGCACACTCTTCTTAACAAGGTATGCACTCCCGCCAAATGAGCAATCCTAGTAAAGTCATTAGTCTCTAAAAAGATCCAGCAATGCTTTTATGTTTCGTAAGTCATGTTAAAAGTTTCATCCAAGAGAAGAGAACTGGGCTTTAAAAAAAATTGCTTAGACAAGTTTTCTCTGTTATGGTCCTTATGATTTAATAGTATTACACATCCATGAGCGAGGCACTGTATAGAAATTACCGTACCTAACGGTTCCTTTAGGGGCTTAACTGATGGCATTACCTCGTACGTTAGCATCTCCTCACTTCTTTGTAGCAACACGTAAGTTTACTATTTCATGTGTGCCCATCCACTTCTAGATAGTGAATGTTCTGTTATGAAATATTTTAGAAATTCAACTTGGCAACTTCTTTAACAAACACTCTTGTGATGTTTATAGTATGCCTGTAACAGTTCTTCATAAATACTAATCTTATTTAATTTTGCCAAAAATAAAGATATTAGAAGTATAAGATACAAAGAATTTAGTGTACATACACTTTGGCAGAAAAAATGTGGCACTTAACCTTAAAGATACTCATGATTCCAATTTTTCAAAAGTAACAGTAATTTATGTACTAAATATATAAAATGATTCACCAGCTTTTATATTATTACAGTTATTACATCATTAATCTGTATCTAAGTTCTAGTATTAAGAAGAATGCAGTGCTAAATACACAAAAGGGACATGATTCATTAAACTTATCTTTTGATTCAAAAATCTTCAAGCTAAACATTTTTATACTGTTTTCAGGACCTCCCCCCCGCCCCAAGAAGGGATGCACTTTCTTTCTGTAAAGGTCATCTTCTGAACAGCCAGAACACCCGCTGGTAAGCAACACTTTTCAACTCGAGCACATACATGAGCAAAGAACAGCTGACAGAATTGTAAGATGTGTGGGAAGGCTGGCAGAGCAGTCTTCTAAATCTAACAAAATGTAAAGCCAAGAGGGGAAAGCAATTTACTCCCAGGAAAACTTGCCGATTTAATTCTCTCCTTTATCCTCCAACCACTCGCAAATTTTCTTTGAGATCTACCTTGAAGATACTTGTTCTTTAAAATTTAGTCATAGCTGGAAACAATCTGAGAACTCATGTCCCAGAAACGGTTTTCCTGTCATTCTCACCTCATATACAGCGCTCAAGTCCCTGAAGAAAGTTTTGGCTCCTTCGAGCAAGGCCTCATTTTCTGGACACACCACAATATAGGCAACATCACGGTGGCCCCCATATGGGTCCAACAATAGCCTCTCCCAAAATGGCAAAGAGAATGGTGAGATGGTGAGGAAGTCTTTGTCACAGCCCACCAGCAGAGTGGGAATGGGCAATGGCTCAGGAGACTCTTCTGAACCTGTAACAATAAGGCAGTTAGGACGGTGCTTGAAAGTCCATTTCCTATAACCTGGACAACTCAGAAGTTCTTGCTGCATTAGTCTTAATTCTGGCATCAGAAATTTCTTGTAGGTTGACAGGATCACTCTCAAAAGTACTCTTCAAATCCTCTAATTACATGGCCCCTGACGAAGAACCTTGTATCAGTGAGTCAGAACGCACTTAGATAGGTCCAGTAAGGGCAGATTAGAACAAGGTAAAGTTAGTTTTCCAAGTAGCACTATACCATTTCTTTTAAATTAAGCATTAAAATCCTGACTAGGAAAAAGCTGACAGAACTAGTTCAGAAGTTCATCCAGATGAAAATACAACGAGTATCAGGAAGATGAGGAGAATCTAATGAATACTCCAAAAATTATTTTCCTCATTGACCTGGATTCTACCAAGGATGCTTAGAGAAAACTCCAAACTGACTTTAGGGAAGAAAAGATTATAAAGATTAAAGATTAAGATAAAGATTAAAGATTAATTTATAAAATTGTAAGACTTAATAGTCATGAAGAGGATTCCATTTTGTCAGTGAAGCTAGGACTGGACAGTAACTAAACCTGGAAGAATTATGGAAAAATATGGAAGAATTATGGAAGAATTGAAACAGGGAAGAGATTCTACCATAGGTTCCCCGTCCTGCCATTTTGTGGAACTGCTGCCAGGTTAGCGGTCCCTGTACATGCTGGATGTTCTCCCAGGTCCTGCCCGTGCGCTTCTTTTGGATGGCATCTTGGAGAAAGGGCTGCAGCGACAACAGCATGCGGACCACATCCTGGGAGGAGAGCATGCTGATGTCTAGCACTGCAAGAGAAAGGAAATGAAAAGGAACAGAAATTATATGGGGGGACTGGCATTCTCCTCTTTCCTGCCATCTTTCTAGAACTCAGTTATAGTCCATGACAAAAGACATTATTGGCAGTAGATTCTATTTTCAGTATATTCTAAAATGCTTGACTTACCAGTCAAAAGATATTATTTTATTATAACAAAGTAATTTATAATTTACTATGGGAAATAATAAAAGGAGAAATAGATCACTCCGTATATAAGAGGTTAACTATAGAATTGTTCAGAAGTAAAAAGATGGGTAAGGCCTGAATTTAAAACCATACAGACCTGTTTCCAAGGTTGTTCATAGGGAAAGAGAGCTATAAAAGTTTCTTAATCAATATATTACTTTTATTTATAAATAGCAATGTTTTGAAAGTATGATCAGTGTGTGTTGGGGAGGACTTAAATAAAAGCTCTTAAAAACTGTTAAAAATGCTCTTAATATAAAATGTTTTCACAAAATACGAAGTGCACAGAGAGAAAGACAACTTTCCATGCAGGCAGAGGCATAAGAAAACATGGCAAAAACAACAACAGGACTGAAAGTCATCTGTCCACAGAGGAAGGTGGGATTCATGGTTTCAGAAGAAATATTCTTCCTACTGAGGAGGGGCCCTCAATATAGAACCTGAAAAACCTCTCAGACTCTATGCAAAACTGTGCACGCATGAACATATCCATATTATTTCCCAAGGATAAAGGTCCATAAACGCTCATCAAACTCTCAAAAAGATGTGAAGAAAGAGCTAATGAAGTGTGAGGTGATCAGCCGCATACCTAAAGGCCCTTCCTTACTCTTTCTTTTCTAGCTGACTGGGAAAGGGGCACAGATGGAAATCTAAGATTTATCTACCAACTAAACCTGAAACACAGGATGCTTAAGACATCTCTGGGTATATCCCTAAACCAAACAAATTGCTAATCTAAATTTGCAGCCTCTTGGGAAAAACTGGGAGACGTGGCAAGCCGCAGGCCACATTCCTGCACAAGCAGCATGCTGGCCCGAAGGCGTAGCGCGCCCCCTTCAGATGGCTCTCCTCACTCAGCTCTGCTGCCTGCCTGAGAAGGAAGCAGTGATCGACTTTATCTTCAAGCCTGGGCTGCTTTTTTCTTAAAGAAAAAAGTACTTCTTGGACCCATGGCTCTATGAGAAGTTGGAGAATGACACACAAAGAGAACCACCGGTTAGAGAAAAATAAAAGCAGACATCATTCTTTGTGGCTACTCGTGTGCACACAGAAAAGAACGTGTGTACTGACAGACACAGCAGGGCACTGCCGTTGGCAAATCTGGCTCCAGCATCATTCATTTACATTATCTGTCTGGTACTGTTAAGCTTGTGACTTTGGAACCCACACCTCCCCTGCAATAAAACTCTGCTCTTCTTCATATCCAAAGATGACAGTACTGATCCTCCCACACATCACTTTTCTGTCTGAAGGCTACTATCTGGCAAAAGGAACCACCCGAGATAATCACCCACATTTCTTTAGGGGAAAGACTGTACTTTCTTTAATTCATTTAATTCATAAATGCATCCAGCAGACATTAATTAGAGGCCTTCTAAGTATAACGCACTGTGCTCGAACCCAAGTGGTTACAGAAATGAGCACAACCCTTGAATACTTCCTTACAAGTCTCCACCTCCGAGAAGTCTCCTGACTTGGCTACTTAGAAAATGCCTACTCATCCCCTACTCCACTGATCTCTGTCCGCTGAACATACTTTCTCCTTCCAGATTTCCAATTGTATTTAAAGCTCTGTCCCAAGCCCTCTTGTCAGTCTGGGTTTCCTCCTCCTCAGTGAGCTTTCTTCCTCCTCTGTGCCCTGGACTTGAGTATCTACAAGTCAACTACTCACTTTCCCCTGAGCTGCAGGCCTGGGAAGTCCCAAGAGTCTACTTGACATCTCTACCTGGGTATCTCAGAAGAGATCTTTAAAATTTCCAAAACTCAACTTAGGAGCTTTCTCCCCGGACCTGGCCTCCTTCCAGCGCACTGATCTTTGAACGACATCACCATCTGTCCAGGTATATAAGTCACAAGCCCAGGTGTCTTCCTTATCATCTCGCTCTCTCAGACCCCTAAAATCCAACCCACTACAAAGTCCTGCAGTCCAACCACTTCCTCAACATCCCTTGAATGTTTCCACTTCTTTTCCATCTCCTTTGCTAAAACAAGAAACCAAATTATTCTTACTTATCTGAGCCGCTACACTAACCCACTTGTCTTCCCACCATTCCTGCCATTTCCAAATCCACAGCCTGCACTGCAGTAGGAGCTTGTCTGTTTCTTAACTACACAAATCAGAGGGCAATGCCTCTTCATGAACCCACCATGTTAGGGCTCTTGGGATAAAGACCTCAGCCCCAACAGATCTCAAAGGGCTCTCGGGAATCTAGCCAGCTCCAAGCTCCCTTCAGTTCTTTCAAGATGTATTTATTTAAGGGTGGGGGAGGGGCCGGGGAGGGAGGGGGGGTAAGAGGAGAGAATCTCAAGAAAATTCTCCACTGGGCGCAGAGCCTAACTTAGGGCTCAATCTCATGACCGTGAGATTGTGCCCTGAGCCAAAATCAAGAGTCAGATTCTTAACCAACTGAACCACCCAGGCACCATCCCACATTAAAAATAAAATAAAATAAAATAAAATAAAATAAAATAAAATAAAATAAAATAAAATAAAATAAAATAAAAATAAAAATAAAATAAAAAGATTTATTTATTTGAGACAGAGAGTCCTTCAGTTCTTTGAAAGCCCCAAGCTCTATGTAACTCTGGGCCTTCCCTCTTGCTGCTCTTTCTGCCTGGGACACAATTCCTTGCTCTTCACCTTCTTTAGCCAGTTATTCTGTACTTGGCACTGAAATCTAATGTTTCTACTTCCTCAAGGAGTAGAAGGCGGCTGACCTACTGCTCTTCTAGGCTGACCCCCAGCCTAGGAAGGCCCTCCCACCCCACACCTTCATCGCTTATAACGGCTTCTAATACTACGCTAATTTGTGTAATTATTTGATTCATCTGATGTCCATCTTCCAGAATAGATTAGAAAGTCCCTCAGAGAGGTGTCCTGTCTCTTTCAGTCACTTTACCCCCGGGATGCATCACAGCATAGACAGTGAATGAATAAGGGAAGGGAACAGCAAGTTACAGGGCTCACTTAGAGCTCAACATCACAGACATTTGTCAGCTGGAACTTTTAATAATGGCAGTGACATGCCTCAGGAACCACCACACAAAGCCAACTGCAATCATTGTTACAAGACATGCAAAACACTGGAAAAGCAAAGGAAGGAGAAAATGCTCTGTAAATGGGTAGAAGGCTCCATGGGAGAAGTATTACAGACAACTGAGTTAGAAGAATGGGTGGATTTAAACACGCAAGGTGTGCCGACTATTCGTCTGTGTACTCGCAACGATGCTGATATGTAGCAGTCAGAATTTGCCTTGTGAGCTGCCCACAGGAATCAATATGAGAGGAAGTTTTCACAAGATAATGAGTCTCCTCAAAAGGTGTTTCAGTATAAAACACTGCTCTATTCCTTAAATTTAGGAAGGTTGTCCACAGAGCTCTTAACTTTAGTTTTGTGGGGTTTTTTTAAGAGAAATGAAATTTAAAATTCTGTCCTTTATAATTTACCATCATACCAAGATCATTTTCAAAGTAAACGTGTATTCTGGGAAACCTACCGTTGCTATGAGGCCAAGAGTGCACAGTGGCACTTCTCACCAGAGCTTCATCCACTTTTCCACCCGTGGGATTATCCACATACTGTCGGCCCTGCTCCAAGGCATTAAAGCATTCCGTCCAGTAATCATTATTATCTGCTTGCACCCGGTCATAACTCCAGCTTACACAGGGAAGAGTCTGGCGACTGTTAGAGGAAATGTAGTCCAGGAAACTCAGTGAAGCAAAAGGTTGTGTATGTTGATTCTGGAGGAGGAGGAGAAGGCTTATAGGTGGCTCCTGGGACTTTCTGGCTCCCTCCATCTGAGGAAGGAAGGTAGTCTGACACATCATTAAACGCCTCTCCGCAGCCTGACCAATATCAGAATTCTTCCCAAAAATATCCAACTCATCTTCCAGGAAGAGTCCTGAATTGTAGCCAAGTTTGCGATTCATAATCGCACTAAACCCACAGGTACAGCGATACTGGTCCTCGTTGGAAGAATCGGGGATGTAAAGCCCAACGTCCGCCCCTTTGATGTTCATGTTGCAGGCACAGATGCAACAGCTGTCAAAGTTTCTGTCTTTAAAGATATTCATCACAGAATCTGAGAGAATCAAGGTGACGTAGAGACTGTGGGCTTCGGGAATTGGGGGCATGGTGGCAGGCTCCACAGAGTTAATGGGCCTCGTGGTAGAGGGGGTAGAGGCTGGTGACCCCTGATCGGTGCTATCGTATTTAACCGACCCTTGACCACTGGCAGTGCCCCCACCTCTGGGAGTTCTTGGGGTCCTGGGGGTTCGTGGTGTAGGGACAGAGAAGCGAGGGGTTGCTGGAGATGGCAAAACTCCTGCTCCACTGTTGCTGGCTGGGGCAGCGCTGTTCAACGTCACTGGTGTGTTCATCTGTGGTGTATTCAGATAGTCCGGATCTGCTAGGCTCCCGACACTAGGCACGTTACTGCAACAGACAGTACCAAGTGAGAACAGGTGCATGTCACAGACACAATTACCTCACCTGGCCCATGCATTTTTTTTTAAGATTTTATTTATTTATTCGATAGCCAGGGATCATAAGCAGGCTCCCCGCTAAGCAGAGAGCCCGATGAGGGGCTTGATCCCATGACCCTGAGATCATGACCTGAGCCAAAGACAGAGGTTTAACCCACTGAGCCACCCAGGTACCCTTGGCCTGTGCATTTATCATCATTTATGCATGCTTTCACTAGGTATATTCAATTTTTTCTTAAAAAAGAAAAAAAAAGGATTCAAAAGAGTCAATAAAAGTGATGGGAAAGCAAGAAGCAAGGTATGAAGAATAATATACCATACACCAAGAATAATACATCATTTTCCTTCTACTTATTCCACATCAAAGCAATCTCCATCTTAATCTTTCAAGGGAACTTTACTGTTTTTACAAGAAAACATGGTGCTGGATTTGGTCAATGTAGTTTTGAAAAACTGTAACTATTAAGTGGGACTTTAACACATGAGTTCAGATGCTAAATTGACTAGAAAACCATAGGATAAAATTTCCATCTAATTTGCAATTACATTTTTGTCGCTTCTTAAAATTTAAAGTCTGCTACTGTACTTATCCTCTGACATCATAATCCATACATGATTCTAAAGCAGTTATAATCAAACAAATAGGAACATTTGCCATTTTTCTAATTTTCAAAGCACAGTCCTATCTAGGCTTGCATTTTTATAGTACTGAATGACCATAAAGGAATCCAACTGTAGGAAACCCACTGGCCTGTACTACACTACAATTAATACCAGTATCACATATGTAGCTAGGAGGCCTTAGATTAATTAGATGAATTGCACAGTACACATACTGTATCATAGCTTCCAAACTTCTAACAGATTTCTGTGAGGTGGTGGGCAACTTTAGTTCATTTTTAATCTTCAATGTGCTATATATTACCTATAGCACAATTATTTTTAGTTCCCAGAGACTGATCACACACTGTGTTATCTATTTTTTCATAAGCAATGACTTCTTTTTTGAATATTCACACAGAAAACAAAAACGGTTTCTACAATGTTCTGCTGTTTTATTATTGTAAAAGATTCTTTATATACATTCTTAGAAGTACATGTAAAAAAAGCAAATGAGACCATTCTCTCCCAATTAGAAGGTATCAAAAGAATAGAGATTTCATCTACTGCCTAATATTTTTTTGAAATCTATTAATACTGTACTTAAACTAATGTTCTTCCAATAAATGACATATTCATTCACTTATAATGTGAAAGAAGAATGTCATAAAGTGATGGCTCTTCAAATAATTTTCTTGTGATTTTTAATTAGCTATGCCTAAACCACCAGCTTAAAAAATCCAAATCCAGCACTACAAAGAAACTAACTCTGAAGCACAATGGTATCTTTTGAGTGCAGACAAAAAATGACCTAGAAACCTTGATTAGCAATCACTGCTATCTCAGAGACCAAAATAATAAGTGTGTAATAATGATCTTTACTCTAATTGGACTCCTTTCAAATTCTTGTTTGGCAAAACCCTAAAATTATTATACAGTTCAGATCAGAAAAACTGTATCTACCAGTCTACTAGTCTATGACTACTGAAAACCTAAATAATTAAATTGCTCTCTAGGTAGTAAGAATGGTTTAGCTTGTATAGTAACCTGATTTTTCCCATTCAATAAAAATGAACTGAGTACCAACACTATACTAGATGCTGGGCATTCAACAGTGAAAAGGGGGATGAGAAGGTAGCTCACAGCAAGTATGACAGGTGTCAAGCAAGTGAGCGCGCATGTTCTGAGTGTGACCAGGGGTGGCCAGGGTGATGGAGACCCAGCAGAAGGAACTCACATAGTCTAGAACTGCGTTGTCCAATAGGGTTATCACTAGCCCTATGTGCTAATTTTAAATAAACTTAAATAAAACTACAAATTCATTTCAAGAGGTGCACAGCTAAAAGCTCAGGGCAGGGGATGCCATATTGGAAGGTGCTGATATAAAACACTTCCTTCATCAACAATAGCTCTTAACAGTGCCAACTGAGAATACCAAGGATCTCTGGGATGGCAAAGGATAGATTTAATATACCTAAACAATGATCTGAATTATTGATTAAACTATCATACAGCAAAGGGCTGCATGTCACTCTTTTGAGGAGTCTGTATATATAAGAAATTCAACCATCAGATGGGTTCCTGGTGCCACTGCCCTGGATGAGAATGGGGTGGCAACCCTTCTGGGTCCATGAGCCCCGCTGGACTAGATCAGACCCCACTTACAGAAGCTCCAGCACGACTGGAGCACGGCAGCCAAAAACAAGCCCAGCGACCACCACCAGGGTACTTCTGAGCACATTCTTGCCCCCTGATGATGAGACGTTATTGCCACAATACTTCCACAGCCACTGGAACCTTTCAAAAATCGTGTGGGGGAAGTCAGGCAGGATTATCCCAATTTTAAAGAAGGGGAAGACTCAGGTAAGCTGGTCATTTAAGGTCATACAGAGGAGTAAACAAAAAAGGCAGGAATGGAGTCCTCTGACAGCACAGTTCTACCTTCCTAAGTCTGGGTTCTTTTATCCTACACTCTGTCACCGTTTTTCACATTCTGACGCTGACTTTACATACATACATATAAAGCCTGTTAAGACATTAAAGTTGGTTTCATCAAGATGGTTTTCTGTGATGTCACAAATACAGCCCATAGGGCTGAATCTGGAATTTGTCTTATCTTATTGGCTCCTAAAACATAACTCTGCATTAACTACCAACATTTTAAAAAAGGAGATTTATATAAAAATGCAGATCGCCAGTCTCCCATATTCCGGCCTGAACAATGCACTGTAACTGGATAGCACACAGTCCCTTTAAATGAGGCATACTCTTGGGCACCTGGGTGGCTCAGCTGGTTAAGCATCTGCCTTCAGCTCAGGTCAAGTTCCTAGGGTCCTCAGATGGAGTCCTGCATCAGGCTCCCTGTGGAGCAGGCTTCTCCCTCTGTGTCCCCATTCCCCATCTCTCATGAATAAATAAAATTTTAAAGAAATAATAAATAAATAAATGAGGCATATTCTTAACAGTTCCATCAAAGACGCTGCTCTCTCCTACTGCCCCTCAGGATGACACTGACCATCAGTGGTGCCAAGACTTTTGCTTTACCCAACGCAGGTCATCCACACATTGTTTACCTGGTCCTGACAGAAATTTGAGTTTATGGCCTTATATTTTAAAGCATTTATTGTTTCAAGAAATTATTAATCATAGGGGAAACAGAATCTACACTGTTGACAGACTACTGTTTTTTGACAGAGTGAAATGTGCTCAAGCTACAATATACACCCCTTTTCCTTCCCCCGTGTCATACCAGCCCTGTTGCTGCTTTCTTATATGACATGGGGTCAGCGTCAGAGAAAGTGTCCATGCTAACACTTCATTTTAAAGTGCTTGAAGTAAGCACTTTTGGAATCACCAGTCTGTATAAATCAAATACTTACCACCACTATCCAAATAATATTACCAACTCCAATCTAGTGTTTGACTCTGCGGTTGACATGGATCTGATACTGAATGAGCATGCACACCATGGTTCTCTACCCAAATAACCTTAATTTATCCATGTACATAACAGTTAGAAAATATGCACATTTTCAACACAAAATAATGTGCACAAAAACATGAATGGCCAAAAAAGGAAAGTTTCAAATGATACGCTGATGTCATCATTTTAAGTAAATATTTAGTTAAGATCAAAACCACATTTCATAGGACGAGAAACATAACGCAGTCCCTACACATACTTGTAGCCATCTCGATTGAAAATGGCTGCAGGTGGCATGGGCAGTTGTTCGATTTTAGGAGGGATTGCCCATGAAGGCCGAAACAGACAGGCATCAGGTATCTTCAGAGGTAGCAGGCACTGGCTCGGCAACATCTTCAGCGGAGCAAACGTGGAGGACCCCACGAAAGGCTGGAAGGTGGGAGCTTTGTGCACATATGAGAAGTCCTGGGACAACAAAGGGGGGCAGTGATAATGCCGGTGAACAACTTAGGACATACCACAACAATAACAAAAATGACTGCAAGTCAGTATTTTTCTCATCTAATCAGCAGAAAATGCTAATACCAACATTTTAAATTAATCAAGACACTATAATTAAAATACCAACCAAGGTACCTCATGATCCAACTCAGAGGACTGTTAGAAACTTAGGTATATGCGGCATATAGATAATATTATTTTGAGGAAGATGTATATGAATCTGCTTGAAAACCACCCTGGCTCGATAAAATTAATATACTGGCAATTACCTTTACTTCCTCTGGTTTAGGACTTCCTAATCCATCTTCTACTTCCATTTTGAATTCAGTGAGCTGTGTTGAAACCATACTAACCATAGGGCTCTCCATCATGCCTAATGCTGTCACTGTCTCTGAACTGATTCCATCTTTATAATTCATTACAGGAGAAAATGCAGGGTGCTGTTCCAAGGAAGGAGGAGTGGGGAACATCCTTTGCAAGTCTGCAACTGCTAAAAGAGAAGAGAAGAGGAGAGAAAAGAAGAGAAGAGAAGAACAGACAACAATATTTATTTTAACAGGTAGGGTTTCTAAAAAATCCCAGTTCGTAGGCAGGCACCCTACCTGTCATTAGAAATAATGCTAACTGATTGGTTATATCAGTGACACAACAGAATATTAATAATGGAAGTCTCTAAGAAGAAGGCCATCAGCAGAAAATTATCCTTTTCTAGAACTTTACCCCTATCCCCTTGATGCTTTATGATTTGGCTTCACATTAAGTGAACGAAGTCTACGTAATACATTTTTCTTCTAACGAATGATTGCCTGAAGAGTATAAGAAGATGAAAATAAGTAGAAGCTGGAAGAAATTAGATGGAATAACTTTATTAATAAAGTTCTATCGCTGATTACAAATATGTATGAAATATTTCAGAATTTTATAAAAATGTGCTATAGCAAATTTTACATGGAAAATTCACCAGGCAGTTCTATTACAGAAAATAAAAATTGATTATAGAGCTAGAACAGTGGTTTAGATGTAGTAGGATTACTTAGCTAGTTTGAAAAATCTACCACACTCACTGCTCTTCAGGAAAATGATTCCATATTGACATTAAAGGCTATCCATATTGATATTAAAATGAAACTTCACAGTTAGGTTTAATAATCCTACCTAGAACCAAAAGACAATTTATTAAAAATCCAGCTAGTAAAAAAAAAAGTATCATTTAAGAAATAGTTAAAACAGGGATCCTCAATCCTTTTTTAAAAAACATCTTAATATAACTGAGGTTAGCCATCATCATTAGCAGGGGTTCATTAAGGCAGGGATTCTGAAAAGTAGGAGCAGATGTAATGCAATCAAGTTGTGCTTGTGAAATTTGGCCACTAGGGGGTGTCCTGTACAGCAAATTTATTTACAAATTCAGAGCCTTGAGTTTAAGTCAGTGTTCTGCAATGGTATCTGATGTCCCATCTTCCAATCATATTGTTCTTTCTAGCAACTTCAGCATTTAAAGAGGCAAACAGTAACCACTGACTAGGCTAAGATACGACCTGTAGCTCTGAATCACAAATGAAGAAAGAATAACCACACTACACTCTGCCCTGGGCTAGCGTCTGAGGCAGAGCCCTGTAAAGCAGCAGCACCCAGAGCAGTTCCACAGCTCAGCGCTGCTACAGCCGGGTCAGGTCATTTCCTCCCTTAGGGCCTCGGACCCATCATCTAAATGGCTGGACTAGATGTGTGATTCTCACCAGGCTTACTTTCTTTCCTTTGTTTATGGGAGGATGGGGAAGGTTCCGGCATATGGAGGCAGAAAAAAAAAGGTGAGAACCTCTGCATGAAATGATCTTTAAAACACATTTCCTAGTTAAACAATTATATAATCCTGAATAATTTACCTTCTCTTGGCCTCCAGTGCTTATCTGTACAACGAGGGAAGGAAGAGGCCAACAAATAGGATCTCAGATACCAACTTTCCCTCTCATTAGAGAAGCTCCACTTCCATTTATTTCCTACAGTAGGATTCTGCATAAGATTTCATTAGACAAATGGTGCCTGCTGCCGCCAAGAAAAAAAGAAAGAGAAAAAGAAAAAAAGGGAGAGGGAAGGAAAAAACCAACTCCCCTGCCAAGTAGATCTTCAAGGTACCTTCTTCCTAGGACAGTATTCTACCGTTACGGAATGGAACAATTCCTAGAACTGGGGATATAAGCCAAGCCAGAAACTCCCAGAGAACCAGTGGAGTCTGAGGAGGAAAAATGGGTCTTAAAATGTATCAGCAATAAGATCAATAAAGTTCTTTAAAACGAGAGTGAAGACTTTAATACTGAGTTAGGTTCCACTTGAAATATATACATCACCTTTATCTTTCAGTCCCTACTCCTTTTCCCAAGCCAAAGACTGGCTCTGGGTCTGGGTCAATTTTAATATAAAATTAATGTTTAAGTGTAATATTTAAAATCCCAAGTCTTCCTCATAAAATCTTCAAACTCCTACTATAGGTCTTAATCATCAAGTTATTTGGAAAATAAACTGTACAAATTCTCTTTGTGTTAAAGTAGTCTGGCTATGGTGAAAAATTTTACCAAAAATTATTTTTATTAAATTAGCTACTAAATTTTGTCAAAGAAATGTAATAAAGGCATTTCTCATTCTCAAATTCTGTGATGCTACCTAACACAGTTGGGTATCTCAATTTCTTTTTTTTAAATAAACATTTCTTTTAAGATTTTATTTACTTATTTGACAGAGAGGCGGTGGGGGTGGGGGGAGAAGGCTCCCTGCTGAGCAGAGAGCCCAATTCGATTCGAGGCTGATCCCAGGACCCTGAGATCATGACCTGAGTTGAAGGCAGAGGCTTTAATCCACTGAGCCACCCAGGTGCCCATGTGTATCTCAATTTCAACACCTCAGCTACCTTAGTATTTTTTATCAAAGGTAAAAGAGAACAAACAAAAAGTTACAGAAAATAAGATTCCACCTGCCAGAGATTCACTTTAGAAAGTGGCTTTTACTAATCTTATTAGCAGATAGTTTGTTTGTTTGTTTTTGTAAGAGTTTATTTTTAAATAATCTCTACACCCAACCTGGGGCTAGAACTCATAACCCCAAGACCAAGAGTTGCATTCCACCGACTCAGCCAGTCAAGCACCCCATTATCAGATATTCTTAAGGAAGACTCTTAACCTCGCTAGCTTCAAGTTCCTCATCTGCAAAATGGTAGTAATATCTACCTCATATTTTTTTGCACATTAAATAAGATACACATAGAATAGAACACTTTACCACGTAACATCTAAATGTTGAGCAAGTGGTGAAGTCAATAATAATTAGCCCACCCTCCCCATTTTTGACTGGGCTAAAGATGAAAATGCTGTTAAGTTACAAGCAATTTCTGAGAAAGATACAACCTTAAACAGGTATTAAGATGAAAGAAGGAACTGGAGTCAAAGAAAGAAGACAGAAACCCAGAGAAACATTCTGGTCCCCCAAAATAGAAAACCATGGCTTGCTTGTTCAATTTTCTTCTTAAAAATGCTAAAGTAAGGGAGAGAACAGCTACCAGAATGGGCTGGAGTTGAGGTATATTATTGTATGTATTATTCTCACACAATACTACCTTAACACAGACTTAATGCCAAATTAAACCTAGATATTACTGTATGTTGCTTTCTTCACTGTAACTACATATACGAATGAATAATTATGGACCTATTCTCTCAAACACAGTATCCACTAGCCACATATGGCTATAGGGCACTCAAGCTAAGGGTTGTCTAAACGGAGATGTGCTGCATGTAAAAAACGTACAACAGATGCCAAAGAGTTAGTACAACAATAAAAAAAAAAAATAATGTAAAATACCTCATTATTTTCTACATTGATTACATGTAAAAATGACACTATTGGTTATATTAAGTAAATATATTATTTAAATTAATTTTACATGGTTCTTCTTTACTTCCTTTAATGTAACTACTAGAACATTTAAGATTGCGTATTTCTATTAAATTGGACGGTGTTATTCTAGACACTAAATTTTATAATATGTCAGTCTCTCTGACTCAATGTACAATAAAGCTCTTGCAGAGATGAGAACTTTTTGCCATGCTATTTCATGGTCATGCCTGGGGGAGGGGAATACTGTGTGTATGTCCATTTACACACACATACACACATTTACCCTGTATACTTTGTGCACATTGAAAGATCCTCTTCACACTTCTATATCTGTACTTTCCTAATGCTTATACTTTTGCTGTATTTCAAATTAATTAATTTTTATAGCCTGTACTTTGTCATAAAATTTTGAGTAACTTCTTTTTGAAACAATTATTTTCAAAATAAAAATGAGCAAAAGAAGAGAGTACACCATATACTTTCCTGGGCAATGATACTAACTAGCAGAATAGTTTGTGAGTGCAATATTGTGAGCCCAATAATCTTGGACGAGTTGTCAGACATTTTAACATTTAACATCACAACGTATCACTTAATGTCAAAAAGGGCAGAGGATTAACTGGTTCAATACAAGGGAAAAAATTCATTCATCTGACCTATTCATATGTATCTGCTTTAATATTGTCTCTTTTAATCTGTGAATTCCATGTTTGCAAAATTCTGCAGTGTGGAGTAATAAAAAAAGAAAAATGTTTAATTAAAAAAACTACAGCAACTGGCTGGCTACCATTATTCATTTTCATACATGTCATGCTTGAGAAAGCGTTGCATATTTTAAAAAGCTATGGATCTACTAAAGCTGTCAAAATCCAATCTCTGTATACTTCACACTTCTACATTTGAGTAAATCAGCACATTTATAGGTTCATAAAACTTTTTGACTCATCCCTATGACACAGTGGTTTTTCCCCTCAATTTGTTCTCATTACCAGCTGAAATTAATGATAAGGTATTAAAGAATGATTTGCAATGGAATTATGTTTCTGCTTCAGAGTACCCATGTACGCTACCCTTACTGTCTTTCTCTTGTACAATACTGTAGTTTCCTAGGGTGAAGAGTAACTTTAAAAAAAAAAAAAAAAAAAAAAAGGAAGTTTCTCTTCTTGTCATCATAGACAATTAACTCTTTTACCTCAAAAGGAAACACAAAAACTTCAGTATGAATTAGAAAAAGGACCACAAAAAAACAAATGTTCCTCATCCTTTCATCCTTGGGTAAACTGAATTTTTTGAAACATCTCACACAAGCTCTTATACTGGAATATCACTCTGAAAATCACTGTGTAACATTTATCCTACTAGGAAAAGGCTATTAAAGAAACAAACATAAAACACATTTTTCCAAATTCTAAAGCATAAGAGTTAATTCATAATTTGAAAACAAAAGCAAAAGAAATTCAAACTAAGATGGTCTCTTAGCTGTCTGCCCCATCTTAGAAATTCCAACTATATAAGTTTTTGTTTTTTTTTTAAATTCACAGTTAACATTCTTTTAAAAAAGAAAAGGGAGGGACAGAGGGGAACCCCAGATAAGGCAGCACTGAGTATGAGAACATTTTGTATAAGTTATAAATAGTAAACCAAAGCTCCATTTCCTTTTCTTACTTGGTGGGTAAGGAACAGCAGCTCTTCCATCCTTCCCAAGAGGTCGGTCTTCTGCCCCAACCGTAGGCATTTTTGATGAACGCAGTGCAGGTGACACAGCCTAAGAAAAGATTATTATTGAAACAGGGCAACACACGTGTATCTAAGTAGGGCAGTAGTCAACTATTTCTTAACATACACCTACTGATATTTTGGAATAAAGGTGCTTCCTTACACAGTGTTTACAAGTGAACTTCTAGAAATACCCACAGACTGTGAAGCCAAGACTGCTACAAGCTTATCCAGAATGAAAACCAGAGTGATTGAGTCTTGTCTGCATGGATCTGGTAAGGGCAGACTGTACCATCAAAGCACAACTTACAGACCTTAAGCAAATCTTCCTCCCAGGTCATTAGAAAAGTGGTTTTAGGGACACAGTAATTAAATTAGGGTGGTGCCTCCAAGGAGTAATTGGCTATCAGTCTGGCTTTCCTTCTGTTTGGAAGCAGGCAGTTAAAAGAGGTGACCTCAAGCCCTCCTGAAGTATGATACTTCTATTTTTCATCACAAAAAAGCCATGTATCTTCTGCTCTTATTTCCACAGCTACCATTCATCTTCATAAAAAATAACCTTATCACATAAAATTATTGGAATATGCAGAGAGGGCTTTTCTTTGAGTTGTTATTCAAAATAAATTAAGTCCTTTAATAGGCAAGATTATCTTTAAGAACTCAAATGAATAAGTGGCAAGATAAAAGCCAAAAAATATTCTCACAAATAGAAGGCCTTTTACATATGTATACTTCAATGTCACAGGGTTGAAGTGTAAAATTAAATTCAAAGACATTTGAGATAAAAACTTGGACAACGGCCTCACAACATCAGTTATCAGTAAGATGAATTAGCAAAAACAATTCTAAGGTAAGTGATTCTCTTGATTAAATGTCAGACTAGAAATCAGAGTAAAGCAGAAACAATCATTTCAGAGAAATGAAAATTAGATTAAAAATGCCCAACCCTCCTTCACATATTAACGTTACTAAGAATATATTCAAAACCAAAGTAAACATACCCTCATTTAGTTCAACAATAATACATAATTTATACAGAGATAAGTACAACGGCTCTGAGCACCAGTACGATCACTGGGGATGATGGCTGTGAACAGTCCCCGGCTGCCCCACAATGCTTGCTTTGCCCTCTTTATTATTCCTCCCTTTCTACTTCTTTTTGATTCCGTGTCTTTTCATGTTTGTCCTACCATCCCCACCAAAGCAGCTAACCAAACCCTAAGGATCATTAAAACCAATCCTACACAACGCCTGACGTTTAGGAAGATAGTCAAGTTCAAAAAGGCTCTCAGATGCCTGGATCAATGCTAAAGAAACATGTCATTTCTTGTACTGCAGTTTTTCTCACTGTCATGTCCTTTTCCTTCATGCAGCCACTGCCTGAATTTCCATCCTTGTGTTTTAATCCAATAAAAGTTACCAAACAGTACTCCTGCTTTCTGTGTATGAGGCTGATGAAAACCAGCAGTCACTTCTACCAAGTCAGTTCCACACTCAGCAGCCTTCACAGAGGGACACGTTCTAGGCAGAGTTCGAAGTTCAAAGCCGTAAGAGTGGTCAAAAACCTTCCTAACCCTGTCTTTACCCACCACTCAGAGAGCAGACCAATGGTCTGTTCCCTATCCTCCCAACACTCAGCTGGTTCACTCTATTGCTTAACCAAGGCTCATTCCAGGCTCAAACTAATGCCTCTCCCCTGCCTCTCACTAATCCTCTTTCCACATCTGAAGTCAAATCCTTTCTTGGAAGCCATTATGACTTCATCATCTTCTAAGTACTTAACATTAGTATATGGTGTATAATATCTATTAATGAGATACATTTTTATTTTAAAGTGAGAACAGGCTTTAGAATTCTGATTCCTACTTAACCTTTAAGTGTTAACTTAAACACTGCTCGCCTGTCACTTTGTATTCGAACGTCCAACATCTTTAGACGCAGGTCAAGTTACTGCACTCACAGTAATAAGCGCACATGGGTGTATACATTTTTATATATTTTTAAGTACATTTGTGACTTTCTTTATATGCTACTTCTCTGGAGGTCTATAAGTACCTCAAGTGTCAGGGCAGGATAATAATACCTGTAAACTCAGGTACATATCACAGGAAGTGACCAACAAATGAGTAACAAATACATGGGAAATGGACAAAAGGGAAGGAAGGTAAGTACATAAGTGAAAGAAAAATAAACTAATAAACTTATTTCTTTGAAGAGAGGGCCTATCTTACTCATTTCTTGGTCCCCTAAAAAGGTACTTCTTTTAGCCTAAAAGTACAGAGGTGGTTAGGAGGACGAGGACATAAATTTCCTGATTCAGAGCAGCTCAGCTGTTCTTCTAAGAATTATCATTCTTATCTGTCACTTTAACCACATCATGCCTTAAATTATTTAACTTCTATGTACACAAGTCTTTTCCCCTACTATAGTGCCACTACCCTAAAAAGTACAGATCATTCTTGTTTATCTCTCAAAATGTAGACTAAGTTCTTACTGATGACATGAATAAAAAGTTACGGGGACATTATCTTTATAATCAGAGCTAAAGGGACTACATAATATACTTCTACTAGTCTCATGATATTTAGAAGGATTTAAAAACTGAATGGGAAAGATTTTAATATTTACAACAGGAATAAACTAATAAAAGAAGACCTCAACAAAGGGAAACCAAGGGGTGTTAGAGACTACAGTGACAACTTTTAGAATCCTTTCAAAGTATACAAACATTTCTGCAGAACATCCTGAACCTGAAATAAGGGGCCCCAAAACTCAGTAGACAAAACAATAAGGAAATACTCCAACAGTGACCCAAGTTCTACCATGTAAGGAGATTTCTGTTTTGGTAGCTATGGCAGACTCACCCCAAGTTCATCATCATCGGAATTATCAAAGATGTTGTCTAAGTCATGCAGGGAAGGTGCCAGATCTGTCACCTGTGTAAGGCTACTGGAGCCAGCTCTGCCAGCAGCATTATCCTGCCGGACATCTGCGGGAAAGGAGGCAAAGATGCAGAATAAGTGACTTCATCTATAGAGAAGGAGTGAGGAAATGGAATGGATCTCAATGCGCAAGACCTGCCTGTGAATTTTTTCCCTAGGTTTTCAGTTAAATTTAGAGACAATTATTTCCAAATATGTTTATCAGTTTTGAAAGTAACTGAAAAACAAACTATGAAAAATTAAAGATGGGATCTAATTACTGCTATTACAGTAAAAATATAATTCTAAATCGAGAAGCATCTCCCTTGCATTTTACTTTAGCAACAATCCAAGTGAGGCAAATAATCATTGTACACACCTGTTTTAGTAGCAGAACTGAAAATAGACATGGCATTTTTCCCATCAGGCACCGGCGTGGAATGACCTGGTGTAGTGACATCCTTGGTACCAAATCCATCCTCTGACTGTATAATAAATTCAGCCAAACAAAACACATGAACACCAACCCAAAGTGTGGAATATGAGGGAGAACACAAAGAATTAGAGGGTAGAATGGAACTTATTATGAGCACAAGTATGATAAACCATGGTCTATGCAACCAGGGGAAATAAAAGATATGTCCTTTTCCCTGAATTTAAACAGAACCCAAACTCCCACACGGTCCCTCCAATCCTATGGAGTATTCTGAGTCAATCTGGATTTTATGCCTAACCAGTACTGGTGGCATTTGATTACAGACCTGCCACGGTGTTAAAAGCTGCCTTTAATAACATCATAGATACTGAATTATGGTTCAAGCTTTCTGGATCTAGATAGATTCTACAAAGGAATCTCTGAAGCATTCTCCTGAACTGTATAGACCTCTTTTAATTGTCTTATTTCCTCTATTCTTAAGAATATTTCTTTAAATGGCCCAGGTATTTTGGAATGTTTTAAAATGTGAGGCTAAAGACAGCACACACCCCCAGTACTCATTTTTATGACAATGAAACCACTAAAATTAATACTGACACAATCTAGGAGTAGTGTTGATAGTAATTCAGATAGATATATAGGTAAAGCGCTTGGTACAGCAAACACACTAAGCGCTAAATAACCAATAGATATTGTTATCAACATTTTTTTCCTTACATTTTGGATATTTTGAATAATAATTAAAAAGAAGTAAGCAGGGAGCATAGGCCAACAAGAATTAGCATATGAGAGGAAACATGCACTGTAAGCTATAGCCTGGAAAATATGAGGCTTCATTTTATGTTCAGCTGACTTTTAAACAAAGGTGAGCCATGACATAAAAAGGCACAATATGTTGTTTGATACAATAGTACCAAGAGCATGAATATGGGGACAGAGCAATCAGGCAAGACTACCTCAAACACTCTGCCTCAAAGGTTTTCCAACACATGTTGTCCTGACATAGATCAAAACCCACACCATGCTGGATACTCTCTATGTTAAATAGTACCTTATTCTTTTTCAGGGAATCCTTCTCCGTCCCTTGTTTGCATTTCTTGTTTGCTGTAAAGATGTATTTTATGTCGCCATCCTCAAAGGTATATGGATCATTGACTTCTCCCAAACTGTCTCCAGGTTGTTGAGCTAGAGGCAATGGGTCAAGGAAGTGGAGTGGCTGCATCTGGGGCTGCTTTTCTTGCCAGATTTTAAACCGTTTGTTAGGTTGTGCTAAGAGTCTAAAAAGGGAAAATAAATGATAATTTAAGCAAGATAAAGTAAAAAGATTTATTATCTTTTTTTAAAAAGCAGCATTTATAATTTAAAGCACTTGCAAAACTTAAACTTAGAAAATTTATCTCTATAAAGAAGTTCTTTTAGAGATGATGTTCACAAAGACCTACTAAGTTTTATTTGTGAAGAACATGCTTCTGTCTCTGATTCCATGGATTCCAGTTAAGAGTATAGATGGGCTCTAAGGACAGAATGACTAGGTTCAAGTTCAAGCTGTGTCATCTTCTAACTATTTGACCCTCGCTTCTTCCTCAGCTTTGAAAATAAGGTAGTAATATGACTGTGGTGAAGATGAACTGAGATGGTCTGGGTAAACTGTCAAGAATAACGGATAGCTCAACAGCACTAAAAATAGTACTATTACCAGATGAAGGATACATACCTGACTGCATCCAAAGCCTTCCTTAAAAGTGTCAACATACAAAGAAGGCACTGACCACAATATGAAAAGTCTCATCAAGCTACATCCTTTGACTAACAAAAGCAGGCCCAAAAAAATTAATACCAAGTCCTAAATGCCACAATGAAACCTTTACATGGCAACATGTTTAAATAATGATACATGTGAAAACCTCATTAAGGAGAAAGCATTTGACTTTTCAGCATTTTCCAAACGCAGAGTCCAGAATGGTGAAGAAAAGCATGTTTCATTTTGGCTCTGAAGGGTGAACAAGTGGAGATGAGGAGGAAAGCCCCGACTCTCAGGACCCTACGCCTTGGTCAATGGGCATGAGGTGGGTGGTATGCAGAGTCGCCTTACCTTTGCAACGCAGTGCTCTCTGAGTTTACTTCCATTTTGGCATCACATCTGTCACCCTGGAGCTCTGGGGGCCGGAACTCAGCATCATCAATGCGGGGGAGGCGATAACTGTGCCACCACTTGTCTGATGACTCAGGGTTCGAGGGCCTAACCCCACAATATAAGGCTGTCTCGCTGACCTCTGCCATCAGAGGCAGTCTTTGGCCTACGAGGACAGTTCTGTCATCCAGAGTCGATAACTGCTGGAGTTCTAGCCCATTTCCATAGAGGGCTGGGTTCACAGGAACAGATGGCGGGTCCAAACTCTCTGTTTCCTGACCTCGTGGTTGAGGGCTGAGTGTTGGCGGCAGAGGGGAAATAGGGGAATGAGGTGAATCCATAGGATTCAGATTCATTTGCTTGCTTGTATTTCTGGAAGGCACGGCCATTTGTTTATCATACTTCCTACTGCTAGACACCTCTAAGGAGGAGTCTATCCCTCCCAATCCTAGCTTCTGTCCTGGTGTGTCCTGCTCCACACAGAACTCGTCAGCCACAGAGGGCCTATGGTGAAATGGTATCAAGGGTCTCTTTTGCAATTTGTCTCCCTTTTCTGGTCTCTCTGTTGTTTTGTGCTTAGACGCAGGAGGTGGTAAAGAAGAAGATGATGATGGTCCTGCACTGAACCCTGGTTGAGATATTGCGGGAGGTCGATTGGGTCCTACTGCACAACGTTTTAAAAGTTTATGCCTGAAATGAGAATTAAAATAAGGTCAAGAAACACAAACCTGAAATCTAACTGTTACATATAATGTGTATGTAATACAATGTATGTAATATAATGTAATATATGTAATATGTTGTAACAGTATAACATTACTACATCATTATAACATTACAAATAGAAGGCTCTGATAAGGTTTTGTCTTTTAAGCACACACTAGATCCCCAAATCACTGAAAAGGACTCTAGGTGTTAATTAATTTTATAATGACTAAAAACTGCAACACTCTGATGGGAAGTAGTGAATCAAGCACACATAAGTTAAGCAGATAAGAGATGGACTTAACAGTGCTAACCCCTACCAAAGACTGATGTGAAAAATCCTCAAATCTTTCAAATTTGGTGACGGCCTCAGATAATGTATTCATACCGCATCTTAAAACCAAGAGTAATGAGATCATTTGCCAAGAAAGAGGGAAAAAAATCTTCTAATTTCTATCTTACAACACTCTACTAACTCCAACATAGAATGGCTTATAATTTACTGTTGTAAATTGGGAATAAAATAATTATGTGATTATCCCCCAAAGTGTGAAAACAAGAAAATGAGGGTCGATCCACAAATCTTTAACAGAATAAACAGACTAGAAACCTTATATGCCATTCTTATCCAAAAAAAAGAGGGAATAAAAGACAACTTTGGATCTTCCAGACTCACAAAATTAGACAGAAATTTAAAAAAAAATAGTGAGTGAATATGAAAACAACAAATGCATCTGTACCAAGCAGGGTAGCAAGTCTGCTCACATCCTAACACACTTCTTGGCAAGCGTAGGTGTGAGATATTGCTCAGGAAGGGCCCACTAGATGATGCCAAGGTTTAATCTGTGCAACAAAGTTATACAGTAGGTCAGCCAGTTCCTCCCAATATATAAATCCACCCAGGGAAAAAACCTGAGCTCTCCTGCCTGTGCAGCAGTAACTCTCTGAGGCCACTAGGGTGGCATTAAATTACTGCTATATCACACTCAATGGTGCCCTAGTGAGCAGTAAAACGGATTTGTGTGGCATAATGGGATGGTTTAGTGGGACAGTAGGATGGCCACCCTGCCCCATAAGGCCATTAAATAGTGTGAGGAGTGGACCGTTCCATAACAGGTTTGGTAATCTTGCAGTAGATAATCTGAAAAGACTCTTGCTGAAGTCTTTGCTACTCTTTAAAAAAAAAAAAATCTGAGTTTGAAGAAGGTTGTTTAAGCATAAAGCTACTGACAATAAGGGGAAAATTACACTTTAAATCTCCAGGGCACAGCAGTACACTAAGAGGTGAATGTCTCATCTGAAAATAATCTCAATCACATTTTGTAAGGGTGCTTATTTTAAAACAGTTCAAAGAATCTTTTACATAAAACTTTTTCACTTGGATTTTCTCTCTCAGAGCATTTACCCACACCAGTCCTTTAATAGATATTTTATGGTAGCCTCTTCAAAGTAAGGACTTTTGGCAAACCAGAAAATCTCATAAAGTCATTTTTTTTAAAACTGTATTTAATGACTCGGCTACACTGTAAAATGGTTACAATCAGGGATACACCAGTGAGTAACAGACTATCATGGCAAATCTCTGAACAGGTAAGAGGCCTCGGTAAAGCAAGGAGTAGGAAATCAGCCTCAAAAGGTTAACTATATGGGTGGTCCAGTGGTGGGAAGGAACCAGAAGCAGGGCCAAATAGTGTAGAAACACAAGGTGACTAAAAGAACAAGGCAACTAGAATTACTATCATAGACATTTCCAAGGAAATCAGTGTGAAATGCAAGGATAAAATTCATCTATAAAATGTAGAAAAATAATAAATGATAAAGTTTTAGGCTGAAAAGGGGAAACTGTGATAAAAATGACTGGAACAAGATACTTGACTTGTGAGAAAACACACATGTCAATATTAAGGATATTTCTTAAAGGCATCCCCTAAAATATAAGACCAGAGTATGTATGAGAAGTCAGGTCTAGAGATAAATACTTGGAAGTCAATGGAATGAAATGCATAACTAAAAAAAGACCTGAAGGTATAAGAATCTGGTCAGGAAATAGAGGAGTGATTCTAAAGGACAAAAGAAAAAGTGCTTTTTATTTACACTTCAGGTAAAAATAATTCAAGGGAGCAAATAAAAATGTCACAGAAATCGGCAAAAAGGTTATATTTAACAGGTGAAAAATCTAGATTAAGGAAAAGAGGAGCAAAAATAGGATGAGGGCATAAGCAAAGCTAAATACACCAATATTTTTATCCTAGGTACTTTCTAAAGGTGGCCCATAACTTGGCTGTGAGCTGTTTAGAAATAAGAATTAATAAGAAAAAGCTTTCTGTCATACAAGTTACAATGGCCTAGAAACAGAAGGAAAACAGGTATTCAACTGGTATACTACACCTATCCTGAGATGAGAGGTGCTCAGAGAGGATCCTTAATGAACAACTTCTTCAAAAACACCCTCCTTAAAAAATCAACAGTGCACATTTCATTAGGCTAATATTTACAGCACCTCTCAAAAAAAAAAAAAGAAAGCTGACTAGAGAGGCAGAGCTTGATAAAAGAGAATCAATGTATGTACACAGTTTGCATATATTCTCAGGGGTCATTTGACTGCCTCCCTACCCTGAAGACAACTTATTTGTCACAATAAGAACCCCTAAAAAACTAGGGAAATGAATGGCCATTTTCTTAATATACTTGATCTCAAAAGAACTTTTTCTAAGTGTTGAACAGTATCAAATGTGAAAATATTACTTTGGAAGCAAAGCTACTCTAAGTTGCTCATTAAGTGAATAAACACCATCACATCCTCAATAGTCACCTGAGCTAGGGGTGAGGCCGACATACACTTAAGAAATCTAAGAACGCTGGGGCACTTGGCTGGCTTAGTTGGTTAACCGTTCAACTCTTCATTTTGGCTCAGGTGGTCATGATCTTGGGGTCATGAGATCAAACCCCGCATCAGGCTCTGTGTTCAGCACAGGGTCTGATTGAGATTCTCTCCGTCCCTCTCCTCCTGGCTCTCCCCCTGCATGCGCCCATTCTGCCCTCTCCATATATGTGAAATAAATAAATAAAATCTTAAAAAAAAAAAATCTAAGAACCCTAATGAAAGCCCATGACAAGAAGACTCTTTACTACTACAAAGAGTGATAAGTCAAGGTAATATACAGGGGAGAAAATATTTTCTACAGAAATCAATTCAGGGTTCTATTCAAGTATCTAACTGAATGAATAATTTTAGCTTCTGGCAGATTTTATTACTAAATACCTACCTCAAGCATCAAAACATACCAGCACTGACAACAAGACAAATTATCTATGGAAGGTCGATTTAATACAAATTCTATGAACTCTAGCCAATTTGTTTAGTATTTATCTCTATTTTAAAATTAAGAACAATTAACTAAATTCATTTAAAGGAGAATAGATTGTCTTATCAATGCCTTTTGGTTTTGGAGTAGTTACCACAAAAAAAATTGTGGGAGCAATTTGGTAACAGGGCCACAGTCACAGTTGTCAAATAAAGCTCTTTTTGAGTCCTGACAATAAAACTGTTATCATCTGTATATAAGAAAAGACCTATCTTTTCCTTCTCTACTAGAGTAGGAAGACTGAAAACAAAACAAAACAAAACAAAACAAAATGATGAAGAAGAAGCGGTCTGAGAGTCTATGAGACAGCCAACAAAAGGTCCCAACATTCTATCTGACCCCTGTTCTGCCTTGTCTACTACCTACCTAGAACAGGAACAGCTGACTCTTTGGGTTGGATCCACAAAATCCCAAGTAGCAGGATTATTAGCAGGCTCTTCTTCAAGAGTTGGAGTTGACATTTGGCTCCTCCTAAAAAAGGTTAAAAATGTAACTTGTGTAAACATGAGAAAATATTTACACCTCAATGGGGGAGGGGGATATTTTAAAAGACCTGAATACATTTCACATAGTAATGTTATCTAGCTGATAGTGCTGAGCAATCCAAGGTTGGGGGCGGGGTTGGGGAGGGGGGTGTAGGGAGAACAAACTTGTTTTATGCACTAGAAGAAGTAAGATTCAAAATATTTCTATTTAAGTTGACTACACATTTTAACATGGATACAAAGCACTTAAAACACTATCTGGCACTATTAGTTGTTGCTTTAAAAAGTCACCTAAATTTTGTAGGAATTAACTTAAATTTTAAAATTATCTTTTCCCTGCATCTGTGAATTTATGCCCTGAGACAGACTGTTTAAGCCACTCTTAAAACTCCTATATTCACTAGCATTTAAGCAGCACTCTACACTTGTAATGTGAATTAAAGACAAGGAAAAAATTACCTCCTGCTTGTCACTAGTAATTGGTAGCAAAAAGCAGATGTCTATTATTACACAGTGACAGTAAGAACACTGGGCAGTAT
Organism: Mellivora capensis; assembly: GCA_004024625.1. Taxonomy (NCBI): domain Eukaryota; kingdom Metazoa; phylum Chordata; class Mammalia; order Carnivora; family Mustelidae; genus Mellivora; species Mellivora capensis. The sequence goes on from PISX010000508.1 coordinate 137,047, forward strand.
TTCTGTATTGCTGGTTTAGCTATAGCTGATATTGCAAAGTGCTCCAGTGACAGCTCTAGAGGGACTTCTCTTGCTCTCCACCCTCCCTTGCCCTTCTGGGTGTCTCACGGCCCTGTTCTGTGCTGCGGATTAAAGAGGCTGTTAGAACTGGTGGAGGTGACAGGTTAGTGGTGATAAAAATCAAAGACAGTAAATGAGAAGAAATGAAAAAGAAAATGTTAACTTGGAAATTATCCAGGCATTGTAGCTAGAGGTAAAAATATCTGCACCAATTATTCTAGAGCAAAGGATCATTTTCAAGTGACTAGAGAACCCTTTTTAGTTCTAGAACATGACATATAATCTCCCACTGCAATTATTTTAGATTTTATCTACTATACCTTCTTTAGCAGCCTAATCTAGAACCAATGCATGAGAGATAAATACATAGTATGAATTTCCTAAAATCTAGACCCACATGACAGCTCTTATATCTGTATGTCAAACTCTTTAAGTAGTAGTGACTGAAGAAACATTTAACTGATTTCTAAAAGGAGTGGACTTTTTAGCAGTTCTTGGCCAGAGTGTCCATATTTATTCTGTTCTAGAGAATGAAAACTCCTTTGTTTACTTCCTCACTCCAGAAAGGGGACATCTCAGTTATATCAAGAGATGTGAAATATGCTGAATATGTTTATGTAAACCCTGGTAAGTGGAAGAGTATTTATTGACTACTATTTGTTATCATTCATGTAATTAAAATAATCACCACCAGCAATCTCTTCTTAGAATCAATTCTTCCACTTTTCCAAAAATGTGTTAAGGAAGGCAGAGAAGAGAGCAAGAGGAGGGAGAGGGGGCAAAAGAAGGAAGCAAAGTCAGATAGGGGAAGAAAAGAATATGGCCTCTGGAAATCAACCAACAGAAGCACAGAAAGTAGCAAACACCCCTCTATCATCAGTTCAGTTCAGAACTGTACTGTCATTTACAACAGAAGGCCTATGTCACAGAAAATGTGACAAAGAAGGTCATTTCCCTTTGCAAATAGAAAACATTCATAAATTGGTATACAGAGGAAAACCAACCGACTACTACCCTAAGCCATCTGTTCTAAAAAATATCAGATGGATACCTTGCCAATCTTGAGGTGCTCAGGAACTTCCAAATTTCCTAGATAATCAATCAAATCAAGTCAAGTCAACATCTTTAACATCCTTGCATTCAATTTTGCACTATTATGTTAAAAAAGATGATCTACCAATCCAACGACCCTTCAGGTTTGGTCACATGATGGTTCAATGTGACTAACACTCTTCACATAGTAATTAAAGAGATGGTGTTACTAAACCACGATCCAGACGTAATGCAAAAGTCATACTTGGACTGGGTTCTGTTGAGGATGCATTCCTTCCAGACTCGATGGACCATATGATTGTGGAGTTTTGGAGGAATCTTCCCCGATCTCTTTGGACTGTGCATAGTTATCATCCCCCCGTCTTGGAAGCCTAGGTGACTGACAGCACTCTGCGTACCTCCACTGTCCCCTGGAAAAGACAGACAACTTGGGAATGTGAGAATTATCTGAAAAGGTCTCCTGGTACACAGACTGCAAGCTTACTTCACAGAAATGTTTTGATTTTTGATACCTGGATTATTCATGTAGCGCCCTCACAATAACACTACCTATAGCTCTGAGGACAACTTGTGTGTACTGGCACTTTGGATGGTTCTTTGTCTTTTCCCTAAAATAGTTCATCACATTAACACTCACACAACCCAAGGGCATAGCCATTCAGAGCATTCCGACTCTACAGATATTGGAGACAACTTACCTATAAAGGCTTATACATCATAGTACTAAAGATGTGAACACGAATAGATTGTTAAATTTTTAAATCGACAGTGCAATAAGTAAGTTTCAAGGCAGAACAAAACAGCAGAGGGAGCTTTCTGCTCATTTAGCTAAAAATCTATGCAGCAACTGCACATAGCGCCCTGGGTCGGAGAAAGAACTTAATGGCACAAAGCTTTAAACAAGGTCAAATTTCAAATTTGTGTGTGGAACTGTCTGTCCTTATGTCTGACACAATTTATGAAATCTTAGTGCTAAAATACTGAAAGGTTATCTCGACATTCTGTATCAGAGGATTATTCACTAGTTTCTCTCTAATAACTCCACTTAGCTTTTCCAGCTCTGACTGGTATGTAATCCCATTTCTTTCTATTAGGTGCATTAGGATTACTGGTAATACTGGTTTTGGGTTATATGAGTATTTTACTATTTCTATCACACACAATACTGAAGTTGATTTCCAGTATTAAATTCTGATTCAATTACTTTCATCTATTTAACTTCATAAATATATTGTGGGTTTTATCCTCAGTAGAACTATGATACAAAACATCTTGACCGAAATAATAAATTTTAAGCACTCTGGAAACCTCCACCCTCATCTGAAAAATAAACAACCTTATACCACAAATTAGTAGTCCTGATATGCTGGAACACAACCATCAGATGAGCTGAATGGTTGGGCTTAGCTCTATTTAAGACAAAAAACAAAAACCAGCATCAAAATGCTTACATTCTAAGGAACTAAAAATTGCTTGCTCCCCATGAAAGTATTATTGTATTAAAAATTAGATAAAGGAGACAAAAAATTTGGTCTTTTACTGCTATCTTTCATCTTTAAAGTTCCCTGACTTGGTATATGGTACAAAATAATTCACTTCAATTCTACAATGGATTTGCAAATGCTTATTATAAAACTAGGACTAGGATAGAGAAACAGAAGTAGAACACATAACCCTGTGCTCCCAAACACCTTAAAATTTAGCCAAACAGATCATATATCCACAGTGTCATATGAGATGAATACGACCAAAAAATAAAAGGAGGGGGAAAATAAGACACGGTTTTTTCAGATTAAAGCTGGGTTAATGCTTTTCAGTAGCTTTTAATGATTTAATTAAAATGTGGATGATACCTCATAGGGAATTAGACAAGACCTATACTCCATGCTGTCAAATACATACTGAATATTATTCCTCAAAATTATCTCCATAAGTAGGAGACACAAGCAGAGGTACCTATCCACATGGGGCATGAGTGATTTCACCAAAACCAGTTGGCCCTCCAAGTCCCCTGCTAATCTAGAAGATTCTTGGCCATTGTAGGGGAAAAGGGGACACATTTTGTCCTATATGTAGGAAAACATGGCGATGCTCAATGTTAGTCAACTTGCAGAATGACAAGGCTGACCAAGACTGTCTCTGAGACAGCATTAAGAGTCCTAAGCTATAAGTCATTGTATCATGATGTAAAAATTAAGACAAATTCACTTTACAACAAAGATTCCAACTGCTTTTATTTGGTTGGTTTTAGAGAGTTAGGAGGCATCAAGGGATTTATTTACCCAGGGCTTAACACAATGACCTACACAGAGTCAGAGGAAGTAATGTAAAGACCCGGAGTTAGGAAGTCCACACTGAAAACCACAATAAACAAAACCTGGTGTTTCTGAATCGTGAAATTTAGTGTTCCTAACTGATCAGATCCTAGGACATCATGCATAGAGCAAACTTTCAATTTTAAGTTTCAATTTTAAGCTGAATACAAATATCCCTAAGAGATACTAATTCTAGTCTCTGTATCAATATATCTTCTCTATGATGATTATTAAAAAGCCTGTAGAAGTATTTTTTTCCTTTTTTTTGTTTTCTTTTTTAATAAAAACTGAGCAAATCCTTTCACAAGGAATCATCCAAATTCTATGCTCTGCCATATCAGAGTTGGATGTCCCTTTTTTCTTACTGTCTTAGCAACTGCATGGCTTCTCAAGACAGAGGCTACCTGCTGCCCATTTCTATGCCTTCCACACCGTATCTGAGTAACTCCTTCCAGATAACATAATCGTGCTTTGAGTACTGCTTCAAATTGCTTACGCCACCATTTGTATACTGCTTTGCTGCCTACAGAGCACTGTCAAGCTTTTTACCTAGTACGTGTAATAGCTCTGTCAAGTACGTCGTACTTAACAGAGAAGGAAATGGAGGCTCAGGCCAAGTTTGAGAATTTAATAAGGCCAACTCACCTAGTAAAAGCTATATAGCCAGATTTTTAAATTAGGTGTGCTCAATCACAGTCTCTATACTTGCGCCCGATATACTGCTTAACCATGAATGTTTACTGAATACCCGGGCACATGCCAAGCACCATGCTGGAAACTCTGAAATACCGTCTTATATAATCTCATGAAAGTAGCCACATAAGTGTGTATCATGCTGCATAGTCTGTTTTCAGTTCAGCAGTCAAGACTTTATCTACTCTGATGCTTTTGCTAACATGGCCCACATTAAAAAGCCTATAATCTCACTTCAGCTCAAGTCTGATGAATATTAATGACTAGATTTCCAATTAAAATGATGTCAACTACAACAACCAAAAAGTTAACACAGAAAAGATACTACTCCAAAGATGGCAAAATGCTCCCAATTTAAACAATTTCTGAATTTTTTCATGAAGGAAATTTTTTAAAGTTTCATATGTAATTAATACTGATCATTAATGTAGACAGATGACTGACAGAAAAAAGCATTTTCCTGAGAGCTTCTGACTGCCAGTCTACCTTTATAATATAACAAGAAGAGAATTATACCAGACGTGTTTCTGCCTGGCAATGGCCAACTGGGCAAATGTTTCAGCTATTTTCTGATTAAGTGTTTTCCATTTGTTTTAAGGAAAAAAAGAGCAGCCTCCACCTTGTCCCTTGTTCATGTATGTCTGTGTGTGTGCACATGCATACATGTGTGTAAAGGGACAGATGTGTGATTAGAACTTAAGAGAAACAACTACACTATCTAACTGGAATAAAGACTAACAGGGCACAATTAAAATTCGGAAGCACACCCATTCTATTTGTTGAAAATTTTCCTTCTGTATTTTGCAGACTTCCCATGTCACTCTACCTCCATCTCTTGGCACAAGGCATTTCTCAATGTGAGTTTACTCATCTGTTCCACGGCAAGGGAGCTACATGGTTTTCTGTGATCTCTTCCACCTGGATGAGTACACTCCTAGATTGTACTCACCTATGACGGCCTGTTCTGGAGAAGTGGGAGGGGTAAGAGGCATCCCACAGTTACTTGGGTCCTTCACACTACCAAGTCCCTGCTGTCCCACTGTAATATGGCCTCCAGGACCAGCAACACTCTGAGGAACTGGGATGTCATTCTGAGAGATCAAAACAAATGCTGAAGGATAAACCATCCGAACACCACCTGTAAGGAAAGAGAGTAAGGAGAGAACCAGGCCTGAGAAAAAGTTCACACCAGGATGCCAACTTTAATATTCTAGTGGTCAGAGTCAAAGCTCAATGATGAAAATGAGGTGCTCATTAGGTACTGCCAAAAGTGATGTGCTCCATTCCTTCCTAAGTTAATAGCTGTTTAAACATGTGCTCCAACATTATGATAATAGCATTTGGAAGACAGGGACCACTGGCGCTTCAGGCAAGATAACTACTCAGCATATACCACTGTATCAAGAGAATAAAAAAAAATGGGAAAATTATGGAGATTATTTTTGATGAATCTCAATGATTATCTTTTTAAATTAAGAAAGATGAAGAAAATAGAATAAAGTTCTTCAGGCAATATATTTTCTTACCAACAATTACTTCGACAGCCACAGGGAAATCATCGTTGTATCCCAACTCCTCTTCCTCTTTCAATTCTTCTTTCTTTTTCAGCACCATGGGATAGAAATACTGCCATTCCTCGATCAGCTTACGGGTGGCTGGGTCTGACATCTTGTATGCCTGGCCTGTTAGCGTGCCATTTAAGCCGTAAGGACTTACCAGTACTAAGGCAGGGAGGAGAAACATATGTTACAGATCAGAGTAATAACTCCTACTTACGTGTAAGGCCACATATGTGGTCATTTAGGCTAAAGTCCAGCCTCACTTACTAGACAGTGCTCTTTATTTCTGGACTCCTTTTACAGTCTTATTTTTTAAAGTTTCTCACTTTAGTACCTCTTACCTATACGCCTCTCAACATACATCAGTTTTTTAAGGAAATTAAATGGGGGAGGTAAAAAAAAAAAATCAAACAGCTGTAGTAACACACAGTATATAAACTATTTATGAAAGCTTCTATACACCTGTTTGATAAGAGTTTATACAATGTGAACACTGACTCTTTTATAACAAAACCATTTAATACATATATCCCAAAACCTGCCTAGAACTTGAACACATTTTCCAAGGTTTCTGAGAATTCCTAGGTATTTGTTGTAATTTTAAAAATAACATATAAATAAAACTTGTAATAGCAAAAAGGTCTTGATGTACCAAGTCTGAAACATAATGCTTAGTTATAATTTCAGTTACAACTGCTTTGAAGGTCTGTTGATGAAACAACTCTAAGCAAAACTTACTAAACTCAAAGTAAAGGATTCAAAGTCCCTCTGTCTCTTCCAGTGTTTGACCTGATGCTATTTTCACTGACCTAGCCACAAAAATATAGTTAACATGATGTTGCATATAACCCAGCCAGTTTGTAGTCTAGGGGGGTTAACCTTCCAAACAATACTTTTCCAGAGATAAACTTTCTCTTAATCCTAATTTCTAAAAAAATCTCAGCATAGGCATTAAATGAGATGTTCTTTCTTTGGATGGCTTTATTTTTTTAACAGCTGGATGATATATTACAATATTCAGTGATAGCTGTAGACATCATATATTTCTTGGTACCTTTCTGCTGTTCCTCACTGATTCAAATAGGATAAAAATACTGAGTCCAACCAACACAGTTAATCAAGGGGAATATTTCTGCATTAATACTTCTAGGAAATTCCCACATCAATAATCAATATTTCTATACTAATACTTCTAGGAAATTCCCACATCCCACATTAATTATATTCACTAAAATTATATATAGGCCAACATCTGCCCCAAGAATGCCCCTCCTCCACACCAATCATGGGAAATAAGCAGGGTAACAACCCACAAAAGTCTTCTATCATTCGAGACATTAGGAACAAATAAGACCTAAAATAACTGGCTTAGGGAGACCTGATATTGCTAATATTATCTTTCCCAACTTAGGTTAGTTACCTTCCCTCATGATTAGGAATTCCTTCTGTTCTTATCATAAATAAATGCTTTTGTTTTCAGTGATAAAGTCTAGAATGAAGTTAGATGGTCCTCAGCACCTTCATAGTTAACAAAACACAGTATTGAATAATTCTGGTAATCCATAATATGCAAATACTGTACAACTCTTAAGTGTACAGTTTGGGAACTGGGTTTTGAATTTTATAAATGTTCACACAGCAAATACCCAAAATTATGGAATGGTAAAGAACATAGTTTAAAATGTATTACAAAAAGAGGGGGTAAAAAAATAGGTAACAATTAGGAGAGAGTTAAATGAGGATTCAACATTCTTTTTTACCTTAAAAAAAAATTTAAAAGGCTCAAATATCTTTAGGGGAAGGAACAGATGTTTTCATCAAATTAAATCAGAATCATCTGCAGGAAATCAAAAACCAATCTTAAGTAATACAGAGGCTAAACAATGACAGGTTGTTATGTCAATAAAAATATTTTCGTTAAATCTGTTAAAATATCAGGGGTTTTAAAAAATTATTTTGTATGATATGCTAAGACCATTTGAACCAGGCATCTCTAGTAATTAGACTGAACCAAAAGAGATTTTTCCAGAAGGGTGAATCTAATATTATTACATTTAAACATTATAACATTTAAAAAGTTATTTATAAAATTCTGAATTCTAAAAATGAAACCAAAGATTTAGAAATCATGATTAGGAAAAAGGGACATGGAGTTATCTTGGTAAAATCTAGGTGATTAGCTGAGATTTAATGAACATATACACATTAAGTTAAATTACAACCAAATACCTACAATCAATGTAGCCTCTAATTAAAAGAAATAACAAAGATACTGACATCACTGAAGAAAGTATACAACTCTAGAAATAGGATTCTGATTGAAATTTCAAAATTAGTAATTTTCTGTAAGTCATTTTGTGCCTGAAATCATGGAACAAACAAAACCTTTAAGAGATGTCAATTACTCATTGGATTGTATTTTTCAAATACTTACTGATCTTTTGTTCTGAAGGCAATTCTCTACATTTTATTCCTTAGTACAACTTCACCTAAGACCATGTTGTAAATGTGATAAGCTCCAAGCTTTCAGCAAAATGCTAACAAGCTTTCGTTGTGAATGGTAGCTTTTCCTTTCTTCTTCAGAAGTTGACCCTCACGCTTAGCTTTATAATGTCCATTTAAGATAATATCTCATTCTGCAAACCTTACTGGGCAAGGTGGCTATCCACTTGGCATGAGAGAGGTAGACAGCAGGACACTGCCATTTACTTACCTTGAAATGGTGCAGGTGAAGACTGAGCCATGTGTATATGCTCCTCATTGATCAAATAAATTGGCTGGTGTTGGGCAATCTCCACACTTGTGCATACATTACTTTCCCCATGAAGAAAGAATGTGAATGCGCAGGACAAATGCTCACTAAAAAAGAAACAATGAGAAACTCAATTCTACATTTTTGGTAGGAAATGAGTGCTAGGCATAGAAACTGCATATGGGATACAGCTTTACTTTATCGATCACCCATCAAAGCTTGCTTCTGATGATATTAATAGCATAAAATTCAGTTGATTTGATCAAATAATATAACAGTACCTTGCTGACAAATTAAAGATACTAGTTATGCCACACTGTGAAATTCAGAAAGCTATTGTGCAGATTGCCTCGTTTCATTTGCATGAAGTCTCCCATGCTAACTATAAACTCTTAAGGACAGAAAAAGAATCATAACATTTTTCTACCTTCCCATGTACTTGTATATGAACTGGACTTTAATGGATTTGGGGGCAAAAATTAAACAGTTTTGCTTATGCTTGGTATGACATAACAGTATCAATCATATTTACAAGCTTACAACATTAAACATGGTTAAAATTGTTCATCTAAAAATAACAATTAAGGACACAGTTGTATGTAAGTCCCCAATGTGCAACTGCTAAGGTAATACAAGACTCTAAATGGGCTGGTAATATTATATTTAATTTTTACAATTTGCTTCTGATCACAAAATTTTATTAAAGCATTCCATTTCTCCATTTTCCACACAATTAGCTAAAAATTGATAAAAATGATGTGTCTTGGAGAAAAATAATTTCAAAATTACTACAGAAGCACATTCTTTCAAAGTTGTTAACTTTGGCCCTAAGCCAGTGATAATATCTCCATTTCTCAAGACAGCTCATAAGAATACTTGCCTGATGAACCAAAGTCACTGTAGGCCAGGCAACTATCATTTAAAAAATCAACTCCAAGATAAGCTTCTTCTCAAAATTTCTCTAAAATATTATAAACAGGATTCTGAGTACTACCAAAAACATTAAATTTTGCTTAGATATAAAATTATAATGCTTTAAGGAAAAAGTGAACTAAAAGTGATAAAACTTCTACTCTATCACACAGGGAATCATCTATATTCTTCCCTGACAAGTATGTTGAGATAATCTGAGAAAATGGGGTGTTTTACCAGAATGTGAAGTTTCAACAATATGAAACACCTATCTGGATATTTAGCACAACAGAGTAAACAAGATAATAACTCAAAATTTTTAAGAATTTTGAAAAATTTTTAACATCCCTTGACACCATACTTCTAAGTTTTAAGTTCACAAAGAGGAAATGATGCCTACAATTTAAATGTATACAGGTATAAGACAGTATCACCTGTAAAAATGCATGGTCCTCTATTTTTGAAAATGATATTAGAAACTTATCAGCCTCAACACACATTATGCCTGGCACATAAGAGAACCAAAATATAGGTTCACTTATTACATGTTGGTTAATTTTCCATCTATGAACTTCAGTGAAGGGTCTGAGCTGACTCATCCCCATCGTGCCTACTGTCCCGTGTAGTCAATATCATGTTTAAAAGAAAACTGGTCAGAGTTACAGATACTGAGCGTAGCACCGAGTATGTTCTCTATCTCACTGATTTTCAACTGTGCATGAGAAGAAATGCAACCAATGTTTATCTATCAATTAGTAAATGCAAGGAAGGTGCAAGGAGCCTAAAGTGACAACAAATAAAACATCATCCTTGTCCTCAAGGAGCATATGTATAAGCTAACAAAAGACTGATATGAATGCACATCAGACACTCACACAGAAAGAGAAGTAAAAACAAAATACCATAGGAAGGTTAAGATGTAGTGATTTTTCCAAATTGGAAGATCCAAGTGCTTCAAGAAAATAGGAACAAATGAAAATAGGATTTCAGTAGTAGAGACAAAAGAAAAAGTGAGAGAGAGGACATGAGGCAAGGGTGGATGTTGTTAAGAACAGCATGTAGTCTGTAAACTCCAATGGGGGAAAGATGTGACATGATAGGAAAAGAGTTTCAAAAAGAAGTCAGAGGTTACACCTTGAGACAAGTGCTAAGTTACTTCACCTTTGTGATCATAGTTTTTTCATACGTAAAATCAACTGTGAGCACAAACTGCTGGGAACCTCATACGTTCTGATTCAGGAGGTCAAGCATGGGCTCCAAGAATCTGCATTTGTTACAAGTTCCCACATGATGCTGCTGTTACTCCAAGCCCAAGGACCATACTTTGGGAACCACTAAACTTGATGGTATTTATATCCCTTTCCAGCTATACAGTTCTGTTTTATCTAGGATTATGTGACACAGGAGGGCAGAGATGACAACAGTGACACTAGAAAGTAGAATTTCCCTTTGACCTAGCAACATCACTCCTTTCGACTTTATTCCATAGATAAAACTTTTATACAGTTATTGACTACAGCATTGTTTATAATAGTTCAATACTGAAAACAGCCAAAATGTCCTTCAGTAAAGAACTGGTTAACTAAACTATGATCTATCATTCATCCCTATAAAGTAATACTGTGCAAACACTTAAAAGAAAATGATCACACTGACATGTGGGAACCTCCAACATAAAATCATAAATATGAGGGGAAAAACTAAGGTACAAAAACAATGTAATACACTCCCACTTCCATAAAATGGGAAGGGAAATATATGCACACAAAATTTGCTTACACTGGCACAAAATTTCTTTGGAAGGATACACTTTAAAAACCTAATAATCCTATTTGCCTTTGGGGAATGACACGGCATGACTGGGGGAGAAAGAGAATTCACAATTCATATCCTTTTATGCTTTTGAATGTGAGGCCATATGTCACACAGAGAGTAATGGAGGCAAGATCTGAAGGAAGCCCCTGCCTCCAATCCTTGTGCAGTGTGCTTGTTGGCCCAACTACAGGCATGCACTAGACGAATCCATGGTGTTTCATCTTGTCATATTTGGCTCTTAGTTGAAGCCTGCTGAGATCATCTTTGATTCTGATTCTGTTATCCAATGTACTGGCTATTTGATCAGCAAGCCATCAATATCTTTACCCATGTCATTGCAAAAATGGTGAAAAAGACTACATTGAGAATAGAATTCTATGTCATCTTATCAGATAGCTCCCAAATTACAAATTCACTAGGGTGCTGCCACCCATTCACTACTTCTTGTCTACAAAGAAAAATCTAAAAGACTATGTCAAATCCCTTGATAAAATGCAGATACATAACAACTGTCGTATTTCTCTGATCTCCACACCTGCCTAAAAGTAAAATTCAGGTAGTCTGATACAAAAGCCAACCCTCCTCATTTTACAGATAAGGAAATAGAGCTAAAAACAAGTCTGGCTTGCCAATGCCATTCTTAGAGGCACAACTGGAATTGACTTGAAATATAATGTTCTTTGTTCTGGCAAGGTTATCTGTAAGTGGTGATATTAATTTATATCCCTACCAACCCTTATATAGTTAAAAGATGATCAGACAATGTGAATGAACACTGAAAATAAGGGACTCTACAAAACAATTGCAGATGCATTATGTTAGTGTTATCATTAAGAGGAGATAAAACTTATTACAAGCTCCATACCTGTACTTGTTTCTTCGCACCCATCACCTACTTTTACCTAAACCATTACTCACTCAATTTCATCTTTTCATACACTCTCATCATGTGAAAACTGAAAAGGGCTTTAGAGATGATCAAGCCCAACACCTTTCTAATTCAGGGAGAAGACTGTGCCCAAAGTCACACTCGTTTAGAGCACAGCAAGAGGAGTTCATCCTCCCCCCCCTTCTTAACATGGTGCTCATCGTACATTCATGATATTCTGTCTTCAATCAATGCTACACTCACCCCCGTAACATATATTCACTCATCAGTGTGATCACACACTATGCAACTTACACCCATCTCTGCATCATTTACACTAACCCTCTAATGCTGTGGATCACAAGGTACTAACAAATGAACACAGAACCAGCAACACTGCTAACTTCACTCAGTCAAACCAAACTTGGAGCCTTACGCCGTTCTCTCAAGGCACACCTTTTGACAAGTATTCCACCACCTTCTCAACTCCATTTATTCTCCACTCTTTATTCAGTAAAATCAGGTCTGATTCAGGCAATTCTTTATTTAACCTCTTTTATACCTTAAATACCTCTGCAGTCACACTTCTCTCACCCCCTCCCCCAAGTCCTGGAGGACTAGATATTTCCTTTTCTAGGTAAAGGCATCTCCATACTCAAATTCTTTCCCATTCATAAACCGTCTTTATTTCTCCCTCTTTACTCCCAAGCTCCTCAGCCATTAGAGACCATTTCTTGACCATGTTACTCTTTTAGGGGCACTGCTTTATCTTACTCCTCCTGTTTACTAATACCAAATAATCAACATGTAAGTAAAATGCTTACTTAGTATAACAGTATTTATAGTCATACCAATAAATATCTATGAATAAATAACTTTGGTGCTATAAAAGAAATCAGGTACTAGGAAAAAAGGGGGATGCTATTTGGAATGGGTCAGAGAAGAACTTCTCTTAAGAAAAGGGGGAGCACTTAAACTGAGGTTTGTTTTTTAAAACAGAGGGCCATGGTAAAGGCCATTCCAAGAAGAGAGAATTACATCTGCAAAGGAACTGAGAGAGCATTTGACATTTTAAAGGAAACTTTATAAAGAGGCATTGTGGCTGCATCATTGGAAAAATGAAAAAGACTAGTATAAGATGAACTTGGAAAGATAGGTCTATTTGTACATTCTCTGCCTATCAAAGAGACAAAGATACATCAAAGTAGCTAAAACAACTAAATCCACCTATGTATGCTTACAAAAGGCATACAAAAATAAAACCACCCCAAAAGATTGAAAATGAAAGGAAGAAAATGATATGCTAGGTGAATCCAAATTAAAATAAAGCTGGTATAGAAATAATAATAAACAAAACAATAAAATATTTTTAAAACTTAGGTTCATCATTACATTATAATAAACAGAGGAATTCAACAAGAAACTTAACCTTGAATGTGTATATACACAGCCATAGGGCATGCCATAGAACTTAAAAATATGAAAAGAAAAAAACTGGTAGAATAACAAGGAGAAACTGACAAATCTGCAATTAACAGATTTCAACATATTCTTCTCAGTACTTAATAAAATAAGCAAATTATTAAGAAAGCAAAACTAACAAAGACACAGCAATAACAAAAATATATAAAACTGAATACCTGATTTATATATTTATATGCTGGCTTTCCAGAAGTAACCTATTCTCTTTCAAGAACACATGCAAGAAGTACAAAAATGGGCTAGGTACTAAGACACATAAGTCCTAAATTTCAAAGATCTTATATCACACAGACCATACACTTCCTATAATGACAGTGCAATTTAGTTAGAAATCAACAGTTCAAAAGAAGAAAAAGGTTAAAATAAAATCCCTTTGTCTGGAAACTTAAACATTCACTCTCTAAATAAATCACAGGTTACAATGGAAATCACAAAATATTTAAAACTAAATGACAATGAAAATAATACATGTCAAAATCTGCAAGAAACAGTGCTTACAAAGTAATTTATATCCTTATATGCCTATAAAAAAAAATCTTAAAATGGGGCACCTGGTTGGCTCAGTGGGTTAAGCCTCTGCCTTGGGCTCAGGTCATGATCCCAGGATCCTGGGATCAAGCCCCACATCCGGCTCTCTGGTCAGCAGGGAGCCTGCTTCCCCCTTTCTCTTTGCCTGCCCCTCTGCCTACTTGTGATCTCTGTCAAATAAATAAAGTCTTAAAAAAAATCTTATAATGAAGTAAGCATTCAAATCAAGAAGTTGGGAGCAGGGGGAGGCAAAAAAGAACTTGATGAAATCATAAAGATGAAAATAATGACAAAAACACACATTAATAAAATAGGAAGAAGCAGCAGCAGCAGCAGAAGTAGTAGTAGTAATAGTAGTAGTAGTAGTAGTAGTATAGAAAGGATTAACAAAATCCAAACTTCTTTGTTCTTTGAGCAAACTAAAGTAAGGACAAACCACTAGGGTGACTGAATTGGGGAAGGCAAGTAGGAAACATGCCTGTTTAAGGGGGGAGGGACACAAAGGAACAATCCTGGGAACCCAAAAGAGGACGTAACCATAGATAAAGTAGGACTCCTTTAATGATAAAAATACTTTAGTAACTTTGTCCAATAAATCTCAAACACATGAAATGGATAATTTTCTATGAAAATAGAAGATTAGAAAATATTTTGAAAAGAATAACTAAGAAATACGCCCACCCAATTCAACATCAGCTTAGAAGGTTTTATAAAACTTTCAAGGAACAGTCTCTCTATTCAAACTGTTTCAACAAATGATAAATGGGAGAAATCCTTCCAAATATTTCCTTTAGGCCTGTACAGCTTTGACAGTAAAACCAGATATTATTAGTTATAAAAAGAAAAAGTCACATCTAACAGTTTCACTCATGAACACAGACACAAAACTACTAAATTAAATAATAATAAATTGAATTAAGAAGTGATCCAGAGATCTACAATACAACCAAGTGGAGTTTATGTTGAAATAAAATAATGGATTAACATCAGCAAGTCTATTAATATAACACAGTAAATTAAGAGATGAAGGAGAAAAATCAAAGAATCCATCTCAACACACAGAGAAAAAAAAGTGTATATTAAAATTTTAAAAATCTAAGAATCATTTAAAAAATAAGCTCTTAGCAAATGGGGAGTTGAAAGGAACTATCTAACTTAAACAGATAAGGCAATTACCTTGCTTAGTGTTAAAACTTTAGACGGATACTCTATTAAAAAGTCCAAGACAAGGATATCTCCTCTTACACACAACACTGTCCTGGGTGTCCAAGTCAGCACAACAGAGAAAGAGAAAAAATCGAGAAGGAAGAGGTAACACTATCTTTATTTGCAGATGACATAATTCTCTCAGATTTTTTTCAGTGTAGACAACAGACAGACTAATAGAAGTAACACAGAGTTCTTAAGGTTGGTAGACACAAGATCAGCAATAGCTGTGTTCCCACATGCCATGCACAAAATATAATGGGAAAAAAATACCCCCTTAGTAATAGCAAGGAAACCAAAAAGAAAATAAATTAATAAAAGATATGGTAGGCTTCTATGGAGAAATTTACAGAACATTCGATCTGAAGAATATATAAGATATAAACTCTTAAAAGAGAGACCATATTCCTGAATATGATTATCAGTATCACAAAGATTACAACTCTCCCCCATATTGATCTATAAATTCAATGCAATTCCAACCAATATTCCAGTAAGTTTTCAGACAAGCTGATTCTAAAATTTATATGGAAGAATAAAGGGTCAAGAATAGCCAATGCAATTTTGAAATAAAAGCAACAGACTTAACTTACCAGTATTAAGATTTATTACTAAACCACAGTAATAAAAGCAGGGTAGTAATAACTCAAGAACAAAGACCAATGAAATGGAACAGGGAACACAGAACCCAGGCCTCCAATGGCTCCCTGACTCACAAAGTGTAAAGCCAAAAATGCAATAAATTTCAACACCCAGCCTCAGTTACCATTCTGACCAAACTGCCAATTTCTCTCTTTCATTCTCTCTCTCCATTCCAGCCCAGTAAGACTTCTTGCTGTCTCTCACACAAATCACAATTCCTCCTCTGGCCCATTGAACACTACTGCTCCCCTGCCTGGAACTCTCTTCCTCTCCTCTTTCCAGCTATGCATAGGGCTCTCTCCCTCACTTCCTACAAGTTTTGCTTAAACACCAACTCCCCAGCAAGGCTGATCCTCACCATAGAATTTAAAGGTACAACTCGCCAGGATTCTCTTCCCGTTTCCCTACAGCACTCAACCACTTTCTAATATTATCTCTGGTACACCGATCACAGGGCTCAGAGATGCCATGGAGTTAAAAACAGTCTTATAAACTGTAAGGCTCCCTCTACAGTATATTCTGTCTATAGACATGGGGAAGGAAATGAGATATAGAGAGAGACAGAGATGGAAGGAGAAAGGAAGAGAGGAAAAAAGTAAAAGTGATAAAAAGAAGAAAGAGGGAGAAGGACAGAAAGGAGAAAAATGAGAAGAGGAGGAGGAGGAGAAAGGAGAGAGAGGAAAAAGAGGAGGAGAAAGTAATGGGCTAGGAGGAGGAGGAGTTTCTGGAGACTATATGGCAGTGTGTGTTTATTATGTAACTTCATCTCTGAGGTTGGAGGTTTTTGTTTGGTTTTTTGTTTTTGTTTTAATCACATTCAAGGGGCGCCTGGGTGGCTCAGTTGTTAAGCATCTGCCTTCAGCTCAGGTCATGATCTCTGGGTTCTGGGACTGAGCCGCACATGAGGTTCCAATGGGGAGTCTGCTTCTCCCTCTTCCTCTGCCTCTCCCCCTGCTCATGCTCTCTCTGTCTCAAATGAATAAATAAAATCTTAAAAAATAAAATAAAATAAAATCACACTCAAGATTATAATTACACTATTGGCAAATGTTCATATTATGGATTTCATAAGGGTTTGCTCTATAGCTTTAGCATTTACCACTAGTTTTATTTTAAAAATGAAAAGGTGAGGATTTTGAATAAAAGTAAAATAAATGCTAAATTATTTTATGACTAATAAACAGGGTTTATATCTGTGCAAGTTATTCACAAGAATGTCATTTTAAGAGCCCTAGATAAACACTACTGATGAGACAAAGAACACTATAGCAACTTACTATTTTCAAAATATGAAATTCTTACTTCAAACATATAACATGATTTATACAAGCTAATCCAAACTCAAAATCCTTTTATGCTTCCTTTCTCCCTCCTTCCTTCTCTCTCCTCTGTTCCTCTTCTTTCTCCATTCCTTCCTTCCTCACCTCTCAATCCCTCTCCCTGCTTCCAATTCTTTCTTTTTCTCCCTCTCTTTTCTCCCTTCCTCTCCACCTCTCCCCGCCTCATTCTCCCTTAGTGCTTTACCGTATTTCATCTATGCTGCAACCAGATCTCCAAATATTTCACCAGATGTTTGTAACTCTTTATTCTAAGCTTCAAAGGCCTATTTCCTTCAGAATTAAAGAGAGAAGCCATCAAAATATCTTGTTTCAAAGTAACCCCGGGGTAAAGGTGCCAGTGTCAGTCTGTAAGTGTCGGATTCCTGGAGCAAAGCGATGGATTCCTGGCGCTTCCCTAGACATCAGAGAGTTAGGCAACATACTTATATTTCCCTAACCCGGGAATCATGAGACTATATATCAATGGAGAGATTATATATATGAAGTAAGATATCTATATAGATATAATGTTGGAGAAATCTCTTCTACTGTTGAATAGCTCAACATAACATACAGAGATTCCCTCCTGGCAATTAGCACAAGGAGAGCATGAAAAAGAAAATGTTCAGTGTTAGTCCTGGTATATGCTCACTCCATGAGCCACCCCCCCCTTAGCCTCAACCAGCCAGTCTGCTTCAGGACTAGATGCTTTTTACCGCGTATGTCATGCTGCTTCAGATGTCGATGTTTTTGTTCATGCTTTTCTTCTTTTGTCTAGAATAAACTTCCCCTATCATTCCTCTAACTTCTACTCATATTTTCCAAGAAATCATCCTAAATTCCCAGAACAGGCTAAATGCCCCAATATGCCCCTCTGTGTATATCTCAAAGAACTTTCATATTCATACATTTTACATCCAATCCATCTGACTCAATTTTGTGAGGGCAGAAATCACATTTTATCTATCGTTCTGGACTTAGCATGGAATGTGGCATGGGCAGATGCCATATTAATGCTTCACTGAGTTTGTGATACTTTACTGTCTTTCCTCTAAAATTTTTTGACATTTTACTAGGAGACTCAAGAAATAAGCCCGAGACTCTCCGTCATGAGACAGGGAAGACAGGAGTGTAAAGCTGTGATACTCCAGCCTGCAATGCACTAGGTGATACTACCCATAGCCTTGAGGATTTCTGATGATCTTTCTAATCAGTCTTCTGGGGAGAGCCTGCTCTGGGCATAATGCTGACAGCTGAGGAGTATAATATAGTGTGACCCTCTTTGGGACCCAAGGCAGTTTATATTCTCTGGAGTAGAAAAGAGACTAGCACAAAATAAATAAGGACTAGACATATAGGTCAACAGGATATTCTCTTCAGTAAATGCGATTGAAGAACTGTGTTCTTTTACTATATCATCCATCCTAAGTAGTACGGCCAAATCAATCCTCCTAAAACACATTTGTAATAAAAATCAATACTATTCAATCCCATGTCATAGTCCCCCGCTGCCCAGAGGGAAAAAATCTAAACCCCTCTGCCATCTGTCCAGACTTCCCTCATTCTGTTGCAACCCACTTTTTTCTTTTTAAGTTGTATTTAAAACCCTGTTTCTATGTACAAACTCTCAGTGACAGTCAGTTTGGAATGGTTAATGCTTTGTGAATATCCCACGTACATTCCTATAACTCCACATCATTTCCCACTCCTCTATTCTCCTTAAATCCCATCTTTCATAGTCCAACATCACTTCTAATTTCTCTATAGAGCTTTCTCATATTAGCTCTTTCCATAGAGACCTCCTTCTTCCCTGCTACCGAGAGTACTTACCTCACTTGATACCCATGCTATCGGAAGAACTCATTTAATCAACATCTACTAAATACATCTATCCACCTTGAGTGTGTCTTGTTTAAGATACTTGGCTAGATTTAAGAATATGGAAATAAACAAGAACAGAATATCCCTTAGGCATAGTGTTACTTTCCTGAGCAAAGTACTTAAAAACTTAAGAAGGAACAAAAATTCTAACATAAAACTACCGTACTGGCCTGCATTGCAAGATCCTAAAGACATTAAACGGTATAGCAATATCAAGATGGAGAAGTTCTGGTAGGATACCTCAGTCAAAATTGTATACTTTAATGTTAAATTCTTTTTTAAAAACCCTCAACATATAATTATAATATCTCCTATGGCTTTCTATCCTATGCAATCTTTTTTTAAAAGATTTATTTACTGGGGCGCCTGGGTGGTTCCATTGTTAAGCGTCTGCCTTCTGCTCAGGTCATGATGCCAGGGTCCTGGGATCGAGCCCCACATCGGCTCCCTGCTCACCAGGAAGCCTGCTTCTCCCTCTCCCATTCCCTCTACTTGTGTTCCTTCTCTTACTGTGTCTCTGTCAGATAAATAAAATAAAATCTTAAAAAAAAAAGATTTATTTATTTGAGAGAGAGAGCACCAGTGGTTGGGGGAGGGAGAAGCAGGCTCCCCAGTGAGCAGAGAGCCCAATGCAGGGCTCAAACTCAGGATCCCGGGATCATGACCTGAGCCGAAGGCAGACATTTAACTGACTGAGGCATCAAGGCGCCCCTGTACCCTATGCAATCTTAAAGAATTATCAGTTTATAAAAGAATGACATGAACCTGTGGGAACGGGGGGGAGGGGGTGTCTAGGGAAAAAAGTATTCCTACTATCTATAAAATATCACATATTCCATCTTACTGTTATAATTGGGTAAAATTCTCTATTCTCAGAGATTCAAGAAGTAAAACTGAAACTGCATTCCAGTAAGAAAAGCAACATGGTTGCATTCTTTCCAATACCATCTCTTGCTACATTAGTTTGTATGTCCAAGGCTTCCATCACTCCAGTGGTTTCCTTCAGAGGACCTGTCATAATTTGCTGTTACTTATTTTGATGGTCCCCTCCCGCCCTAATGAGAGCTCCCTAAGCTTGGTGTTCAGCCACCTAGCACAGCTCATAACACACAATACTTATAGTCACTGAATGAATGCGGCTTCAGTCATAACCAAAGATTAGAAGGCAATAGTATGTAATTTCCAGGGATACGGGAAAAGGCAACTTTTAAAACTGTTAACTCAGGAAACACAAGGGATTGATGGGGGTTGTACCACTGTAGTTGGGAAAGGACCTGCATAAATGCAAAAAAAAAAAAAAAAAAAAAAAAGGAAGGACTAGTATTCCAGATCATTTTATTCTCCTACAATATTCTAAATCTTAAAAAAAATATTTTTTTACTTCTTACACTGAGTTTTCAGAATGCAAGTATTACATGTGCTTTCAAAATGCATTATGAATATTAATAAACTCCTATTCTTTTCATGGTGTAAAAGTGTTTTGATAACAGATTCACAATGCAGAACGCATTTAGATAATTTTATCTAAATGCTTTCTGTGTTATGAACTTATCTTAAAATTTTCCAAGCTGTCATTAACCAAATCTCTTGCCAGAAGTAATTTGCCTCATTCTATAGATCCTCATTTGGGAATATTTTGCTAATGCTACTTTATCATTTCCTTTCCTTAAAAATATACTGTTTACTTTGGCAGCTTTCACAAAGACTATGTAGAAATCCTTTGCTCACTAGCATAATGGCATATGACCTTTCTCTTATTGGACAAGCCTTAACTTTCCTCCTTTTTAAAAGAGGGGGGCATTATAATATTCAAATAACAAGACAATTAAATTATTTCATAACACTCTGAGATGCTTTCAGTGTTTCATATATCTTCCCTTTAAATTATAAGTTAAACCTGATACAAAGGCAATGAAAATGTCCAGGAAAGTTGATGACACATAATTTTTTTTTAAATGATAGCAAGCACTTGCATTATAACTGTCAAATTATCATTACAATTTTATGAAATCACCCTTCTAAGAAAAAGAGTTACCAAGTAAATTATTACAATGCAAAACTGCCTCACTGAACAATTTTCCTTCATTGTATACTAATAACTATATATATTTACATACACACAATATATTAAATCAGCAAGCTCTATGACTTCTCTTTTCTACCCTTCCATCCTCAAAGCTAAGTTGTTCACTGGCAGTAAATTTGGCACTGGTGCAGTGCATTAATTCTTGACAATCACAAGGGTACCATTCCTGGCACTGCAGAGGTAACAAACCAGCAGCACGTCTTACATTAATGCAAAACAGTGTCCTAGTGCCCTGAAGGACTTAGTGTTTCTCCCTGGTGCCTCACTTGCTAGACAGTGCAGAGGCCATGACTCCCTATGTATCTTTGATCCAATGGCTGGAAAGCTTGAGGACTTCCATCCTGATGATACAACTGTGTAAGGTATTTTTCAAAATGCCAAAATAGACATATGAGCGGCTCTAGTCAGTGATATGTGCTTGAAAATCAGAAGCCAGCATATACAAAATTTGAGAAGGCTTATGAAAGTCATCTTATTAAAATCTCTCTTGAGGTTACTAAATTAGGCCAGATTATCCAGTCACAGTCTCTGGACAGCCCTTTGAAAATTCAATGGGAACATGCCAGGCAGAGAATACAGATTAAAGTGACATTTATATTAGGTAACTCATAACCACCAAAGTACTTTTATTGCTCACTTTAAGACGTGCTTGCTTTCTTTTTTTTTTTTTTAAGTATTAAAAAAAAAAACCTTTTATCCATTTTTGGTTGCTTTAAAAGATAGTAACAAAGTTTATGTGGAGAGGGAGTAGAGCAATGAGGGGGTTAATGGAAAGCCACATAAATTTTTCTACCATTTTTTTTTCATTAAATACCGTGAAGACACTATATATCGCTAAGACCATTAAAGGATCAACTGATAATATTTTAAGATTTTATTTTTAAGTAACCTCTACATGCAACATGGGGCTTGAACTCACAACCCTGAGATCAAGAGTCACATGCTCTGCCAAACTGAGCCAGCCAGGCGCCCTTGCTAAAACTTTCCATATTCTTTTGCCTGTCTGCCTAATGGCATACACTAGCCCTTCTCTAGTGTTCCTTATTGCTAAAATAAAATCCCCCCAAACAACAAAAGTCACTTGTATAGTACATCTTAAAGTCACCAAGTTTTCTTCTATTTACACAAACACCTAACGATGGTTGACAGATTCCGCCACCTGAGGAGGAGCCAAAGCAGTAGTGATGGTGGAGTGACCGTCACAGCTTAAAAGAAACACAGGGACAGACATCTGACATCTACCTACATTCCCACACCCAGCTCAGATTGGAGAAATGACCTGCCAAAAGAAGTGTGAAGCAGAAGAAAATTCCAGTATGTTGCCATTCATCAGGTGAACAAGAGCAAATAGGACTTCACCTACATGGTCCAACAAGCAACACCACCCCCTCAATCTGTTAACAAATAATGGTGCTAGGTATGTAGTCTTTTTTGCTTTCAGAGTATTATTTCTCCATCCTCCACTAATGTACTTTACTTTCCATCATGCCTGAGTATCAACCCTTACTAGTTTTTCTGGTCTCAGTATATTTATTATATGTAAACCACTTTAAATACTTCTAGAACATGATGAGGCAGGAAAAAGAAGAATCCATACTGAGAAAACATACCTTTTTCTCTCATACCCCAAGTCTATGTAAGGAACTAACAGTGCTATATTATAGTATGCATTTAATGAGCGCTGATATACAAACTGAATAGTAGAACATCATAAAATTACCCTGTGTCCCCACTCACAGTAATGGTCCCAGTTATATTTTTAAAAGGCAATGGCTACAATAAACAAAATGGAAGGGGGGAATCTACTTTTTTATACTGTACTATTTCAGATCTAGCAACTGATATTCAGCTCAGTGTGGCTTGGCAAGTTCTTTAAAGGCTTTCCAACATTTGGCATTAGCCTACCAGAGAGCAGGGCCTTTTATATTCAACACTGTTGCAAAATGTCTCATTCACCAGTACTCCAAGGAGGTCACAGTTTCCCCAGCAAAGGCAAAATAAAATTGGAGCTGACACTTACTTGGTAGAATGCTGTTATCAGTGAGTATTTATCTTGCATACTCTCCCCATACCACAGGCCTACTCCAGAAAGCTACATTTTTTTTTTCTTTAATCAAAACACAGTGCAGCCTTTAATCATCAGCACTGCTTGTGATCCCAACCCTCTTATCTCTAACATAAGAAAAATAAATCTGACGACTAAAATCAACAGAAAAATAAATGTAAGATGATCCTATACTTTTCTTGGAGTCTATTTAAAATCATGAAGTCAGGGGCGCCTGGGTGGCTCAGTGGGTTAAGGCCTCTGCCTTTGGCTCAGGTCATGATCCCAGGGTCCTGGGATAGAGCCCCGCATCAGGCTCTCTGCTCAGCGGGGAGCCTGCTTCCTCTCTCTCTTCTCTCTGCCTGCCTCTCTGCCTACTTGTGATCTCTATCTGTCAAATAAACAAATAAAATCTTAAAAAAAATAATTTAAAATCATGAAGTCAAAGACAGCTACATGTTTTGCAATATGTTCAACAAATTCTGAACAGAATTAACTTTGATTCGTAACAACTAAAAACAATTTCTCCTAATGAGGTAAAACTCATGTGAGAAGATACTAAAAAAAAAGAGAGAGAGAGATAGATACAGGGACTCAGAGTTATCAGGGGCTGTAAACCTGAAAGACAAGATTTATTCAATGTAAGAATGGCATTAAAGGGACAAGAAATACAGGAAAGATCACCTGAAGATAGAACACCTAAAAGTTGGTGCACAGCCCAGAGATACCCAATAAACACCCACTCTTCAAACTATTCTAATGTGCAGAGTAGTTATGCAAACATTTAATGACAATCACATACAATCAGCATCTGGTCACTGCCAAAAAAATATGTTAAGAATTATGAATGTTAACCTTTTTTTTTTAAAAAGAGCATCAATTTGCAAAAGATTTAGAGATGAGAAGACTGTCAGAGAATCTCCTTTCATTATCAAGAATCAGTCGTAGTTTAGGCAACTTTTCACATGCTACCATGTTTTCAGTAAGCAGTATGTGAACCATATCTTTTAATGATACTTCTCCTAACAACAGGTAAAGAGATTAAAAAAAATTGTTGTGGTGCTTTTTTCTTAATCTTTGTTTATTTTAGTGATAAAGGCTATACAAACATACACATTCTCTACCACTTTCAACTGAATCTAACTAACCCATTCATATTTTTTCCTTTCAAAACAATTTTTTAAGAAGTACAACTAAGTTTAATAACAAAATTCACTGAAAACAAATAATGAAGTTATAAAATACTTCATTCAGATATAAAATATCTGAATCAAATTATCATCTGAATAAATACATTTTTTCTATAATATATATTATATATAAAATAATTTTTCTATAATAATAAATACATTTTAATGTATTTATTATAGAAAATACATTTTAATGTATTTATTATTATGAATAAATACATTTTTTCACCTTCAAATCTGATTAATATCACAATTTGAAGCAATCACACAATCTTACGTTAAATTCAGAGATTTAAAATCTCTGAAAAAAATCTAAAAATTTAAAATAACTTCCCTCTCATAATACTAACAAAGGTGGGGGGAAAATATGCTAGTCACTGGTTTTCACTTAATCTGGCCAGGGTCATTTACTCAAGTACAAGAGACTCCTTCAGATATACATACCACTTTTTCTCCAAATGACTCTGACCAAATCTTATTTACTAATTTTAAACATGTATCAAGACTAGAAACTACCCAAATTCCCATCAATAGTAGGATGGATAAATAAATCAAGGTATATTTACACAACAGAATCCTATATGGCAATCAGAATCAGTGCCATACAACTACACACAGCAACCTCAATGACTATCACAAACAGTGCTGAAGAAGAGAAGACAAGCCAAAGAGTACATATTGTATGATTCTATTTACATAAAATATAAAAACAAACTAAACTAAGCTGGTATTATGGAGGGCACGCATTGCATGGAGCACTGGGTGTGGTGCAAAAACTATGAATTCTGTTAACGCTGAAAAGAAATTGAAAAAAAAAAAAAAGAATAGTGCTTATGCTTGGGACTTGAAAGAAGAATGAAGGAGGTCTTAGAATGCTGGTAACATTCTATTTTTTTTTTTTTTAAGATTTTATTTATTTGACAGAGAGACAGCAAGAGAGGGAACACAAGCAGGGAGAGTGGGAGAAGGGGAAGCAGGCTTCCCGCCAAGAAGGGAGCCCGATGCAGGGGTCTGATCCCAGGACATTGGGATCAGGACCTGAGCCAGAGCCAAAAGCAGAGGCTTAAACGACTCAGCCACCCAGGGTGCCAAGTGGTAACATTCTATTTCTTGACCTGAGTGCACATTACATAAATGTTCTCAATTTAGAAATACTTACTGACCTATAAACACTGTAACAAATGTACATTTTATACTGTATTTTTTACATCAATCTAGTTATACATATACAATCAAAAAAATAAAGCAATGGGGCAGGCGCCTGGGTGGCTTAGTCAGTTGAGCATCTGCCTTCGGCTCAGGTCATGATCTCAAGACCCTGGGACTGAGTCCCACATTGGGCTCCCTGCTCAGTGGGAAGTCAGCTCTCTCTCCCTTTGCTTCTGCCCCCTGCCCTCCGGCTTGTGCTCTCTCTCGCTCACTCTCTCAACAGATGAAATCTTAAAAAGAAGCAAAATGTTAACATTTTGGATTGTACAGAATTTCAGCTTAAATCTGAGTTGCAAAAGCACAAGTATTTATCTTATAATCTGTGATAAACAGCATAATGGTTTCCCAAAAATGCTCCTGTGCTGATCCCCAGAACTCTGAATAGTTTAATGCCACGTGGCAGGGGGAATTAAGGTTGCAGATGGATTACTGCTGCTAATCAACTGACCTTAAAACAAAGAGATTATTTTGGATTAGCAAGGGCCCAATATAATTACAAGAGTCTTTAAATGAGCAAGAGAGAGGCAGAAAGGTAGTGTCATAGCTACAGTGTGTGAAAAAGACTCAAATAGCCACTGTGGCTTTGAAAATAGAAAAGGGCCACAAGCCAAGTGAAGCTGGAAAAGGCAAAGAAAGAGATTCTCCCCCAAAGTGTCTAGAAAGGAGTGTGAGCCTGCCAACATCATGATTTTAGCCTGGTAAGGCCCATTTCAGACTTCTGATACCCAGAACTGAAAAGATAATAACTTTGTAAGATAATAAATCACCATCAACTTTGTGGTAATTTGTTTCGGCAGCAAGAATAAAACTAATACATTATCCTCTTGTCTTTACTTTTTTTAGAATATTACATAATTTACACAACGTAAACATTTTAAGCAATACATATATTTTAAAGAAAACACATAATAGGAAAACACGTTATAACACTAATGGTAGCCTGTTTGTAAGTGCTAATATAAGGTGCCAATCTCCCCCATATTTTTGGGAAGTTATCTTTACATCCTCCAGAAATATGTTCATTACAACTTATATACATTTAGTCAATACATATTTTCCACTCCATCAACAGTAAAGTTAGTTCTCAAGTCTATTCACTCATGGAATCAAGACAATTATTTTAACAAAATCAATTTCTCAATTTTCCTGAAAAAAATGTCTAATGAATTTTGAGTTTATCCTTTACCTCCTAAATTTAGTGAACAAAACATTAGTAAATGAATTTTTTAAAGGGAAAGAAAGAGATCATTCTGTCTGAATTCAATAATATTTAAAAGTAAAATAATGAGGGGCACCTGGATGGCTCAGTGGGTTAAAGGGTTAAAGCCTCTGCCTTCGGCTCAGGTCATGATCTCAAGGTCCTGGGATTGAGCCCCACATCGGGCTCTCTGCTCTACAGGGAGCCCGCTTCCTCCTCTCTCTTCTGCCTGCCTCTCTGCCTACTTATGATCTCTGTCAAATAAATAAATTAAAACTTTAAAAAAAAAAAAAGGTGGAGGAGGAGTCAAGATAGCGGAGAAAAAAAAATGTAAAATAATGAGGAAAAAATAAATTTGGGGACTTCAGCAAATAGCCATATGACTTCTAACTTATCAGTTAGCCTCATGAAAATCAGGCCATTCCAACGTTAAGGGAGAGTCAAATCAAATGGTATTCTGCAAAAAATGTACAGACTGGAATTTCTTATTTATTTATTTATTTATTTGACAGAGAGAGAGAGAGAGACAGAGAGAGATCACAAGTAGGCAGGCTTGAGGAAGTGAACAATCAATGTGCTCCAGCTCTATGTTAGGCCAGGAGTGTTCAGTTAATTCTGGACGCCACACTTAAAAAGCATGGTAAGCAAACTGGACCACACTCGAAAGAGAATAACCAAATAACTTACAACCTGGCCAACATGACAACAATTGAAGGAAGTAGAGATATTTAACCTAGAATTGAGACAATTTAGGGAAGAGACATAAATAATCCTTCATGCACAACTACACTAAAGTACACCCTGCCATGAAACCTGTTTTGCTCAGCATGGTGTTTTATAACTATTGCTGGGAGAGTATGTGCTACCCTCACTTGTGGCAAATATCAATTTTATACATTGATTAAAATGTGGCAACACAATGGTCAATACTTCATGGCATATCAGAGAACTCAGGCATACTGACTAGGCACCACTGATACAGGAACTACAAAAAAATACACTTCAATTCAGTGTAGACTTTCTACTTGGGTTGTTTAAAGACAATATGGGCTGTGTTGCCTGAGTGGCTTAGTGGGTTAAGCCTCTGCCTTCAGCTCAGGTCATGATCTCAGGGTCCTGGGATAGAGCCCCACATCAGGCTCTCTGCTCGGCGGGGAGCCTGTTTCCCCCTCTCTCTCTGCCTGCCTCTCTGCCTACTTGTGATCTCTGTCTGTCAAATAAATAAATAAAATCTTTAAAAAAAGAAAAAGACAATATGGGCTGACAAGGAGGGTAATATATTTGCTATGTGTCAAGGTGTGGTGAAAGAAACTCAAGCATACTGAAAGGGGAAGGGGACAGGATGACCTTTAATAGTACCTTCACTCCTGAGATTGTAATGATTCCGTATCTCAATTTTCAGATAAGCTGTACCTATTTAAAAATATCCCACATGGGCTGATTACTACAGAATACTGAAAGGCAAAGCACATCAAATTATAAGGGAAAGATGTACTGAGAGAGGGTAAAGAGAAGTATCTTGAATACCTCATTCTGAAACCTGACATGTGTATTGACAATAAAGTAAAAAATGCATGAATTCTTAACTCAGTCCTCCGAACCAAACTCTTCTGCTCTCCCTTTATTACCAGGATTACTATTTGAAAGCAGAATTTATATGAAGACCTATTTATAAAGGTAGCAATATAAGAGAGGTGAATAAACAGAAATCCATTCTCCCTGGAAAGGAAACATAAGGCTGATAGTCTTCAAGAGCAGCATCCTATCAGTCTGAAGTATAAGCCTGTGAGATGGAATGAAAGTTAAAAAAGAAAAAAAATCAATACTGTTTGAATAGAAATAGTTATAAAAAGAAGAAAGTTTCCCCAGGTTTGGTGCCATTACACTGTTCACTCTCAAGAATTGAAGCCTCAATGCAATTCTCCAAAGGGTAAAGGGCTGCCTTCATCCACCATTAGCTGATGTTTATCTTGAACAATACACTCACACAACGTAAACTTTTAAATTTCTTATTCAGTTACACTTAACTTCTGTGCCCAGGGTCATCATTGGTAAGAGTTCCTAGAAATATTCTTTCTCTGGTCTGCTTTGTCAGCTACTCTGGGAGAACTACCATCTTAAAAATCAATGGATAGGTCTATCCCTCTACCCGTTTAATCATTATAGGCTGAGTCCCCTCTGCATCAATTAAGCATACAATAGCGTGTAGTACATAAAAACCACAATAAGCAATACAGAGAAAAGGATTAAAGCCATGAAAAATGTATTAATTTATTCTACGCAATGCACTTGTAATTCTTCCACTTTCAGTCAAGATCACAGTACAGTTTAATAGTCTGGTTCAGGGACCAATTAATCCTTTTATATTTAAATCAATCACTGACTCCTCTCCGAATAATTTAGCTTCTACATGCTGCCTCCCATTTGATGTCTTTAGGGAAAGAGCACAGCTAACACTATGTGGCACATTAATCATGTTTGGTAATAGAAAAAGAAATGCAGTATCAGAGAAATCTCACACAGAAAGTAGAACATGCTCTAAAACATGTTAGCATAACCATTATATATGCTGTCTTTTTCTTAATTAAAAAAGGCAAGTTAAACCCGGAGCCAAGAGTGCACCCTTCATCTAGCTTTTCATAGTTTGTGTGCATGCATGTATGTACTTACTTTGATGATGTATAAAATATATATCCAGGAATAAAACCATTCTATACAACCTCTTCCCCTCGCCCCCACTGTTGTCAGATTCCTCCCTCCCATCCCAACCAACAGCGGGATGATTTGATGATGCCCAAACAGTGGGAGAGGGGAAAATAACAGAAGAGCATATATTTTACTCAAACTGGCATGTGTTTGGCACCTTGCCACAAAGCTGTGTCCTTTTCCTTGAATGACTATGAAGCCTAATGAATAGGGTTAATTCAGCGACATAGTCAGGTGTCGTCTGAAGAGTCTCACCGCTGTACGTCAAGCAGATGTCCATGTTTTAAGAATATTTTCTCTAAACAAAGAGGTCAGGAAAGCACTGAGAGTTCACATGACTAAGAGTGACAACACTGTACTAAATAATTCCCCTTACTTTGACCCACAGCCAAAGGAGGAGGTCCTCCTTTTCTTTCCTGGATCTTATTCACCACAAGAATAAGTCAACTTTGAATTCTAGTGGCCACACCAGGGACGTACGATTTAGCTTCAGAAATTTCAAAGCAAACATAAGCACTTTTCAAATAGTTACAAGTAAGTGTTTTTAGAAATCTTAACTGGTTAACTCTGTCTGTAGAAAAGAAGCAGAGTCTGCTTGGCATAACTCGAATACACTGCTGACTCAGGAGCTCTGCCAGTTCAAACAATTCCAAAGGGAGGAAAGCACCCAGTGAATGTTAACTCTGTGTTCACTTCACACCAACCAGACATATCAAATGGTAAAAGGTTAGGATCAGCTCTGTCACACTAGTGGGAAGAAGAAAGAAAAAAGAGGCCATGCTTACAGGCAGTAATCCAAACTCATGGATGGTACAGCATCTAAAGACAAAAATTCAAAAGGGTGACTACATTCACTGTCATACTGAAGGAGTATTTCTCTGGGTGTATGAACTATGACAACCTTTGAGAATCTGGTTGATAACTATGACCTACAAATAATCATTAGGTAGAATAATATTGAGTGTTATTCCTCTGATCCCCAGAAGAGTCATATCAGAGAAACACTGGAAAAGAATAGAAATTTTTGTCTGTTTTTTTTTATCTCAGAATAGAACACCACTTATGAAGATTAAACAAGTGAACCAAGCTCATCATCAAAAATCTTGTCCACAGAATAAGAAGTTACACCAGCTAACAAGCTACCATCAGCAGGGTATGTTTGCCTTGTGTTGATTTTTTTTTTTTAAGTTTGTGTTGATTCATTCACTCTCTCCTATCTCATTTCCCCTTGTGAAGCAAGAACTGAAAGTGTCAACACAGAGAGACAGAGCTGATAGACCCTACAGATCATTACAAAACTACAAAACACACAAATAAATCCCAGCAGTTAAATGAAGGGGTGGGGGGGTTCCTGTATGTATTTGGGTAAAATGCACTCTGATATTTCAGTGACTGTACCTCTCAGACGGTGAATACCAAGAGGGAAAATGCTACACGCTCTTTCTGGATTCAGTTTATGATATGTTCAAAACAAGATCATAATAAGCCTGCCACAGTCCTTTTGAACACTTAGTGTAATCTCTCCTTTCCTTCTCGTGTCTGCTTTTATCTAGCTGTCCCAGTTCTGGGCTCAGGTAGCCCTGATTCCCCCTGGCTGAGACAACAAATGAAAGCCTCACCACATCCCCGAAGTGCTCTGCTCTCAGGCTCACTGCTCATCTGAGCTGCTCTGGACAATCCCACCATCCTGCAGAGGACACAGTATTCAGCTTCTGGATGAGGACCTCAGGTTCTAACTCTTAAGAACTCCTGAGCTGACAGGTTCTGTCTTCCCATACTAGGCTGGGTGGGTTTGTGACTATCTGCTCTTCTATCTACAGAGAGTCAGTACTGAAAACTATGGCATGACACAGCATGCATCCCAGCTTATTTGAAAAGGTTCATATAAAAGAGAAATGGTCTTCTATAAATTTCACATTTAGCATAATTTGATCTACATTAAGGCACCAGATTTTCAAATAAATAACCCCGTTAGCATTGTGATTATCAAACAGAATCCAATTTAGAGTTGCTATTTTATCAGAAGCCAT
Organism: Mellivora capensis; assembly: GCA_004024625.1. Classification (NCBI taxonomy): domain Eukaryota; kingdom Metazoa; phylum Chordata; class Mammalia; order Carnivora; family Mustelidae; genus Mellivora; species Mellivora capensis. The sequence continues at coordinate 168,595 of PISX010000508.1, forward strand.
TATTAGTTAGACAAGTTATAAGTAAAAAGAGAAACAGAGAATATGAATGCAATAGAAAGTACAAAAAGTTTTAAACTAGCTTTTCAAATCACCAATAACAAGGCATATTTTAGGTATGTACTAGGTAATTAATAAAAATTAGGTGAATAAACATTTTAAACAATATATAAAACCTATTCTGGAAAAAAGACTATTGCTTAAAAAAGGAAAAACATGTTTATACAGACTGTTACTTGTAAAGCCAATACTAAAATTCAGGTTTTTTTTATTCTCTATATATTCTTTAAAATACTATGTCCAAATCAAAATATGATAGGCTGGCTTATAGTTATGCACACTAGGAAAGAATTCTTGATTATCCTCTTATTTTCAAAAGTTGAATCTGTTAATTTTAAATAATCGTTGTGAAAAAAAAGTAAACACAAATATGCTCAGTATCAACATGAAATGTACTAGAATACCGCTTTACTGACCAATTTAAAAAAAAATCACACATACAAAAAGTAGTTAACAATGTGATGCAAAATCCAAAGCCAAATTGATATAACAATGCTACCTCCCAAAATAATAGCTGGAATGGACATTTAAAAAGAAATTTGGGATATTTGATGCCTTTATTTCATATTGTTATTTTCTTTGTTAAATGGAACAAAACACAGCTCTAATAGTACCATATATGTATGAACATTTTAGCAATTAATGTGTATGCAGTAAAACATGGAAATACAATAAATAGATCAATTCATAAGGGAAATTTTAATAACAAATCAATATAGTATTTTTTTTCATTTCCACCTGTGTACAATTACTTTTTAAAAAGAGAAAAAAGATAATGCCTTTCTTTACTCAACACCCAAGTAAATTAAGTACTTGATAAGGACATAAAATATTAAGAACAAAAATAACAAGTTATAGATTTATATGAGAATGTCACTGATAGCAAGAAAATACTATTGCTTTCATTTTGTTTTTTAAGTGGGTTTTCTTTATCCAACAAATCTGCATAGGTTAGCTGTATGGTACAAGTGGCATGTTTTTGACAGTCAATATAATTTAAAGTAAAATAATGCTAGTGATTAAAAACACAGAATCAAAGAAAATAGATTAAGATAATAAGGAAATAGGGACTACTGATAACACTATCTGGAAGCTATTTCAAAGATATTCTCCAAGGCCTCCTAGATAGATGGAGGGTCTCTTACCAGCACTCCTTGTCCCATTCCTCCTTTCCCCCCAGCAAGGTCCTCCAGACTAAAGTCCAGTGCTCAATATTACTCGAACACTCATCCTGCCCTTCTGTCTATAAACCTGTACATCCTATCTGAAACACGAAAAAGTTAAGTTAGAGGCCCAGTATTCCTTCTTGCTTTCTCTTCCAATAAGAAAACAGTAAGGGAAGCTTTCCTACAGCATTTACTATATATGTGTTTTTATTCACTTAGTTTTTATTTGGTCTTTTGAAAAACTTCTAGTTAGAGTTGTACCTGGTTAAAGATTTAGGTTACATTTAATTGTTCCATTTAAAAACCCATTTACTACTGTCTAAACCACCTAAGGACAAAAATTTGGAAGAGAACAAATAAATCCATGACTCTCACTGGTCACAAAGGGGAATGAAAGAGGCACTAGTCTCCACTCTCAGAACTAAGAGCCGGTACAGTCATGGTGACAGCTGGTCAGAAGCATCTGTACATCACAGTGTGCTGAACCAAGGGTAAGAAGCTAACCCACTCTGCCAGTCAGAATTCCTTTCCTAGCACCTGAATCTGGATAGAAAGAGTGAGTTCTAATCTCTCTAGAGACTGTATCTATTAGAACCTGTAACCCTGAGATTTGCATCTGATCTTGCCAGAAACCAGGGGTGGTGTGAGGTTGGGAACGGGGGTGTGAGCAAGGGTGTGTGATGAGGTATAGGGAAAGGAGCAGTCAAAATATTAAAAGGTTTGGTGCAGTATCTCAGAGTTTAGTGATAAAAATTTAGAACACGACAGTGAAAATGGAAAGGAAATCCATTTTACAGGTAAACAAAACAAGAAATATACCTAGTAATACTATCTGGAAACATTCTTCAATTGGTAATGTTTAAGAGATAAACTAATTTATGAATCAGAAAAAAGTTTTTTCTTTTTAAATATCCAGAAAAACTTATTTTTCCATCTGGAAAAGCAAAGGAAAGTGAGCTAAGTTAGCCCTATCTTGCAGTCTTGTCTTATGCCTTCTAAATGGGAGGTAGAGCAGTACATCAAGTTAGAAAGTCATTACTATTACTGATTTCTATTTTTTTAAATCACTACGTCTTTTAATAGTTTTTTTTTAAACTGAGGAGACACAATGATATTCTATATTCTTGCATTGTCTCTACTTAAACCTTGTTCCCAAGGAAACAGCTAATGACCCAATGTCAGACCTTGCGTAATTATTGACTACAAAGGAAGTACACTACAATGAGACATTTGCTCTTCAGCAATATGAAAATGACCCACTTGTTTTTTGCCTTAATATCAGTCTCTGATTTTCACATAGAGACCAGCACTTTCTGCTAGATATATGCTAACAAAAAACAGGTTACATTACTTAACATGCTTTTGCCTGGAGAAGGTTACTATTTTCAGTGCCATTCTGTTCTAGATTAAACAAAGACACAACTAAAACCACCTTTATTTTTAGGCACTTAGCGACTGCCTCTTTTGGAAGAGGCTCAGCTCTGAAGTCATTCCTGTTAAAGCATAAGTGAAGATAATTGTTCATACACTACCATGGATGAACATATTTCTCATGACCAAAAAGCCTGCAATTAAAATAAATTAAATTTTAAAATTTACATTTTATATTAACAAAAAAGCACGAATCTTCTTGAATATACTACATAATCTCTATATTAACGACAAATTGTCTTACCTTTTTAAATCAGTCTTTTTTCGAAAGAAAGCACTTAAAATGTTGGCATAGCAAAAGGAACAGTGATACATGAATCATTTGCAGAGTTAGGAAAAAGTAAATGAAGTATGGAGAGTTCTTTTCCATAATCACTGTCAAAACCTCTAATTTACACTTTTAAAAAAATGCTTTCTGTTAAAGATTTACAAATATTCAAAGCAGTTAGTTATAACTATATATGCAAAGTACTAGATCTAAAAATATAACATGTATGGACATTTTATTTTGCCTCAAATATTCAAACGATAAAGGAAGGGTGGCCAACTGAAAACTTAAAGCCTCATTTACCACTGTATTTTATAAATTAAAATAAACATTGATTATGAAAATAAATAAGATTTGAGGGCAGGGTTTTTCAAATGGTAAGGGTCTAAAATCAGCTTAGTGGATTTCAATCAATATTTTTTAATTAAATAGAAATGTATAAAATATAAGACAAAGAGATTTTCAGACTTGTTTTAAGAAAGAGGAGACATGAATACATGTATCCTGGGTTGCAATGTCAGATCCATTTCTTTGAATGCAGTCAGGGAAAAAAATGAAAATTCTTTGAAAGATCAAGTACTGTAGTAAACCTCAATTTAATATCCTGATAACATGAAGATTTTTCATTATATTGGCCTTCTTAAATGTTCTGTTAAAGCCCCAAACCATAATTCACAGCTAGATTCTTCCACGTATAACTTCACGGAAGTTAAAATTTTGACTCCTACATGACACAAGTTTTGGCACAGCTTCCCTAATATCGGTACCTTAGCAGGCCAGGACAGTATACACATTTAGAAAATACTTGAGAATGGACCCAAAATATGAGAAGTGAAATGACAATTTTGCCAAAACTTTATTAGACAAGTCTGTATGCTATAAAATTTCTCTGTGTACACATGGAATAGGCGCCATCAATACTAAAGGTCTTTATAAACCAAATGTAGCTACTGAATGGGAAATTAAGAACGAATACTACTGAGACATTCTAATAACCAGTGGCAGGAAGCCAAGCCTGGCTAATACAAATGCAGTAAAATTAAAGACTTCTCCCTATGAATTAAAGAACATCCTACTCAAGAAGATAGCCCTTTTTTTTTTATTAAATAGTTATGCAAGTTCCATTTATAGATAATCCAGATTCACCTGTTTAAGTAGATAGTTCAAGAAATATACATTCTTCAAACTTAAAATTTTCATTTTTCAAAAATTTAACAATATATGTTTTAAAATGTACAATGTACAAAATTGTAGCATAAATCACACATAACAGAAGTCAATGTTTTTAATCAGGTCAAACCCTAAGGAAATGAGTTGTTTGTAGATTCTTCTACATCACAAGCAATTCTGACAGAATTAAAATATAAAAGAATATCACATAATATTTTAACATCAAGAAACAGAAGACACATCCCTCAAAAAATTAAAAATAGAACTACCATATGATCTAGCTATTCCACTTCAGGGAATGTACCCAAAGAACAAGAAAATGCTAATTCAAAAAGATATATGCACCCCTAAGTTCATTGCAGTATTATTTACAATAGCCCAGATATGGAACAACTTAAGTATCCACCCATGGATGAACGGATAAATAAGATATATATATGGATACACACACACACACTATATATATACTACTACTAAGCCATAAAAAAGAAGAAAATTTTGCCATTTGTGGTAACATGGATGGACCTTTATTTATGCTAAACAAAATAAACCAGATGGAAAAAGAGAAACACTGTATGATTTCCACTTACAGAGGGAATTTAAAAAAAAAAAAAAAAAAAAAAGCAAAATAAAAACTCAACAGACTGGTGGTTACTAGAGGGGAAGGAGATGAAGAGGCTCAATTGTATGGTGATGAATGGGTAACTAGACTTACAATGGTGATCACTTCATACTGTACAGAAATACTGAATTACAATGTCCACCTGAAACATATAATGCTACATGCCATTTTCCCCTCAATTAAAAGACATATTTTGCTAAGATAAAATAACAGAATACAATTAATTAATATTTCATTTAAATAATTTTTTAAAACTAGAAACATTTTTACTCTCCCCATAATTAGTCTGTACAGACTCTTTTAAAATAATACATAAAGAATTAATTCTAATTAGCCAAGATATTAATTCTGTCATTGAAAAGTAAAAGTTAACTATAGGGTCATCTGCAAAGAGTAATGATAAATGGCAACCAATTGTTTTAAATGAGATAGCTACTGAGAAGCCACACCAAATGATAAAAGGACAAGGAATAAGGTGAACCTTAATCATACTTTTAGCATTTCAAAAGATGTGTACATTATGAAATCACATGCCAAAAACTTCATTAAAATTCTAGCCTGACCCTCAGTTTAACAGCAGTTATAGCCAACCATCCAGTTTTCAGTTTTTAAAGTCCAAAATATATTTTGTGTTTAACTACCAAAAATATACTTCATAAAGCTAAGGAGCAGAAAGACAGCTTCTTGGGGGTCTTGCAGGATATAAAGAAGTCATTAGGGAGCACTGATTAGAATTCAAAGCTGTGACTTGACTTGTCTTTTGTTACCTCAAAGAGATGGCCTAATACACAGGATAGAGAGACAAGAAGGTCAGACTATAAGGATGGTAAAAGTCATTAGGAAATATAAAAGTTGAGAGGGAGTGTTAGGTCTGAGAAACTGGGTCTTACTGGGTCAAAAACTCAATTTTAGATACCTAAAGGCATCTGCTTGGTTCTGTAGTAGAAAGAACCTGAAGGCATTAACTAATGGGAAAATTGCTCCATGATTTTACTAAGCTATACTGCAGAAATTAATTCTTCATCACCCACTGAGAAAAATGCCTTGATGTCATTCTATAAGTGTGTTAAATCAATTGTGATTTTTGTGGGAAAAAAGCTGGAAAGCATCATTCATTCTTAAATGTCAGTCAGTTAAGAACAAAAATCACTAATCATGTGTTGGACTCTGGTTTGCATTACACAGTTTTGACAAGTTAACCATTTCAATCTTGTTTTGCTTAAGCTACTATTACAACTCAAGTCTCCCGGACACACTTATAAACTTGGACAAGGGAGAGGTTAAAGAAGGTATTGGGTACATAGGAGAAGTTTAGTAGCTATGAAAATTAATAAGGAAGAACTTACAAGAATAATTTATAAGTGAAAATTTGAGGGGTTAAGGTATTTTGATTAAATGGGGATGTCAAATACATTTCAATAAAACAATGTAAAAAGTAGTAAGGTAAGCCTCACCACTACTATCTTGCAAAAGCGCTAAAGAAGCCTGAGATGTTTTCTAGAAAATAAACTATATAATCCATTATTCCGTTTGTTATGCAAATATCTATCTTTCTGAAAGATTTACAGAAAACATTTTCTCCATGTGTCAGGCGCTATGTAAGATATCAAGAAATCCACACTACTAATTTTAGAGTTTCTTATTAAAGAATAAAAATTCTTTTTTTATTGGGTGACTTTGAAATTCTTGGAAAGATGTCACATAATTAGGGAGTTACAAACATGAATAAAACATAATCTTTATCCTTAAGAAGCTTATATTCTAGGGCGCCTGGGTGGCTCAGCGGGTTAAGCCTCTGCCTTCGGCTCAGGTCATGATCTCAGGGTCCTGGGATCGAGCCCTGCATCGGGCTCTCTGCTCAGTGGGGAGCCTGCTTCCTCCTCTCTCTCTGTCTCTGCCTCTCTGCCTACTTGTGATCTCTCTCTGTCAAATAAATAAATAAAATCTTTAAAAAAAATAAAAATAAAAAGAGAAAAAAAAGAAGCTTATATTCTAGGAGAAAATATAAAATATGGCTATAGGTAAGTATAATAGAGGGTATAGAGAAATACCAGAGGGAAAGCATAGGTTTCTATAAAATTTCAGAAGAGGTGATTCTAGCTGTGAGAATCAGGAGGCTTTCTGGAGGACACAGGACAAAAGGTGAATCTTGAAGGATTTTTAGGAGAATAAAAGGTTAGGAAGGAGAACATTTCAGGAAAGAAAATACTAATTAGCAGCTAACTAACATTTATTGATTGCTTTCTTTGCTGGGCACTAAGTGCTTCACACATATTAATTCCTTAAATTCTCACAATAACTCTGAAGTAGGCAATATATTATTATCTCTACTTTGAAGTGATAAGAAAACAAAGAGAGTTGAAGTAACTTGCCCATGGTCACACAGTTTGTCAAGGGTAGAACCATGTTTCAAATTCAGATTAGGCTGAGGAAAGATCTCTCAAAACATTGAACTGGCATGAAAAAGATACATGTATTTTGATAACCCTTGGCAAAGGCTTTCACTAGCTCACTGAAGCGCTTTAAGCTCTTCTTCCTTTATGATGTTCATCACAGCTATGTCAGTACCCTGATTTTCATGATAACAGAAACTCAAAGGGGGTCCCAGAGGCAAAGATAGAGCAGAGAAGCAAACCCCATCTTTGACCCACAAGTCCAGTGCACACCCACCTCTTCTTTTAAATTAGAATGGATGTTTACCAATTGTGTTCCAAGGGTTTCTCCGTGATGCCCCAAGCCCCCTCCCACCCTCACCACCGTGTTTCAAAGAAAGGTTTTCCATCCTCACCCTCCACCGCATGTCAACAAAAATGGCAATCAGCCACACATGTCATTTAAAAAACAGAGTTCTATGACTTAAAGAAATTTAATAACCATTTCACACACACACCAAAAAAAGTCTTGGGTCTAGTTACCCTATCCTCATTTCCTGTCATTTTTTCTGCAGTATCCAAATTCTACACCAGACAATATCAAATCTCCTTCGTCATCTCAACAGTCTTTCCCTCGTTTAATGTGTGCAAAACCCTCAATAAAAACCAACCTATCATCATAATAAAATACAATCTAAGACGACTACCAAATAACAGCGAAAACTCCCCAGTATTGCCCACCATTCTACCTGCATATTCTCTAAATATATGCTATTTAGACCTCCAAGACGGTGATGCTTCTAGGCATGCTGAGTACTTTTCATTTGTACATGGCTTTTTTTTAAGCTTAGCTTTCAAAAGTAATTAGAAAGAAAAGTTTTCGCACTACCATTAATAACTAGACACATAAATCCATGATTCTGTCAAGTTGAAACTCTTTTAAAGTAACACAATCATTAGTAAAAAGTTCATGAGCACCAAAAAGGTTAAAACAATTAAAACAGGAAATTCCCAATACTGACAAGGATGCAGAACAACAGAAACTTTTCATACACTGCTGATGGGAGTCTAACTCACCACTCTGGAAAACTGATGGACAAGACCTATTAGAGCAGAACTGTAGAACATCATAGTGATCTACATAATTTTTACCCACAAGTGCATGCACTTTACTTATAAATAAAATGCATTTGTTCATAATGCTTACATAACTGCCAGTACCTTACCCTCAGTTAAGATACTGTTGAGTGAAGATTCAGTTCCAAACATTGCTGGTGATGATAAACTCACAATTATTTTCTTTGAATTCTCCAAGTGGGGATGAAATGAATATGAGAATCATCATCAGATAAGACTCCTTAACATTCTTTAAGAAATTACTTTTTATCTGTTCTTAAGTGATCGCATAATTATAGGATAAAATTAATATCTTGGGCACTAATTCAAATTGCACTTAATGATCCTAGAGAAATGAATTCCTAGAGATAAAAGATAAATTATGCTTTGGTTTCTGATCTTTATTTCTTTCCTTAAAACTTAACAGGCCTCTTTAATTTGTCTTTCTAACTTAGCAGAATTACTAAAATCTCGAATATATTGCAGTTACTTATATGTATTTGGTTATCATATTTCCTCCACAACTGACATAAATGGTAAAACAGCCAAATAATCCTGGTAAAGGAATAAAAATCATCTTTTTTCCCTCCCCAGAACTAAATATGTAACTGTGTGGAACAAAGCTAACCTAGAAACAAAAGTGACCAGCAGCAGAATCCCTGGAGAGAACTAGTGGAGTCATTTAACAGAAAATGGAGCTGGCTAACACCTGAAGGAATTACCTTAGATTATTCCAAGTTGCTCAAATATACAGCCTATAAAATAAAGCCCTATGAGGCAGACAAGCATCCCAGAGAGATTACATTTAATCATCCTCCTGAAATGGCAGAGGCACATTCCACATGAAGGGTACAATATACTCTTGAAGAATGACAACACAGGAGCAGTAAACCTGAGAAAAGACGACAAATCTTCAACACTGAAAATCCAAAGCTCTAATACATCATTTATTTTGTTCAGGGGTAGAGGCAATTAGATGCATTACAAGTGGGTCAATATCCACATGCCAGCCAGAGTTGCATACCAACTGAGTGACTGATGACAGAGTGTTGTGTCATCAGCACTTAAATTCCAGGGAGAACTTTATAGGCAAAGGTCTAATAAATGAGGATGCAGCATTCTGTTTACAAGATACTGGTAACTACTGTTCTCCTGCTGGATTAAGCCTAGTCTACCCCAGACTCAGACTAAAAGTCTGTGTTATGGTCTCTGCAACAGTTTACACATGGAGATAGAAGGTCTGAATGTCAATTTCAACACCTTTATGTCCATCTGGCAAAATATGATAATTTCCTCCAATGATTAAAGTTGACTCAGAGGTCAAAAATATGCCCTGATTCTCAAATATTTGGCATTCAAAATATCTAAATTTCAGAAAGAGACTTGGTTAAAAAAAAAACAAACAAACAGCTCTGATGGTTACAAAAAGGAACTTTTTACAGCCTCATTTTAAATCACTGAGCTATCTATATCTAGTACATTTATAAATAGGATTCAGTTCATTAAAATGTATTATTTCATATGTTTTTGGATTTCATGCACTCTGAAATAGCTTCATCATTCAGTCCAGGACTCAAACAACCAAGAATTCATTTATTTTTCTTACTTATTTCTGGCAAAATAGAAAACAGAAAAAGTTTTAAGCTCCTTAAAATACCAAAAGGATTCAACATAGCCAATCAAAAAACATCAAATATATTTTCTTCCTGACCAAGAAAAGGAAACAGCTAACACACTTAAACTGAAAAGTGCAATTACTTCCTTATTTAACAAATTCTAAATGCAATCAGACTAAAAGTTAGGATGTGAAGATCCACCATACCATTTGAGTCCAATCCTTATCAGCTGATCTGCTCTCTTCACTTTAAGAGGTAAGCAATGACACAAAGAAAATATATCCTCACTTGTTTATTTTCAACCTAAGAAATGTTAAACTTCTAAAAACCAAAAATATTATTTCCTTCATATATGCTCTGGAGAAAACTCGGTATAACTATTATACTTATAAGTCTGTATATGTAGTAAAATTGAAACAAACAGTAAGATTATTTAAAGTAAAAACAGGGATGGCTGGGTGGTTCCGTGGCTTAAGCGTGTGCCTTCCACTCAGGTCATGATCCGAGGGTCCTGGGATCAAGTCCCAATCAAGCTCCTTTCTCGGTGGGAAGCCCACTTCTCCCTCTGCCTGTCGCTCCGTTTGTGTTTGTATGCTCACTCACACACTCTCTCTCTCTCTTATTCATTGATAGACAGATAGACACAGATAGATAAATAAACAACTGTAAAAACAAAGTTAACACTATCGTGGCAATAAAAACTTTCACTTCGTAATCTCTATCCATAATGGAGAACAATCAGACTACAGACTGATCTACTACCTTGTTAAATGTTTATATAGCTATTTTTAACTTTCAAATATTTATTTGAAGGTCATCAGAAGATGAAATGGGAAACCTTTCTTTTGGTGATAATTTGCTAATAACTGTTCTTAATTCAATGCTGCTTGATAATACCATCCAATAAGGAAAGGTGAATTAGCCTTTTCTTATTACAGTCTAGCCAACTGTGAAATAATGACAACAAAATAGAGTACACAGTGGCATACAGACTCCCATATTTAGTATTCATGTAATCTCAAATAATCCTTCACCCCCTCACTAACATTCTAGAAATAAGTACTTTTTCATATCATCTAACAAATTAGATTGACTTGAATACAAGTGAAAGAAAACATATTATTTAAAATCATAATATGGTACAAGTATATGCAAATGCTACTAACAAAGTACTAAGTTGTTATATGTATGAAAGATATATGAAACAGTTTCCATTTATTTATATTAAATAGATATAATAGAATAAAAACTTAAAATTTGTATGCCAAGTCTGCTTAAACAAGCCTGATTTCACAAGCAATGTCCCCCCAAAATTATATTCTGCAGAATGATTTTTAAAGCATAAAAGTGTTTTTATACTAGGAAACATTAAATGTAACTGACTGATATTGGGGTAAGATATTAGAATAATGGACAGAAGAAAAAACATTGAGGACGCCCCCACACACAAAAAAACAAATGAGTTATTAAGTAAAAGGCTTGAAATTAACACTTCAAACCTGGTTTATATATTCTTACATTTAACATTTTAAAAATTAAGATACGGAAGTAACAAATATAAATCACTGTCATAATACCAACTTAAATAAGGTGATACTTATTTAAGTATCACCTTAAATAAAATACTGGGACAAAGTCTTTGTCTTTTCTTAAACTGCAGGGGGAAGAAAAAAACAAAAAACAAAAAAACCTTCAAATGCTGGAGTTACGTATAGTACACACTTCCACAGGTGGAAGCAGGAAAGAAAAGCAATGTATGTTCAAGATTACCCCCTGGAGGCTCCACAGGATACAGTCCAGAAGACCCTTCTCTGGTGTGAAGGATTCTTTCTCTATCACCCACCTAGACCCTCAGGACAGCATCTTCTTTCTGATATTATTCAACTAGGGCATTTCTGTCTTCTGTCCACACCTAGCCCCACCCATGAAAGCAAGGAATGTGTCAGTCTCTGGGCAGCCCTGAAGAGGACCCAGCAAATGACTTTTTATTACAGTAGGCATCAGTGTAACATGAGGGAGGAAAAAACAGTCATTGTAATTAAGCACTGTTTTGGATTATTTAAGCCACTACTTCCTTCAAACAGTATAATCAATTTTCATTTCCCTCTATAACAGACTCTCATTGACCTAAGATTAATTAAGCAAACACCTTTTTCAACTACAACCATGAAAATTTTTTTTAAATATACAGCTTTAAAATTATGCTACACACACACACACACACTTGCCATTACCTGTAGTACTACTATGATATTACTAACAACAATATAAAGAGTGGTTAGTACTTACGTCTTATGGAGAGAAATTAATCTGGAATTTCTCTGTTCTTTAAAAACTTTGGAATCTGGTACCCCAGATGTCTGGAGTACGAGTGGCTGGGGAAGAAAACATGCTTGGGAGGCAAGAGGCTCTGCAACAGTTTAGTAATTAAATCTTAGACTCAGAAGGGTGTTCCCAGGGTCTCCTTCATACCCACTGTGTCAACCAGAGGCCTGCTTTGGCAAAGACAGACAAGGAAGACTGCTTACCCACACAAGAGAACAAGTGAGCCTTCTATGGGACGAAGCTGCCCCAAGAGCCAACTTCTCTCCTTTGAGCTCTTCCTCCCTTTCCTTCAGCACTAGGTGAATCCCACCAAGTATTCAGGGTGAGGATAGGGACCACATCAACCCCACCCATTCTAGTTCCCCAGTATCTAGCACAATACATGGCCTTGAAAAAACAATCCATGCCCATGTTCTGTAAACAGAAAGCAAGAAAATAAAAAAGCATTTTCACTCTCACCATCAGTGTCATATCAACCTTTTACAATCCGACCTAAAGATACATTCCCTTTAAGGCAAGGTTATATGTAAATCATGTAGTATCACTTCTGACCACATCTGAGCTTTACTTATGAACAGCTGATACGAATCTGAAGAAAATACAGTAGAATCTCCTTCTGCATTTTGGCAGCACATCAGAAAACCCTGTCCCAACAGGCCTAATATTGCATGGTCAGCAAAGAGGAAAAGTGAAAGGAGTCTTCTACTTTGCTGCCTCTCTGAGAAGGGAATCACATTAGGCCATTAAGTAGTCAGATACATTATTTTATTGCTAGCAAAACCCCTGGGTAATAAAGAATGAGTACAAATGGCCATAGGCAGTTTGGGGGGGAAAGCAGGACAGTGAAAACAAAACCCGCTCTCTCTCGCAGCAGTGGACAACTGCAGTACAGAAAACCGTGCAGCAGCGGCAGAGCACCTGGCCACGTGCGAGACGGAGCTCTGCAGGCACGGCCATCTGCAGGATCTGGGCATCAAGGCCCAAGTACAAGACCACTGAGAGAAGAAAAGAGTATTATGGCATTTTGTGAAAGCCTCCTCCAATCAGACTCAGTCACCTACATATAATTCCATTCTCTTCTGAGTGCGTGAGACTCATAAAAGCAGCTACAGTGAAAAGTACACGTCCCTTGGAAACAAGTAAGAAAGGTAAACATTACGTCTTACTGACAGGAACATTAACAATTTCCCATGAAAATGCTAAGACATACAAATAAAGAAGGATACTTCTTTAACATGGTTATCATCTAAGATAATTACTTACTCTATGCAAAGAAAACTAATTTGTGTTACATCTTACACAGGTAAATAGCCAGAATGAGTGAGTGATTTTCATGGGATTCAGAGAACAAAACTGGACTCACATCATTAACCTTGCTTGAAGGAGGTTGTAAAATGTAATATTTTCTTCTAAAGACCAACTGCTTTACTCTAACCTTCTTTACTGTACTATTGTAAAGTACTATGTGAGAATTTTATTTTATAAACTGCTATACTGGTAAAAAGAAAAGCATGGGGATCCTTTAACACCATGGTTATAAACAATGTAAGAGCTTTACTTTTAATTACATACAGAATCTCATTACAAAATCATGTAAGAGTTTCACCTGTAACGGAATAAAGAAAAGTCCTACTTAGAACTTTTAGCTTTCAGTTTTGGTCATGAAGAAAAAACCTCTAGAGCAAAAGAACCAACTCTACCAGCTGCCAACAGATGGCACTGGTTGTCACATGCAGCCGCTCCAGCCCCTACAGCTGGACAGCATCCGCTAGGTTGTGAAGAGCTTTAACAACATGACTGACATTCTCATGTTTACAAACACGAAAGTAGTGCAAATAAGAAATGTAGGATCAACATAAATAAAAGCAGAGATCATTTTAACAACTGATAGTGATGAGAGAAAGAATGTTTGTCAGTGGGAATAATTGGGGAGGACAGAGTAAATTTGAAAATTATCAATCAAGGGACGCCTGGGTGGCTCAGTTGGTTGGACGACTGCCTTCGGTTCAGGTCATGATCCCGGAGACCCGGGATCGAGTCCCGCATCAGGCTCCCAGCTCCACCGGGAGTCTGCTTCTCCCTCTGACCTTCTCCTCGCTCATGCTCTCTCACTGCCTCTCTCTCAAATAAATAAATAAAATCTTTAAAAAAAAAAAAAGAAGAAAATTATCAATCAAATCAATTATCAATCAAAACAACCACCACCAAGAGTTGAGGAAACGTAAGATGGGAAAAACGTTACAGTGTGAAGATCAGCCTCAATCAGTGTTTGAATGCTTACTGGCTTACTATTATTAATTCAGGAGAATTTAAAAGATAAACAGGGAAAAAATGTCACAGAGAATGTTTCATGGTTTCAAGGCCAAATGAAATCTGCACAACATTGAGATCAGTCCTAATGCAACACATCTATGACACTTTTACTGATCATCAGATGGGACCATACCTGCCTCAACAGGTCTAATATGGTCCTCAACTATATACCTTGAGTAAAGGCACTTGATAGCACTTGTATCAGCAAAAGCACAGCTGGTAACACACAAATTCCAGGCAAGGGAAATAAAAATTTGAAAAAAAAAATTTTCATTACACACTCCTATTAGTTAAAAAATAAGTGAACATACACATATACATCTACTTTTTTACTATTCTAGTTTCCTACATGTAACCTCTTTATTTCATTGAATCTAAGAAATCATCAATTATACATACAATGTCATTTTATTAACCACTAAGCAAGAAAAAAAAAAAACCACTAGTTACAATTCTTATGAAAGAAATGCTGCAATCTAAGATGTTAAAATGTGGGGGGGTAAAATACATCTTAGACCCAATAAAGTTAGTAGCTGTCTAATACTAATGTATTTCATTTATATATTCTAAACATACACCAAGTTATTTTTAATAAGAAGAGATGAAAAGATACAAAGTACCATTTTTCTCCCACTTTTACAGATGATCTTTTGCACACCAGTCTGGAGATTCCCCATCTCAATAGAGCATAAAAGAAGGAAACTAGTAGATGAGAATATCAGATCTGAATAAATGCTTATTGAATGAAGTAGATGCTTCATCTCCTCTATTTATTACACATCCCATCAATACGATATGTGAGGAACTCAAAAAGGAGAAAGTATTTGTCATAAAATACCAGCCCCCCACAAAGTTCTTGATTAGGATAATGTAACTTTAGGGATAAAAGGCTCAGATTTTAGACCAGACCAACTCTGGATCTGTAGCATAACTGTCTCTGCCACTCACCATAGACCCGTCAGTGTTCTTATCTACAAAATGAACATAGCAGTTATTAGATCACAGGATTAAAATGCGGGCTTGTGGGACGCCTGGTTGGCTCAGTGGGTTAAGCCTCTGCCTTTGGCTCAGGTCATGATCCCAGGGTCCTAGGATAGAGCCCCACATCAGGCTCTCTGCTTGGTGGGGAGCCTGCTTCCCCCCTCTCTGCCTACTTGTGATATCTCTATTTCTCTCTCAATCTCTGTGTTAAATAAATACATAAAATCTTTAAGCATGAAATAAAACAAAATGGTGGCTTGAATAAATGTACATAAAGCTTTTAGCACATGTTCAGAACACAGCAAGACTCAATAAATGGCAACAAAGGGATCATTCACGGGTAATTATTTCATCTGTTAAATCACTTTAGATTAACTGAGGTCTTAGATGGAAAAATGATACTTGAAAGTATATGACTTAAAAACCAGTCTTATTCACCAAGGTTGCTTTTAGATATCACAATCACTAACAAATGGGATGAGCCCTCGGATCAAAATCCATTTGCCTATAGATGTGAGTGAAGATCAAGGAAGGGAAATGCACCAAAATTGCACACTGCCCTCCTTATCTGATATTAGGTCCAAGATGGTGGCCTGCTTTGTTAATCTAACACGGAGGAGCTTCTCTGGGCCTCAGATGCTTCTGACAGCTGACAATACCAATGGGACTGCAGAGCCTATGGTCAACAACACAAAGCCAAAGACAGCCAAGATAGCAAGGCTTATTTTAAGAGGACACAATTTTCTTAAGAAGTACTTTTTTTTTTTTTTAAGATTTTATTTATTTATTTGTCAGAGAGAGAGAGAGAGAGAGAGAGAGAGCCAGCACTGGCAGATGGAGGCAGAGGGAGAAACAGGCTCCCTGCCGAGTAAGGAGCCCGATGTGGGACTTGATCCCAGGACGTTAGGGTCATGACCTGAGCCAAAGGCAGCTGCTTAACCAACTGAGCCACCCAGGAGTCCCCTTAAGAAGTACTTTTAAAGCAGATACCAGTTTAAATAAGAATTTACTGATAATCTGTTCTGTAAGACTGTATTCTGCAGATTACCAATTATCAGACACTTAAAATTTTTCACTAACATTTTTAAATACAAACACTCCTGATAATGTTTAGGATTTTCAACGTGAACAACTAAAGAATTCCACCTTGGCATAAAACCAAATGTAGATGGCAAGATAGTGACAATGTTTGTGGTAAACAGGACAGCAGAACCACTGGCCTGTAAATTTGTTTCCTGACCCCTGCTGCCTCTGTTTATTGCCTTAGGATTGGCAATAGCTATTCTCAGAATAAGAAATCTGAATTCCATCTACTATCTTGAATTGACTTTCCTCTATCCTTTTCAGAATGTCACTGTTTTGGATTTGAATTCTTCATTTACATTTTAAGGACTCTCTGTCTCTCCCTGGAACTGTTAAGAATCTAACCTAGAAAAACACCTACTACCGTTGTGCAACATCATATGCTAGCACTGGCATCCCACTTTATGTATTCATGATGGCCACATTAAAAGAGCTTAGATTTTCAAGATACAAAGTTAATGGGGGTAAAAGATGCAGGGCCTCAATTTGAGGTTCACAACCTGAGAGCTCTGATCATAACCTGGGGAATGCCCTGGACACAAGAACCAAGGCATGCAAGAGAATGCAGCAAGAACAAATGTCATAACCCAGTCCACAGGAGTGATAAAGGTGCTGCATCCCAAAAGGGACTGAGAAAAACTCCAGGTCCAAGGAATACGGAGGTTCTATCTCATTTCACTTAGATGTCCTATAGCCTCTCCTATTAACAGTCCCTAAGCTAAATATTTATAAGCATGGAACTTAGTGGTAGAATCCTGAACAGCTTGTGATACTTGGAAGGAAGACTTGTTTGTGAAACTCATTCCTCATTCAGAACAATCCTAGCTTTGGTCTTTGCCTCTAAGAGATGCTGCTTAGCCTAGATGCCTTCATTCTTCAGGTCTTTCACGTCCAGGTGAGGTTCTTCAATTGGCTTGGGTTCCCTACCTCCAACTAGCACTTGAACTGCCTAGGCTGGTGGCAAAGCCCTACATGACCCACATTCTTGCCCAGGCAACCGCGTCTTAACACATGCCCATCACTCCCTGACCCCACTCCACCAAGTCCAGGGCAGTGAGATATGAGAAGCTGTGACAACAGCAGGTATGAGGGCAGGCCCTGTGGCCATACTGCCAGGCCCTCTCTAACTTGCTGGTGTTCTCTGCATAAGTTACTTAACCTCTCTGCACCTCAGGTTTTACATACATAAACTGAGGATAACTGTTACCTAGTAGGACTGTTAACAGAATTAGATAATCTATGAAAAAGACTTAGAAAAGTAGTACACAGTAATACGTTCAATATTAAGATTAATATTTATCTATATATCTGTAATATCTTATATATATCTATATTCTATATAGATATATAAATATATTATATTTATATATCATGTATTATGTATATCATACATATAAATATATAATATAAATATTAAAATAGTAAAATGTAATATATAATATCTATATTTATATTATAAATATATATATATATATATATAATATCTTACTATACTGATGTTAGATATTAGTTCCACAGTAAGAACAAGAGGCTTACTGGAAAGGGAAAAGGGCAAGACTATCATTTATTCCTTATTTAACTACAAAAGAAAAACTGATTATATGTCAAATATATCCTGATAAAACAGGAAACATTTTTTAGGAAGTAAATAAAAACTATCATAAGACCAAGCATTAATTCCTCCATCTGCCTATCTGCCCATCCTCCACTGACTTAATGAGATCCTACATAAAGACTGGGCACTAGGCTCAACCATCAATTATCTGCCAGAGGAGGAGAGGGAGTGAGAAGCAAGTCTATGGCTACAACAAATAATTACAAGATCCATCACCTCTTGTGATCTTTGGTCTACAGATCAAAGGATCATTTTGCCTTACACCTTCATTTTATAGGTAAAGAAACTAGTATCCAGAAAGAAGATTTGTGTAGAACCTTTATCAGTATTAATAAACTGTTTTATATTAATGCAAGGATCACATATGTTTGGTATTCTTGATCACTCAGAAGCATATTTGAGATATTATTTAAGGAATATGAATAATGAAAATATAAATTTATACAGGAACAAACTTTTGCTTAGCTATTAAAAATCAGGAAGGGCTCCAGTTATTGGCTAATTATAAATAATACAACTAGAAACACCTTTGAAGAAAAAGTTTTTTCCATATACCATTTGTCAAAAATGGTAGGATACTAGGTCAAAGAAGAACATGGATTTTATAGTTTACTTTGTGTGATGTTCAGACAGGTCGGACTTCCAGACACTTACACAGCAGCAATGGATAAATGCACAGGCTATCCAGGTGTCACCAATCCGTGTTCTGTCATTTTATTCATTTTGCTTCCTTAATGGATGGATTTGTACTTCCCATTTGTTTTCCTCTATATTTTCTTAATTAATAGGATGAGTGAACAAAATACTTTTTTGTTAAGTTTCTTGTAAAGACTGAGGCAAAGACAAAGTCTTTGCTTTGTATACATTGGCTGTTTTCTTGATCAGCCATAGAAGGGTATAATTAATGTGTTTTAGCATTTTCTGGATATTATATTTATATACTTAACATGATCGGTCTGTTGCTCTTTCTGTAGTATTGCTGGTTTTCAAATACTTAGAAAAAATTTAATGAAACAACCAAAATACAGAGATTTATTGCTTCAATAAGTTTTTGTAAAGCTTTTTAAAACACAGCCAAAATAAATAAACTATCTGGTGTATGTGCTTTTAATGAGAATGTCTCATTCCATATTTGACTTTAAGTGTACATATTTTAAGTTACCAGTTTCAGGTTTTTCCCATATTAATATACACTTTCCCAAGCATAATTGTTATAGTGTTTCCTTTCCTGGTGACGTTCTTTCACCCAAACAGGTATGTGTTACATTCACACACAGCTGACTATTAAACTATGTATCTTTTTTTTTAAGATTTTATTTATTTATTTGACAGAGATTACAAGTAGGCAAGAGAGGCAGGCAGGGAGAGAGAGGAGGAAGCAGGCTCTCCGCAGAGCAGAGAGCCCGATGTGGGACTCGATCCCAGGACCCTGGGATCATGACCTGAGCCAAAAGCAGAGGCTTTAACCCACTGAGCCACCCAGGCGCCCCTAAACTATGTATCTTAACGGGGTTTTTTTTGAGGGGGGGGACTTAAGTATCATAAATTTTAGACAACTTTTACTTTTTAATATCTTAGAAACACGTAAGGTAAACCCACATACATCTTTTTTACCCATTATATTGTCTGATTATTTTTCTACATATACTTTACTATATATCAAGTTTTGTAAAACAAAGCCTCACTCTCTCTTGATATGATGCATTAAGGGATAGACTAGATAAAATAATAGCCAAAGGATATGTCTAAGTGCAAGGTCTATTATAAGATAGGAACTCATAATCTCAACACACATTTTGGAGTCTGAGAGTCCAGAATTTAAATCCCAGATCCACATAACTAGTTGTGTGACTTTAAGTAAATTACATAATCTTCCTGAACTTTAGACTTTTAACATCTGTAAAATGTGCTATCTTCTCTCTCTAAAGATTATCAGGAGGAATAAATGAGAGGTTCGTGTGACAAACAAACCTAAGGTATGTCAGGTACTCTTCCAAGCACTTCGTAAATATCAACTCATTTAATTCCCACAGTAATCCTATGGAGCAGAGACAGTATTACCTCTCTTTCACAGATAAATTGAAACAAAGAGGTTAAATAACTTTTACTTGCCCAGGTCACACAGTAAGTGGCAAAGCCAGAATTGGAACGTGGGCAGTCTGACCACCTCACATCCATGCTCTTAAACAACACTCGAAAGTGCCTCTCCAGATCCCCAAAGCACTTGCCTCGTACTGGGCATAATCTTAAGAGACAGTGATAAACCACAGTAATGCCCAGCCCAGCACAGGAGTAGGCTGTACTCTAGAGGTCCAAAGATGGCTGGGGGGACACAATGTTAATTAAGATGACATACAAAACACTTATGTATTTCTAGGTAAAACTTATTACAGTACAGAAATCTCTAAAGATACAAATTAATACTACTGCTTTAGGAGTTTAAAAAGAAATCACTAATGAACTATTTTAAATCACTCTCCCAGAACTGAGAGCCTGGATTTTCTCTTAACATTGTTAAATGAATTTTACAAATAAGTAGCAGTTAATATTTTCATCTTATCAACATTTAGCACCCAATTTCAATTACAAAACAAAGGTTCTAATTTTTAAGACAAAGTACTGAAGTGTATTACATCAATAGCCAAGCTTTTTAAAAGTTTGCTTATTTAAGCAATCTCTACACCCAACGTGGGACTTGAACTCAGAACCCTGAGATGAAGAATGGCATGTTCTACGAACTGAGCCAGTGAGGCACCCCTCAAGTTTACTTTATAATATAAAGATTCAGGAGAAAATTAAGTATTATTTTACATTTACTTTAAAAAAAAAAAGACTGTTACTTTATTCTGATTAACAACGTAATACATGTTTATTGTAGTAAAACTGAAAAACACAGGAGCATAGAGAGAAAAACACAAGTTATCACCAGCCATTCAGTATCATCTTTATTTTTGGATACAGTTTGAGACATTTAATTTTGAGATGGGGATAGCTTCTTTCCTGCAATGCTGA
Organism: Mellivora capensis; assembly: GCA_004024625.1. Taxonomy (NCBI): domain Eukaryota; kingdom Metazoa; phylum Chordata; class Mammalia; order Carnivora; family Mustelidae; genus Mellivora; species Mellivora capensis. The sequence goes on from PISX010000508.1 coordinate 189,742, forward strand.
AAACATGAAATTTCATGAACCAAAATAATGCCAAGCTGCTTCAAGAAAGAAATGTCCTTTAAACACGTGAGCAATATTAACTCCACTTAGAATTGTTTTAAATAATGAATGCTTTCTCTACTTTCAATGGTTAATGTAAAACTAAGTTCAGTCAACAGACATGACAGAAATGAATCCAACTAAAAGTTTTTTAAAAACAATTTAAACAAATTTTAATTAAATTAGAGTCATAAGTTTAAAAACAGATTACTAATTAATGACAAATATTGGAACTAAAATTCATTCTCTTTCACAGGACCAGCACACCCAATCACTCAACTGGTATCACTCAAGCATACCATGTTCAGCATGGTTCCAGATATGCTTACACACTGGAATAAAAATGTAACTCTTGTTCTTCCAAATACAACTGTTCTTTGAAAATGAACTTTCAGGCAAAAGCAATACTATTCAGATGAATACCCATTTGAAAGGCATTTACACTTTCAGTGTATTTACATCAATAGCCAACCTCAAAATTCAAACCCTGTATCAGCCGATAAAAGGCAAGGAAAATAATGATAAAATGTAGTCATAGAAACTGCCCTTCTTCCCTTCTCCCACTCCCTGACAGTCTTATGGACTCTTTTCGGGTTTTCTACCATAAAACCCAAATGCTTATTTGATAAGATTTTACTTGACTCTAATTTATAGGACAGATATTTTCCACACTTCCAATTTCCTAAACTAGTAACAATTAATATTTAATGTTTAAAATTATCCTTTAAACTATTTTTTGATCATTCTGAATCTGTTAATCTAATCAGTGGGCTCAAATAAATCATATTAGTAAAAGTACTCTGATACTGTGGAAATTCAGTATTCACATCAGTTTTGGAAATGACTCCTTAAAATTTAACTTGCAAAGCTTTTGGCTTCTACACCTTATTTGATTTAATGTTAATCAAGCCAGCACTGGTTTTTATTATACACTCAAATGGGCTTCTAAGCAAGTTGCTGATTTGCTGTTCGAGGAATAACCAGACTTGTTATTCTGCAGATATTCTTGTTAATGATCCTTTATGCCTGGTTTTTTAACCACATTATTTAAACACAGGGAATATTTTCATCATATTTCATGAATAGTGTTGAAACAAAATAAGAATTCTTCAAGTGACAAACTCAACACCCAAAGAACAAATAATCCAATCAAGAAATGGGCAGAAGATATTAACAAGCATTTCTACAAAGATGACATCCAAATGGCCAACAGACACATGAAGTCCTCAACATCACTCACTAGCAGGGAAATACAAATCAAAACCTCAACGAGATACCATCTCACACATTAACAAGTCAGGAAACAACAGATATTAGTTAGTGAGGCTGTGGACAAAGGGGAACTGCCTACACTGCTGGTGGGAATGCAAACTGATACAGACATTCTGAAAAACAGTGTGGAGGTTCCTTAAAAAGTTGAAAATAGAGCTACCCTACAATCCAGCAATTGCACTACTGGGTATTTACCCCAAAGATACAAATACAGTGATCTGAAGGGGCACATGTACCCCAATGTTTATAGTAGCAATGTCCACAACAGCCTAACTATGGAAAAAGCCTCGATGGGGTACAATGGAATATTAGGCAGACATCAAAAATGAAATCTTGCCATTTGCAACGACATGGATGGAACTAGAGGGTATTATGTTTAGTGAAATAAGTCAATCAAATAAAGACAATTATCATATGATTTCACTGATATGTAGAATCTGAGAAACAAGGCAGAGGATCATAGAGGAAGGGAAGGAAAAATGAAACAAGATGAAACCAGAAAGGGAGACAAACCATAAGAGACTCTTAATCTCAGGAAATAAACTGAGGGTTGCTGGATGGGGAGGGGGACGAGAGGGATGAGGTGGCTGGGTGATGGATATTGGGGAGGGTATGTGCTATGGTGAGTGCTGTGAATTGTCTAAGACTGATGAATCGCTGACCTGTACCCCTGAAACAAATAATACATATATGTTAGTTTAAAAAAAAAAAAGAATTCTTCAAATGAATTTTGTAAAATCTTACAGTTACCGTAAGTTTCACAAATGCCTATGTACTCACAATTAATTAGCACACTACCTCATATTGTATATCAAGGTGCTGGGAAGATAGATAGATTCCTGCCAGTCTTGGCTAGTAAACATTAGTTTACATGAGCCATGCTCTATCCCCCTCAATGCACAGCAGCACCACCACTTAAAATTTCAGCCAGCTTTCTATCCCAAACTTCATACTCCCATTTTCAACTAGACCCTGCCCTGATATGAGAGGCACTGGCTTATAAATTAGCTCACTAAAGTATGCAGAACACAGTTGTGATCTGTTCTGAAATTATAGGATTAGATTTTTATTCACACTGGCTACTGTCTAACCAATCCTGCTTCCATTTTGGAACTTTCCACATTTGTAAAATTTTCCTTCCATTGTGACAAGCAACAGGAGAAACAGGGTTAGTAAAAAAAAAAAAAAACATGGCAGCAGAACACACCAAACACACAGGACACCAACCGGCCCAGGGCCTTCTGGGAAAATGTAGTCCGGACCAGCCACTGAATAAAATCGCTGGAGTCTAAATGAAAAACAGCTAGAATATCTGAGGACAGAATGAAATTACAATCATAGACATTTACTGTGGAAAGGTTCGTAAAAACGATCTAGTCCCAGCCCTTCATTTTCTTTACAAACTATGGTAAAGAATTAGTTTAAATTATTTCAATCCAGATATTTAAATATCTGCTATGGGTTTGCTGGGTATTAGTTCATTTTGTTAGATTAGATTTTGTTAAGAGGCTCCTTTAGCACACACATGAAACATGCCTGTTTATGATATATCATTCACTTTTAAGTCTATAACATGAACTGAGAAGACAGTATGAGTTAGTGGGAAGAAAAGAAACCTAAACCCTGAAAGCGCTTAGTGGAATTAGATGCTGTAGAGCTCTATGCAAATCACTTAACCTCTCATTTAAAAAGCTAGGTAAGGAAGGGACTAACTGACTATCTTACCTCACAGGGCCTTCCAACTCCAGTAACATAACCAGACAGATCCCTTTGTTAAAAAGTAGCATTCAGTAGTTTGGATGTTCTTACTTGGAAATTAAGAAACTGGATTAAAATGGAAAGTATTTAATTTTATTTAATTTATGGCAGATTAAAGAAAAACTATTAATGCATAGATATTAGAATCTCCTGAATAAAATTTCTGAAAGAATACATAAGAAACCAGTCATGGTGAATACCTCTTGCGAGTGGGACTAGAGAGAACGAAAGAAGTGAAGAGGGGATTTTTGCTGCCTTTGAAACTACTCAATTTTTTCATGGGCATGCTTTTGTAATTTTTTTTTAAATGCTAATTTTTAAAAAGCTTAAAAGCACTTAAAACATGGAAGACAATGTAAGTAGCAGAAAGTATAATGAACCAGAAAAGGGATGAAAGATTTCTAGTCTGGCTTGGTGTAGCCCTATGACTTTTCAGTTCCAACACTGGAGCTTTCTTATGAAAACAAGAATGAGATGGCTCACTGTGCCATCATCCCGATGGGACTCAATTTTATATTAACTGCTCTTAGGTTACTCTTCTCTCATTCAGCCACTCAGTGCATCCATCATACAATGAATGAACAGCAGGGACTGAACAAAAGAAAAGACAGTGCAAATTAATTTCCCTATAATGAAAATAATTAACAGCCAAAAAAATCTGCCAGAGTTCTAGAAATGTCTGACCTGCTGAAGAGAAAAGAACATGTAAAAGATAAACTTGATGAAAACCCAAAATCAATTACTAAGAAAGGTAAATATATATATTCAGACCTTGACCTCTTTTATTAGAATGCTTTCAAATATATGTCATTAATTAAACAAAAAAATCTATCCTCAATCCCATAAATTACAACTTTGCTGGGGTCAGGATACTGTCTTCTGTTTCTTTTTTTTTTTTTAATTCAGTCATTTTATTATATTTTTTTTAAGATTTTTATTTATTTATTTGGCAGAGAGAGAGATCACAAGTAGGCAGAGAGGCAGGCAGAGAGAGAGAGAGGAAGCAGGCTCCCTGCTGAGCAGAGAAACCGATGTGGGGCTCGATCCCAGGACCCTGAGACCATGACCTGAGCCGAAGGCAGAGGCTTAACCCACTGAGCCACCCAGGCGCCCCCTGTCTTCTGTTTCTTAATTGATTGATGGATCATATTTTCCGTCTCTAAATACTAATTCAATTACTGATCTCCCTAATGATGGATCTGAATGCATGAAAGTATTCTTTGTAGCCTAACAGTCATCCTGTATCAGAGAAAAATAAGGTTACTATATTTTTCATCCCAGCTTTATGTGTCCAATAACAGGGTCATGTGGCTATCAAAGCAGCTTTCTCATAATTTATTATTAAAATATATCCCTCTGTTGTAGTTTTTGCCTACTTCACAACCTTTGAATAAAATATATTGTTAAATATTAAAACTTGCATTCTTCCTAAGCATTTTAAGATATGCCCACTTTTTGAACTTTAAAAGAATGCTTTTTCTTATACCTCACCCTAATGAATAAAATGAATAAAAGAGGGGAAAGTAACATTTTTTCCTTCCATAATTCTAAGTTTGGCTAAATGCCACAAATAAATTGTGGCTTTTGACTTAGTATTAAGCACCCAACAGTCCCTGAATATTCAGGCAAACCTTCAAGAGGCAGACAAAACCCCACACCACTTTGCACCCCTGGTCTCTAATCCTCCAACCCAGATTCAAGCTGACTTGAGATATCTGACTATACTGAAGATTTCCAGTCTGACAGCTCTAGGGGAAGATGCAGACCATGTGACTAGCATACAGGAGTCCTTGACAGAGCAGCATCCTGCTCAGCCCCTCAAGGCAAGTGCCTGACCACTGCCTACTAATTGAGAGAATGTGCAAGGATGGAAATCTCTTTCTTCCTTCTAAATACGCATTTAAATACACTACTGGGGGCTTTATTGTGCAAGCAAGTTTCATAAAAGAAAAGCGTAATTAGGAGCCTCCTTCTCTTTGTGTCTAGCCTCCACCAAATTTCCCATTTGTTGTAGTTAGACTTTCTAACCCAGGAGCTAAAGAAGTGAATCATCCCTTTTAAAATAATAATAATAATAATTAACATCATCAAGCCTCTACATTTTACCTTTCTCTAACCTTTTTGTTTTAGGGAAAAAGACAAGGACCTATTATTTGTTTGCTAATATTAAGGGTAAGAGACTTGGAAGAAAATTTGTCTAGTTCTGCACCTGGTGGCAGTGTGACCTTGGGCAAGTTACTTACCCCTCTCTATCTCAATTTCTTCACTAAAATATAGGACTATCTATGATCCTACCTCTAATCTTCAGGGCTTTAGAACTTTACCATACAAAGTACCCAAGAAGCAGTGTGTGTAAAGGTCCTGCCCTGCTACTGGAAAACGTGCTCTTAGTTCTAGCACTTTCTAACTCTGTTACCAGGATTCTCCAGGTCTCCATTTTTTCATCTGTAAAACCAAAGAAAATAACACAAAACTCCAGGTACGTAGAGAAGACTGGAAGTAATTTATGTAAAACATTTGGCATAGTATCTCAACAAACATTAGTCCTAATTTACATGTCTAAGTTCCCTTTCCTTCCAGCTTGAAGTTGTGTTACTGAGTATCTCTAATTTGGTTGCTTTTTATTCTATCATTTCAATTTGACTTTCAGACCGGATCCGAACCTGTTCCAAAGGCTTGCCCCTCTCCGCTTCAAGTCTGAAAAAGATGCTAACTGATTAAACCCATAAAGAAAGGTTATAGTGACAACAGTGAGCACAAGAGAGATTTTCAGGTTAATGTTATAATAGGGTTGAGGTGCATATCAATTGCAATAATGTGATATATACCCTAGTTTCAAAAAAGTTGACATGAGATATAGGAACCTGCAGACTGCAAATGCTAAAATCCTTGGCAGGAGACAAAATAGACAATACAGAAGGCACTAAGCAAAAACAGTTCTAGGCTATGTTAATAAAAATCTGCAGATGCAAGGAATCAAGAGCAATAGGGGGCAAAGTTATAGATGAACCACCATAATTTAGTGGTGATTTTAAACTGGGCTCTCAAAAGAAGGCTTGATTTTCTTTTTTTGTTTTCTTTTGTTTTGAAGTTGTTATTTAAATTCTAGTTAGTTAACATATAGTGTAATATTGGGTTCAGGAGTAGAATTTAGTGACACATTAGGTTGATTTCTGAGTTAGTTTTTCTCTTTTTAAGCGCTTAAAAAATCTTTAAGTGTCGAGACAATATTTAGATGTGGCTCTGGAATTCTATAATTCTTGACTTGACTTCTAAGGGCAACTATTTTAACTTTTCAATTGTTATGGGAACAATGTTCCATCTCTACCCTCATGAACAGTAACACTTAGTCTAAGTCTCGTGGCTTTAGAACTTTACCATAGCTCTGAACTTGCAGTAATGACTCTACATGCTTGGGATTCCCTTTACCATATTCGTTCAGAACAAAAACCTCAATCTATCACTGTGGCAGAAGGCAAAAGCAGTATAATATCACATTATAGTATCTATGAGCTACCTTTACTCACGGCAGCTCTCCACCCCAAGTGAACACCTAGACGGTCTGCAGGTGCACAAACACACGACATAGGGGCATATACAGATCCTACAAACCAATGCATCATCTCTTATATATCTTGGGGCCACAGCAAAGAGAAGTGGACATAACAATGTCAGTGGAACTGTGTAATCACATCAGGGGTCCTCCTATTAGAAGTTTTCCTTTCCCATCCTCCATCACTGCTAAGCATACTCCCCCTCTACAGTCAGCCAGATCTTTTTCCTTGAGACACCACTGTGCTAGGTCTGTCATTGCCTTTTCCTCTCTGGCATTCTACCAAGACATCCCAACTTCAGATCTGTCAAACCCCATCTAGCTTCATGAAGCTTTCCTCTTCCCTTGAACCCACACCAGAACCTCCCAGCTCTCAGTGTCATGCCTCCTTCACAGCCCAAGACCACAACCACACACAGGGACTCCTCTTTCACTGCCTTAAGAGTTCATATCTCACCTCCCTGATGATACTATGTTCTTTGGCAGGACTTTGTCAAGTTATTTTACTCATGTCCACCAAATGCCAAGGAAAGATCTTTTTTTTTTTAAACTACTAATAGAAAGCTACTCACAGAGTATAGCTAATAAATTCTGAAATTAGTAAATCTGACTGAATACCAGGCAAGAATATAAAACACAGTTTTGCTTTAATAGTTCTATATACATATACGTTGGCTGATCAACATATCATCGTGAACTGTTAAAATAAATTAATCTAGTAAAATAAAGCAATGTACCAATGAGTGGGTAGCATATGTGTACTATTTGACATTCTATTTATACAGAAAAAGGAAATATATCCATATGCCCTTGTGCATATCTGCATGAACTAATCTCTAGAAAGATAAAAAGAAACTGCTGATAGGATTTAACAGTGGGAGAGAAATTGGCTGACTAGGGGATGGTAAGTGGGGAGAGCCTTACTTTGTTACCTACATCTTTTTGTGCTGTTTAAATTTCACATTATATACATGTATTTACCATTCCAAATAATAAGTTAAAATAGGATAAAATAATTCCTTGGACACAATTCTGCTGAAAACATATTCATATATGTACACTGTAGTGAATGAACACAAGAATTAAAATGCTCTGCTGCACATATGATTTATTATACTAAAGACTCATGCTCATCCAAATCATTTCTTGGGTAGCTAGGAGATCCTAAATGCGAGCTAGTCCCAATACAACTTTGTAGTTAAGTGAATTTTTATCCTAAATATTTATTTTTAATAAATCATCATTTAGCATTAAATGTGTAATCTTCCACCTTACTGTTGAAGACAGAATGAAGAACTCAGAGAAGGAGCAGTTATAAAACTAGAAATGCCTGGATTTGAATCTTCCACTTTTTAGCTGTGTAGCTCTAAACCAATCACTTAACCTATTTGGACAGCAATTTTCCTCTTAAGGGCAGAGGTGAGCAATGTTAGGCGGAAAGGCAATTCCATCCTATCACCTATTTTTTGTAAATAAAGTTTTACGGGAACAATCTATGCTCATTTCCTTATATATGCATATGCTGTTTTCACAGCACAATGTCAGAATTGACTAGTTTTGATAGAGACCATACACCCTGCAAAGCTGGAGATACTACCTGGACCTTCACAAAAAAAAAGTTTACCTGCCTTTGCTTAAGAGATTTAAAATATGGACAAACCAGGGCGCCTGGGTGGCTCAGTGGGTTAAAGCCTCTGTCTTCGGATCAGGTCATGATCCCAGGGTCCTGGGATGGAGCCCCGCATCGGGCTCTCTGCTCAGCAGGGAGCCTGCTTCCCTTCCTCTCTCTGCCTACTTGTGATCTCTCTCTCTGTCAAATAGATAAATAAAATATTTTTTTAGAAAAGAATATTTTTTAAAAAAATGGGCAAACCACATCTACAATGAAGCTCCACTCCAAGCAGACAGCAAGTCAAAACTATTTTCAGAATACAATGAAGACATTATCTTGTTCACTCTGATTTTCTCCAAGTACAATATGGAGTTTTCCAGGGGCTACATGATGTGTGATGTCACAACAGACGACATGCAGAAGCAGGCACAGAACACAACTCTTTCCCCTTAAGCCAGACATTAAAAGAGATTGCAAAAGCAGTTCCACTCTTCTGACTAAAAGGTTATTTATGCTAAATACAATGAATTTATTCTTGTTTGTTGAAGTCATAAATATTTTAACTTTTCTTGGTTTTAATTCTTTAGAATAAATATTGGTAAGTATAACCCATACAAACAAAAGCTCTCATGGATGCTCAATAGGTATTTTTAGACTAAAAAATTCAAGAATCTGCTATACTATAGCCCTACTGAATCACAGTGCCATGATTAACTGGCCTACCAGAACAGTCTACACATCTGACAGTGTTTGGATAAACAAAAAGTAGAGAGTCTACCAGAGCCATCAATGATACCACCACCATCCAGCAGGCAGTTTAAGGAGAGAAATTTGACAATTCTAATTAGAAGTTCCCCATGGTATTTGTAAGAATTTTCATTCAAAACCTTGACATAGGACCAAAGGAAAACAGCTTGTCCTCTCTATGTCATACAGGGGAAATGACCATCCAAGGATTACCTAGTGCTTGGGTGTCCCAACCGGGTACCAAAGCACCCTGGAAACCTGCAGCAAATTCACAAGGGTGTGGTGACATATTTTTTAATTGGCAGGGGCAGGGAACAAAGCAACATCTGTCAGAGACTATGCAAACTACTAGCTCAAGGTAGTCTGCAGGTTCACTATTGGACTATACTGCAGTCCCTACAATAAAGTCAAATCTTAGTGAACCTGGGTTTTCAGTGGTGACTGCAACATAAAATGCAATGTGTAAAGTCAGTAGCGGTGCCCAATCTGATTTCAAGATTTGAAAAGTTATACAGTGCCCAAAAGACACATACATCCTAATAATAAGCAACTGTGATTATTTAAGAATAAATTTTATTCTTTTATGTACATTATTTGGTCAAAAAAGTACTAAGTTGCTGTTACGGAAATACTTAATACTCAAATGCTCTCTGAACTGATTTTAACATCTTACCTGTTTCTTCACTAATTCATGAGTTGATTAAAATGTCTTAATTTGCTCATTTTATATTTGCATTAGAGTCCCAATTTTACTTTTTTGCAAATTTTATTTTGATATGCTGAAGCTGTCCTCCAGTGTCTCTAGAAATAACTCTATTTTTTAAAAAGCTAAATTTTAAGGATTTACTTAATAATCACCAAGTACTATGGAAGGATATTTGTTTGGAATACATAAAGTACCAAAAAAAGCCTCTACATACACTCTAATATTCAAATAAAGGATGTAGCTATGTGTTCAAATACAATTAAACTTCCTTAAAATTCTACATGGTTTTCTGTATTTTCCTATTTTTAATAAATATATTCAACCCTTTTGTAATCAGTAAAATACATAACAGGGTTTTTTTTAATGTTTGGCATGATTTATGAACAATTCTTCAAAAAAGCAGTATTAGGAAAGCTTTAAAAAATGAACGAGTAAAATGGAATTAAATTCCCTCGAAGGAAACATTTTAGTTTAATTCATTAAATAGAAGGCGAAGGACAAAAGAACAAATAGTCACATTTGTATAATTAGTAACTTTTAGTGCCAGACTATGCCAGTAAACTAAAAATACAGAGAACAATTTATTTCACCCTCAACCTCTCACTTTATTGCTTTCTATTATTTTTCACCCCATGTCAAACATTCTCATCTAGATCACTGTTTTCAACTCAAGCTACAAAAATGATAAGTGTCTTTAAGGAGAAAAAAATTAGGAAAAACTCTATCCCCTCTCTTTTTGGAACCCTTATGTAGAATGGTAGAAAAGAAAAGTAAAACTCAAGTTCATATATAGGTTTGTAGATGTGTTAAATGATGCCAAATGAGAAGACCCAAATGAGAAGAAACTTCTGGAAGTCCTGGTGGTTTATAAGGAGCTTCCTTCTTGCTTCATCCATTCTCAATGTGACTGCTGGATCCACCTCTGCCTGGGTTGCTCTTCACCTACACTATCTCCTTTTATTCCCCATAGCTATCCCATCTTACTACTCCAGACAGTTGATTTGACACTACATAGAACTCTTTTATATGTAAAATATCAAAAATAGACTACCATGTTTGTAGTGAACCTTTATAGTCCAAAGGCCTCTTTGTAACTACACATGCACTTGAGATCAAAATCAAAACTATGAAAATGCTGGCATAAAGGGGTGAAATTTTGTGGAAGCTTTATTGTCCGCCTTTAATGCATATTTTATACAAAAATAACTTTAATGTTTATAAACAATATTAAATGATCTGAAAGAGAAAAAATAAAATGATAAACAATACTATTCCTGAATTATGATCACTTGATTTTGAAAAGTGGATCAGTTCCATTTGTAATATAATAAATAGCATATAAAGTGCCATGAGAAACTAGGATGAAATTTACAGAACAGGCTTTAAATGACTGATTTGTGTAGTCATTCATTCCACCGTTTATGTTATCTCAGTTAATCCTCAAAACGACCTGTATAAAGAAGATGTCACTACTATTACCTTTGTTATTATTCCTACTTAGAGGTTAGAAAGCAAAACACAGGATATAATACATGGACCATTTTGACAATGTACACTAAGACCATAATTAGAGTAGGGGTCATAATAATAAAGCCCTAGATTTCTATCATTTATTTCCAAAGGAGCAGTCTACTGGCTGGTAGATTCAGCCCCATTAGTATATATTTGTAATAATGTATATGTGTCTTTCTTTCTTTAAAAAGTCACACATACAAGGAGTTCTAATTCCCAAAGTCACGTGTTACAATTCTTAATGCTTATATTGTGGGTCAGAACAAGTGACTCCTGCTCATCCACCTCACCCTATCTGACGTCACGCCAGCCTTAGCTCCAACTTGACACCTCGGTAACTTCAGCTGTTTCTGAAACTATCCAACTTGTTCAAAGTAATTACTGCATTAGCCCTTAAAGAAATCAGATACACAAGTTACCAGCATCCCAACTGAAGGCTTCCTCATGATGTACTCAGAAGAATTAAAAGAAATCTGGAAATTTGGAAAGCTTCGTTTACAGAAAATCAAAGCACAAATACAAAATTCTTTGTTCTACAGCATCTCCAGAACATACCCTGTACTGTACTTCAAACAGTGAAATGCATTCTAATGTAATATCCTTCAATGGAAGAATCCTCTGGTTTGAAATGTACTTAACAAATACATTATTGAATTTTCACTAGGTATTTTTAGCACTGTATGTTTCTAAGGGTTGGGGGTAAAGAGAAGGCCTTGTCAGTATTGTTAGTAACTTACCTTTTTGAACCCACAAAACATGCTTAAAATGATTAAGGAATAATGCAAGACAGTATGTATTTAATTAAATATGTGATTATAATCAGTGTTCCAAACCAGCTTATAAGTCCTTAAGAGACTTGTAAACAGAGGGCTGTGGAGCTAAAGTTGAAAAGTAAAAGCACATAGTCCCAATTTTTCTATTTTCACATAGTGGGTGTTTCAGGGATACCACAATGTCTTGCTCTTTCTGTAAGGAACTCTAGTTGAGGGTGACCTTTCAATAATGAAATTGAGGCCTAGAAAATATTACTTATTTAAGGACACAAAGAATCATCAGCAAAAGACAGCTGTATTTCAGAGATGTGAACCACACTCTGATACAAAGCTTAAATTCTAGACTTTAAAATTATAATTAAGAAAAAACGGTGGGAGGTGGCATGCTACAATGAAATTGACACAATACTTTTAAGACCACTGAGATTAAGTTTAAGATTCTCCAGCTAATATTCCAATTTTCTCTTTCAGTGAATCTTACCTTCTACATTATCCTTTGTTCTGTTTAAATCTCAGCTGACAGAACAACTTTAACCAATTGTCTTCAATCATACATACTAAGGTATCTCTTTGTTTTCTTACATCCTCAGTACCAGGTAACACTCTGTAAATTATACTGGTCAATTTCAGTAGTACATACTGACACTTCAAATGCTGGCCACCAATGTTCCTTCTAGGCTCTTCTGTGCACAACCAATTTAGAGTGCCGCCCCCCACCCCGCCTTCTTTCTACGAGCCATGTTAAAATCTCAAAATGTGTTCAGGCTGCTTCTACTAATTCACAGAGCGCTAATGGAGGAAAACATCCAACAGAGTAATGTAGGCTTTTTACTAGGCAACACTTAAACTGAAGTAATTAACCATTATAAAGAGCCCAACTGCTCAAACTTGAGACTTCAGGAAATCCCTCAATAATATAATAATACTGAAGAAAAAGTCACATAAAACCAATTATTATAAGAATCAAAGATTTGTAACCGATTTATAACATGTAATATTTTAAACAATCATCTTTTTTTTTTTGAGAGAGAGACAGAGAGAGAAAATGAGAGAAAGCGTGTGTGAGCAGGGGTGGGGTGGGGGCAGAGGGAAAAGGAGAAGCAGACTCCTCACTGAGCAGGGAGCCCGACCTTGGGGGCTCAAATCCCAGGATCCCAGGATCATGACCTTGAGCCAAAAGGAGATGCTTAACTGACTGAGCCACACAAGTGCCCCTAAACAATCATCTCTTAAGCATGGTAAAGGGTATCTTTTTTTTTTTTTTAATTATCTAACTCAATGTTTTATGTTAGAGGACTTTTAAGACATCCTTAGGCAAACTAAATAGATTCACAACAAAAAAGTGTATTTCATTCAGTTCAACAAAACCTGCAATATTCTTTGTACTAGAAATTGTAATAGATGTTGAGTAGAATAAAAGGGAAAAAATGATGCACACTGGACACCAAAGTAAGTATGATTCTGTTCTAAAGAGTCAATGATGGAATGACACAGAAATAGCAAAAAAAATGAAGGAGACTAAATTCTCATCTTCCTTAGTACAAATTCAAGTGAAGATTTAAAAAAAATTTTAAATAAATAAATAAGGGACGCCTGGGTGGCTCAGTTGGTTGGACAACTGCCTTTGGCTCAGGTCATGATCCCGGAGACCCGGGATCGAGTCCCGCATCAGGCTCCCAGCTCCACGGGGAGCTGCTTCTCCCTCTGACCTTCTCCTCGCTCATGCTCTCTCACTGCCTCTCTCTCAAATAAATAAATAAAATCTAAAATAAATAAATAAATAAATAAGAACAGAAGTAAAAACATACTCTTAATAAATTTAGAGGTAAAATGCCAGGGTAAAAACAGCTAGAAAAGTTGCCTCAGTAGCAGCTCAAAGAAGAGAGATCAAAGTCAACTCTATGCCGAGGAGACAGGTTAGGGGAAAAAGAACATGCACAAAGAGAAAAGGAGTTTAGACAATGCTAGGAATTGTGAAGGGCAACTGTGGCTGACAAAAAGGCTTCTACTGGGGAACAGGGATGCCAAATAAAGTGCAGGTAACATCTAAAACATAGCTGACACCACACAGCATTCTTATGTGGGAGAGTACCTCACCAAGAGTAGTCTGACAGAAGTCTGTAAAGGAACTAACTGAAATTTAAATAAAAACTTAAAATATGTATTTAAAAGAAAAGAAGAAAAAGGAAAGAAAGAGAAATGAAACGAAGAGAAGAGAAGAAAGAGAAGGGAAGACAAGTCAAGTCAAGTCTATACAGGGCAGAGTGATTAGAAGCAGGAGAAACTTGAAGTCAAAAGATGCAGACAGGCAGAAGACTGTAACAACAGACCCAACATTAGGACAAGGAGGAGGTTCCTTATATAAGTTAGAATTACATCTTAGCACCCAGAGCTTTCCAAACTCTTCAATCATAACTATTAAACTATAATGCTTCAACCTTACATAACTATTAATAAACCCTAAATGAAGTATATAATGGGCGCCTGGGTGGCTCAGTGGGTTAAGCCTCTGCCTTCGGCTCAGGTCATGATCTCAGGGTCCTGGGATGGAGGCCCGCATCAGGCTCTCTGCTCAGTGGGGAGCCTGCTCCCAGCCCCTTGCCTGCCTCTCTGCCTACTTGTGACCTCTCTTAAAAAAAAAAAAAAAAAAAAAAAAGTATATATTACCATGCTCGACTGAAAGTACTAAATGCGTATCTGAGAACCTAAGAATCACACTTAATAAAAGTTTTACTTTTACAATATTCTCAAACACTCCAAATATACCAAAGAGGTAAGCCAGATGACTATAAAATACATTAGGTACTCTCAATTTTTTTCCCTTTTATTCCTTTATATAAAAGGTCAGCAACAGAATTACAATGCAAATAAGTATCATGTTTTAAAACTCATACCAGGATGGAGATGATTTTTATCAGGCCTTAAAATATTAAGTAAAAAAAAAATGCTTTATAAACAGAGAAACAGCTCATATTAGTATTTTAGGGGTAGAATCAAGATACAATATGCCATTTCTTATATAGCTTGGAGCCATTATATAAATAGGTTTATAGCAGAAATATTTAATTCATTTAATGCAATCACATATATAAAAAATATTTTAATAGCAATCTTCCTCTCATATAGGAACCTACCAGAAACAAAAAAAAATTGCATTTATCCTTAACTTTTTTTCTAAATAATTACTACCACCCACCTCTTCCACCACTAGTGGCAATCAACCACCATTAAAACAATAGCCACAGGGCTCCAGGGTGACTGGGTTGGTTAAGTGACAGACTCTTGATTTTGGCTCAGGTCATGATCTCAAGTTCTCCATCAGGCTTTGCACTCAGTGAGCAGTCAGCTTGTCCCCTCTCTCTGCTCTTTCCCCCACTCATATTCTTTATCTCTCTAATAAATAAAATCTTTAAAAAAAAACACACACACACACACACACACAAAAACTCCAGCTGCATGCTAGGTTCTAGACACTTTATGCTATCTTACTCAATCTTACTCAATGTTCTCTTACTCAGTCCTAAACAATCCTAAAAACAATTTCCATTCTACAAAAAAAAAAACAAAAAACTTGTAATCTCTGTCGGTCAAATAAATAAATAAATAAATAAAATCTAAAAAAAAAAAAAACTTGTAATCTCTGTCGGTCAAATAAATAAATAAATAAATAAAATCTTAGGGGGGGGAAAATGTCCCCTTATCTCCTTGATGACCAGCCTACAAAGTCATTTTATAAGTAAAAACACAAGCATATAGCTCTGAAAAATTTTTTTAAAATAGTATAATAAAAGCAGGAGCAGTCATCTCCCTTAGACATGTCTTTTTAACTTCCCATAAAAAAGTTTCTCTTATACTGTTGATATGCTATGAGAAATTATGAGTGAAAATGACCTTCCAAGAACATATTTTACACTTTTTTTTAAAATTTTATTTATTTATTTGACAGAGAGATAGATCACAAGTAGGCAGAGAGGCAGGCAGAGAGAGGGAGGGGGAAGCCAACTCCCTGCCGAGCAGAGAGCCTGATGCGGGGCTCGATCCCAGGACCCTGAGATCATGACCTGAGCAGAAGGCAGAGGCTTACCCCACTGAGCCACCCAGGTGCCCCCATATTTTACACTTTTATCTAAACTCTAAGACGCTTCAGCAAAGTGACTTAAATTAAGCTATCTTACAAAGCAGGAGATACATAAGCACTCAATTTAAATTGCAGCTTATGGCCTGCTTGTGCTTCCTCCCGTGCTCTCACAATAAAATCTTTAAAAAAAATTTTTTAATTCAGCTTATTTCCAGAATAATCACTTTCATTAATCTACAAGATTAGCTATCTGACATACCACAGTATACTTCTACAGTGCTTAGACTCACTAAAGTTTATATGAAGGGAGAAACTTACTATAAATAACATCCTAAAACATTAGGAGCAAAATGAACATACTTCCTTCATGCTGCCAAAAGGTTAATCATTTGAACCTCCATTCATTCATGTCCTGACCCTTCAGGTGACTTTTTTTTTTAACAAAGGAAGTGGCATTTAGCTAGAATATCTTAAACAAAGGTAAAATAGGTGGTCAGGTATGTTATAAAACTAAAATAACAGCTCAAATTAACTCCCCTCTTGGTACCTAAAATATCCTCTCCCTCTCTTCTGATTATGAAGGGCACTGCTGAAGTTAACAACCACCCCCAACCCCTGTCCAAACATGTCCTTTAAAGCTTTCAGATACATTGGAAGAGCAGTATCAAATCTCTTGGATGGTAAATAGAGAACTCACTTTCTGCTTATAACAAAGCCAAACACAACCAAAACAATATGCTCCTGGTGGTAGAGAAAGGAAGGAGAGACACATACATATACATATACATATGTACATACACACCCATACATACAGCAGGTAAAAAACAAGGAAAGATAGATACATAGACAGGGAGGGAAAGTCAGGGAAACTTACTAATTAACTAACTACTAAAAGTTAAGTCCCACAAAGTCAAATAGTTAATGGAAGATCATCCATATTTCTGGATGGATGGTCTAGTGAACAGGGAGAGCCCTGTTTCCAGCTTAGTTTCAATCCACTAATAGGAATGAAAAAGGGAATTACAGCAACGATATTCATCGAACCTATCTAGTACATTAAAGAACAAAGTATTTATTTTACTGTAAAGTGTTTAAAATCCTTCTTGAAAGTAGGCAATATATACTGAAACATATTTTATTTTAAACTATGAAAATAAATTATTAATGTTGAGGATATAAGTTTCATTTTTTTTACCTTTTTTTTTAAAAGATTTTATTTATTTACTTGACAGAGAGAGATCACAAGTAGGCAGAGAAGCAGGTGGAGAGAGAGAGAGGGAAGCAGGCTCCCTGCCGAGCAGAGAGCCCGATGTGGGGCTTGACCCCAGAACCCTGGAATCACTACCTGAGCCAAAGGCAGAGGCTTTAACCCACTGAGCCACCCAGGCGCCCCGAAGATATAAGTTTCCACCGTAGTCTCCTTTAGAGCACTAACAGAACAAATAAAAAAATTTAAAATGGTGGTAATTCTGTTTTGGTTATTAAGGAAAAAGGAAAGAAAGAAAAACAAAGTAAAAGAGCTACCTCAGGGCACCTAGGTGGCTCAGTGGGTTAGATGTCTGCCTTCGGCTCAGGTCCTTGTCCTGAGGTAGAGCCCCACATCGGGCTCCCTGCTGAGCAGAGAGTCGGCTTCTTCCCCAACCCCCTCCTGCCCCTGCTTGTGAGCTCACGCTCTATTTCAAATAAATAAATAAAGATCTTTTTAAAGAAAGAGAGAGAGAAAAGAAGAGTTACCTGGACAGCATATAGTTAACTACCATCACCTCTGGCTGAACTGGTCTTTCAGTTAAAATCCTTCTCTGCATAATGTTTGTGAACAAAACAGAGTGCGTGCTACATGAAAGACACTTTTTAAAACCACAGACAGTATCACTGAGTTTTAGCATAGGCTCTTCTTAAATGTTTCTCTCCTCCCTTTCTAAATGCAGCAGTTTTTCCCTTTGCAGCTAGTTGTAGCCAATATAGCAAGAACCCTATATTCAGTATGTTCATTTCAACCTGCATTTGTAACTCAAACTACTACAACCTCAAATCCACCACGCCGCTGAAACTGCTCAAGGTAGAGTCAATCCAACTACATAACTGCCAAAGCTATCCATCCTTTTACTATGTATTTTACAGGGCATGTGGTATGACAGCCACAGTGAATCATGAAACTAAAAATCCATGGTTTTGGTGATACCGACCCTCCTGGCTCTCACTTGTCATTTACCTTTCATAGTCTTCTTGTGTATTCCTCTTTCTCTACCCACCTGCAAATGCCAACACTCCTCAAGACTCTAACTACATCCCTCTTCTCACTTTGCACACAATTCTCAAATATATTCAAGCGACAAAATACACAGTATCTTCTGCTATATCTTATCAGCAGATAATTACTGAAAATGATAAACCAGCAGAAAATGACTGTTTTATAGATTTTTTAAAAAGACTGTGAAACTATGATATGTGATTAGATAAGTCCAAATTGTTCCATTAATAATCTTTTATGGATTTCCCATCAGCCAGCCCTCATCACCAGATACATGGCAAAAGGTACCACCTGTAAAAAGTAAATTTATGATAAAAACTGAAAATAATGATCACCAATGATCGTATTTTTCTGGACACTAAGAAGAGATTCCCTTTACCTTTCACACTGCAAGCACCTGTTTACATGTCTGCTTATAGTCTGGATGAGGGATTCCTTTCCCTGTTTTTTCATCTGTGCATCTCTAGATGGAAACACAGATAACTGGGCCATCATAAGAAAAGTAAAGGGAAAAAGGATGGGAAGATGCCTGAGAAGTAAAAAGGAACGCAGGGAAGGTAGTGGTAAGGAAAGAGAGGGCAGGGAAGCTTTAAAGTGCTTTAAATATTCTCCTACATCAAAGTACTTCATCTTGTTATATAAAATCCTTTTTTTTTTTTTGCTATTAAAACCAAAAGGTAAGAGCATTTCTTGGATATATAGGTGAGGTATTATGAAAATATAAAAAAGATATTAACCTCTGGCTCTAAAGTAGAAAAAATACCCAGACGAAACAACACAAAAGTGGTCAAAATTATATACTTTCAAGTATATGTGAGCTCCCACACATGCATATCTCCTAGCAGCACATACAAAAGTAATTAGAATATTTAAAACTATATGAGGCTATTTGTAGTATCATCCAAGAGCAGGTAAGTTTGCCCACGAGGAAGAAAGAGCTGATCAATTCAGAAAATGCACTAGCAAGTATGTATTTGTGTTAATTCAACGCCTGATACTAGCACATCTGATACTAGAAAAAAAATCAAAGGTTCGAAGGATTATTGGGAGCAATCAATTATTTTACTAAAATTAGCATTCAAAAAATAAAGTGTATAAACTTCAAGTTCTGCAGTAATCAAATATAGGCTGACATAAGACTAAACAGAGGGAATCTCCATGAATAATTTCTAAATTATTTTAAAGGAATGCAGTTTTCACTCTTTTTAATTTGAGAGATATTTTTCATATCTCTCAAAAAAATTTTTTTATTTCCATTTGAGAGAGAGAGAGCACACGTGTGGGGAGAAGAGTCAGAGGGAAAGGGAGAAGCAGACTCCCCACTGAGCAGGGAGCCCAGCTCGCTCAATCCCAGGACCCTGATATCAAGACTGAGCCTAAGGCTGATGCTTAATCAAATGAGCCACCTAGGCACCCCTTCACTGGTTTGTATTTAAGCATATCCTGGAAAGAAAAGTTTTTTCAAGTTCAACATTCTTTAGAAACCCAGAAACTGTGTATGTTTGATGTTAGTTGTCACTACTCTAGGAAAAAGCCAAAGTTTTCTTTCCTACCTATTATATTCTTAAGGATATAAGTAACAGGGGCATCTGGGTGGCTCAGTCATTAAGCATCTGCCTTTGGCTCAGATCATGATCCCAGGGTCCTGGGAGCCCTTCATCAGGCTCCTCCTGCTCAGTGGGAAGCCTGCTTCTCCTTCTCCCACTCCCCCTGCTTGTGTTCCCTCTCTGTATCTCTGTCAAATACATAAAATATAACAAAAAAAAAAAAAAAAAAAAAAAAAAAAAAAAAAAAAAAAAAAAAAAAAAAAAAAAAAAAAAAAAAAAAAAAAAAAAAAAAAAAAAAAAAAAAAAAAAAAAAAAAAAAAAAAAAAAAAAAAAAAGGACATGAGTAACAAAGATGTGTCACCATAAAGAAAAAGACAATATGAATAAATTTCTTTTATCTCCTTGGACCTGACTGTTCAAATTTATATATATATATGATATATAATAATTTTTCTAGAATTATCCTGACCATCATATCAAACATTAAGAACTCTTTTAGAGTCTACCAACAAAGGATTTAGTTTTGCTATCAATACAGAGAGCAATTATAGCTCAGGAAATCATGTGCTGTTAATCTAATAGATGAAACCTATTCAGCAATAAATTAATTTGTCAACACTATTAAGATTATTTTAGCTACATAAAATATGCTGTATGTCAAATCATATTTTTATTCCATTGAACAAAAGTATCTATATGCTAGACCTACTAATTTTATAATTAGAATATTATTCTTTAAAGTATATTTCTCTTATTTTAATGGCATCAAATAAGAGCACACCTAAAAATACAAATTTGTACATAAAATTTGTTTAGCACTTTTGCTTTTTCTCAAGTAAAGTATAAACTAGCCACATAAATTACCTCATTTAATCTTCACAATAATCCTTTAAGGTAGTAATTACTATCATCGACTCAGTTACAGCCAAAAACAAAGTTCAGCTCAGAAAAACTAAACAACTTGTCGAAAAGCTTATTTAACTTCTAAAGAGAGGCATCAGATGTGATCCCCAATCTTCTAAATCTAAATGCCCTCCTCTACAGCATCACTCTGTCCATCCAAAATGACTTGACACTAAGATCCTATTTTAGCATCCAACAAGAGGCTCTATTTTTCATTCAGAAAATAAAAGTGGAAAAAAAACACTATACCTAAACAAAGTTTTATTATAGCAAGTGCCAACTTTATAAAAAGATTTATTCATGTGGGAGAGAGAAAACATGAGTTGGGGGTGGGGGGCAAGGAGAAGAGACCCTGATGTGCCAATGCAGGGCTCCATCCCATCCCAGGACCAGGAAATCATCACCTGAACCGAAGGCAGATGCTTAACCATCTGAGCTACGCAGGCGCTCCAGCAAATGCCAAACTTTTTAAATTGATTGTTTGGTTTAAAAATTTCCCAATTGTTAACAATATCTCCTAAAATGGTTTTCTTCAAGATCATTACATTTCTATACTACAATAAAATGAAGTTCTACATTCAACCATGAGTATAAAATCTAAAAATAATAATTCAATTACATTGCTCAGAAATCAACAGCCTCCCAATTACAAATTAAATTATCTAAATATACTACACGTATTAGTTACATCTGGTTTGCTAAAGTTAGGAATACTTCTGGGATGTAAATCCCAGTGCAAAGATATATAGATATTATATGAAATAGATTTGGTAACTACATTTAACTTCAAACATTAGTTTTTACTATTAAAATACTGATTGCTACTCTTTCAGTCCCTTTTTTATTTCCACATTTCCCCTTCATCCCCAAATTACTGTGAAATAACCACAAAAATGCCTATACCTAAGGTTCAAAAGTTTCAGAACCGGCTCTGTTCGTTCACCAGCTATAAGAACATACACTGAGCATGGAGGGTGCACAGCAATGAATGGTAAAGATCATTGTATCAAAGCAACACCATATATAACCATTCACTTATCAACCTAAAAGCCCAAACCTGAACCACCAGTTCAGCCCACCTGAACCCCAAACGAGTTACAGAAAATCTACATCATCTGTAAATTTAAGGAAACACTAAAATGGAACAAATGCATTAGTTAGACCAAATCAATATAAACAAAGGAAAACATTTCTCTCCATCAAAGCATCTGTAAACAAAACCACACTTTTACATATCCATTCACACTAGTACTCTTTTTAAAAGTTTTATTATCCTTTTCAGGCAAACCTTTTTATACATAACACCTACTTCCTATTTAAATACATTTGGGGGGGGCGGCACCTGGGTGGCTCAATCGGTTAAGTGTCTGCCTTCAGATCAGGTAATAATCCCAAGGTTCTGGGATTGAGCCCCACATTGTGCTCCTTGCTCAGCAGAAGCCTGCTTCTCCTTCTGCCTCTCTCTCTACCTGCTGTACCCCTGGCTTGTGCGCTCTCTATATATCTGACAAATAAAATCTTTTTAAAAACATTTTCTAATAAATCCTAAAGGATTTGAAATGTACTAAAAAAAGGAAAATATTTTAAAGAAGTTCATGGCGAGTTGGCAAAAAAAAAAAAAAAGTTAATGATAATTCCCTAATTTATCTGATTTGAAAAAGGAAACCCCAATTTTCATAAATTAGGCTTGCTTAATGAGATTCCACAACCACTTCTTCAAAGCTTTAAGACATACAGGTTGGAGAGAAGGCTGATGCTAATTAAATCACTGGTAGGAACAAGAAAAGTCAAGAAAGTAAAGGTTCCAAGAGAAGCAGGAACTGCCAGCCAAAACTGTGGCAAACTACCTAAAAGGATCTAACCTTATGGCTACCATGTAAAGCTTCAAGAGCTCTTATCTGCAGCCAGAAGCTGGGATCCTTAGCATGGGGAAAGTTCACACACAGTAAAATAGAACTGAGATTGTGTGCACTCCTCTTCAGAAATGAAATAATCACCCATCAACTTATGACTCCAATTAAGTCTATGCTGTGTTCAGAGGTAAATGGAGTAAATATTTGGCTTTGAAGGCTCTGGTTTTTGATCCTGGTTTGATTGATCTAAAATTCCATGCGTGTTTAGTATAAAGGACTGCCTTTAAAGCCATGCATACAATAAATAATAGTTGAAAATTTAGGATTGTTTAGAAAAGCAATTTACTGTCCTGGTTGGAGAATTCTCAAAGAAGTATTCACTGACTTTTAAGGGGAATCAATCAATTCTATAAAAACTATCACTATTTGAATTCAGCTGACTATTTTCAAAGTTATGTCATATAACACTTTAAGGAAGGAAGATTAAAAAAAAAGGGACAATGAAAATAACAAAATAGAATATTTTCATTCCAAATAGTGTCGTAAGAAGGGGCTTACACATAGGTTATTGATAATCTTTCTAGTCCAATTTCCAATATTCCACAAAAATTTATAGAATATTTAATAAAATGTAATCCAGTAATCTATTTTAATATATCTAAATTACTAAGGTTATTAGAAAATAAATAAGTTGCTTCTCCCATCCACCTCTTCCCCAAACACAGTAGTGGTCAAGCAAAAGGAATGAAAACTAAAAGCATAAGACTCACCTTTTGTTGACTGGTTTTTCATCCTTTTCATAAGGTCGGACAAACCACTTCCCAATCCTAACAAAGTT
Source organism: Mellivora capensis (assembly GCA_004024625.1). Classification (NCBI taxonomy): domain Eukaryota; kingdom Metazoa; phylum Chordata; class Mammalia; order Carnivora; family Mustelidae; genus Mellivora; species Mellivora capensis. The sequence continues at coordinate 213,184 of PISX010000508.1, forward strand.
CTTATCCATTAGGCACCTACAATAATTAAACCAAGAATTATATTTATAGTTTCAATAACAAATTAGCGAGTCATTAAATCAAATAATCGCAGATGAGATATGCTATTGAAAATAAAAACATCACTAAACTGTCAAAATGTTTAATCACTTTAAATTTTTACATTATAAAATGCTGAGAGAAATTTTTGACTTTGGGCATATTTTATTATGCATTATTCTTGCACATGGAAAAAATTATGCACAATTAATTGATGGATGTATTCCTGAAATGTCTTAAACTTCTGAATCACTTCAAAACCAAACACACTTTTGCACTGTTTCAATTCTTGGGTCATCAAGAATATTGGGGATATGAGTAGCATTCCTTAAGAAATGGCTTTCTTAAGGAATGGCTTTCTTAAGTGAAATGGCTTTCACTCACAGGTAGACTTCCTAGTTACTGATGCTCATTTCGCAAGTTATAATGCTGGCTCTCTGGCTTGGCATGTGATATGCAATGCTTTCACAGAGACCTCAGAAACAGAAGCACTGTGGAGCCTCTTCTACTTAGGTGTTTTCTTTTATAGGTGTGGTGAAGCACATGGCAATGGCTTTGCAGGAAACAAGGAACTGCAGCCATTTCTTCAACAGCAATTATCAGCTTCCCTTGTATCTAAGTTGGGCCTCACTTCTGTTTCCATGCTGTATTATGTACATTGTGTTTCAATGTCAAATTACAGGGTAATATTTCTGATGACACGTTAAATGGCAACTGAACTCAACTCATATGATACCAAAAATGCACACAATTCAACAGGAGTGACAACAATATACGCAGCTATGACCAAGTTCACTTGTGTGCAGGCGGATGACAGCTATATCATAACTGCCATCTGGCCAATTCCGAGATGCCATCATCCGCAAGGGGTATCCCTGATTTTAAAAATGTAAAAATGTGGGAGAAAATGTACATTTTGAAATTGATGAAATATAGCAATCCCTAACATTATTCAATGAAATGACATACTTTGTAAGAAAATCTGTCAGAAAGTTGGAGTAATTCTTCTAACCACCAGTAAAAGAGCTATATAGCAATGCTTTATCCAATATTCAGGCGATTCTGCACATGGCTTTTCCCTCTGTAATTTCCATACCATCAAGGAGGATGGAAACAATTCAAGCCTTCACCCAACTCATTACAGGTTAGATGGGTTAGTAAATGGCAATGGTTTCTGTGGCCACAATATAACTCCCTGTGGGCAGAGCCAATTTGGAGCACTGCTGCACCAAAAAATCACTGGCTTCAACTGCTTTTATTTTGAAAATGAATTTCTACAACAATCTTTCTTGCTCACAGTGTAGAAAATCATTTTTAAAGCAACCCAATCCGTTTTCCTAAGATTATAAATTAACTTGCTTTTAGGATTAAAGACCACGTGACCATTAAAGTCAGAACAGTAAATGTAAATACCCAGTAAGGTGGAAGTACTCAAGAAGGAAAACTTAAAACAAATCTCCACAGTTTATACCTTAGCTCAGAGACTTCACTATATTCATCAGGCAGGCAGTCAGGTAGAATGGATGGATGGAAAGATATTTCCATTGAAAAACTAATGTTGGTGACAGATTCCTTCCTCCAATAATACTACCAATAATTACCACTAGCATCACTACCACCATCACCACATTTGATGACCAGGTGCAGTATACCATTTAATTATTGTAAAATCTATTATGAGATAGATGTTACATGCCAATTTTTACACTTGAAGAAACTAAGGCACAGTGAGAGTATTACCTACAGAAGGTCACACAGCTAACTGACAACGGAGTGGGGAGTAAGCCCAGGTATACAGCTGATCCCAAGATGAGAACATTTAACTATTACCATATACGGACTCTCATGCTGTCTCATTTCTGTAATTCTTTCCTCATTTTCAAAGTCCAGATTCATCATGTAATTGATGAGCCTATTTAATGTTTCTTTACTCTCTTAGAGCTGTTATTAAGTTGAAGGTGTTCTTAAAAATCGACAATGCTTAGCATGAAAGCAATGGCGCATGTAACAGGTACAAAATCACATCAAACACCAAACGCAGTCTTCTACTGCCACACATTCTCACTTAGTAAATAACACTTAAATATACTCTCATATATGTCTTGAAGGTCAGAATTCAAAAGAACCATTTATTCAATAAGAGAAAAAAACAACATGAATATATTGTTTAAGTACGGGGGGGGGGGGACCCCCAAGGCTTCAGATAGTGTAACAGAAAAGAAAAACAGATAAAATATCTCTGACTAAAAAAGACAAAGTGTAAAGCTTATTTCAAAACCCTTGCCCTTCTATGAAGTAGAAGTCACAAATCCTATTTGCTGATTTCATTCCATTACAAACAAACAAGGGGTTAGGGGTAAAACATACCCAAGACCACTCAAGTACAAGGGCAAAAGGCAAAAAGCTCATGAAAATCCTGAGAGTCTGACTCGCTGCGCTGGAGCTCCCACTACAGATCCTACTTCTTTGTCAGGCAATGTCAAAAAAGGTTATTATCACTAATACACAAAACAGCCATGGAAACCACTCGCTCTTGAACCTGAAACTATTTGGTTCCAAATGATAGTCATAAATGACTTAGTGATCTTCAACTGCTAATCAGTTTCTATGTGATCAGTGATTTCCTACACACTGGAAGAGAAACATGAGAACACAAACTGCTATGAGTAAAGTGCAGCTGACTCTTCAACGATATAAGGTTCGGGGCTCCAAGCCCCAGTGCAGCTGAAATCCATGTATAACTTTCGATTCACCCAAAACTTAAGTACTCACAGCATACTGCTGACCAAAGCCTTACCAACAGCATAAACAGATGTTAATCTGTTTTATATTTTGTATGTTTTGTGTATTATGTACCATACTCTTACAATAAAGCAAGCCAGAGAAATGGAAATGTTATTAAGAAAATCACAAGGAAGAGGAAATACATTGACAGTACTGTACTGTATTGAACCCTACCCACCAACCCCCCCAAAAAAACAGGTGTAGGTGAACCCTGTAGAGTTCAAACCATGTTGTTCAAGGGTCAACTGCAGTATTTTTATTCAGTTTTGTAAGTTCTGGATTCGCAACTGATTTATCTCTACATGAGGGAGCAATTTTAAATGTCATGTTCAGCAGTGATATGGCAGAGAGTTAGCAAAGTTACCAGGTACCTCAGACAAGGCTGGGACAAAATTAATGAAGTCCCTGAGTACTGTGGCCCTGACCCCAACCTAAGACAGAATTTGTTACTCAGATGTAAAGATGGGTTAAGTATGAGGATGAAGTTTCTTTTCACTCAAGAAACAGGTTTAAAGAACTCAGCAACTATCACTATCAATTTTTACACTCTTCAATCTCAGAGTTTCAACTATACCTGATGCAAAAAACAAAGTTCACTCAATTTCTCTCTCTCTTTCTCTCTCTCACGCACACACACACAAACACACAGAGACAGAGAGAGAGAGAAACAGAGAGACACATGGATACTCCAAGACTAATACAGAAAGGAAGAATTTCCATCTGGTGGTTTGAACTTAGATCATGGGATGAAATAAGAGAGGAGGAGTGTGTCTTTGCTGAGGAAGACACTTCTACCACCTGACGCCTGGGACTATATAGGTTGGCTCAAGAGCAGACTTATACTGAAAGACTAAGCCCTTGGTTCTCAATCATTTTGTGGTTATGATTCTACAGTATAAGTAAATCTAATGAAAGTTACTATAGACTCCTCTCTCTCTCTCAAATAAATAAAACCTTCAAATATATATATTTTTTTAATGGGGCACTTTGGTGGCTCAGTCACATAAGTGGCTGCTTCAGATCGGGTCATGATCCCAGGGTCCTAGAATGGAGCCATACATCCAGCCTGCCTCTCCCTCTCCCTCTGCCTGCCGCTCCCCGTCTGTGCACATGCATGCATGCTCGCTCTCTAATAAATAAATAAAATCTTAAAAATAATAATTTTTTAAAAAGTTATTATAGACTCTTTCTCCTGAAAAATTCATGGAAGAGCAAAACACTGCATGTAATTCCACAGGGCTGGTGAACACTCTGAGGCAGATCCTAGAGTGAGAACTTGCATATAAAATACCACTGATCACTAGTAACCCTGTTTTGGCCTGGAATCCCTCTTTCAGCCCACTCTATCCTGTCCTCCTCTAATTTAATTCTGTTCATCATTCTTGTCCCAGATCAGCCAGCACAGCACTCTAACATCTACAAATCAGCACTTTTATCACCAAGATAAAAGTGTTTTTTATCACTGAGTTGTAATGATTCATTTCTATGGCTCTTTTTTCCCCAAGAAACTATGAGAAATCTGGGGGCAGGCACAGTACCTACCTTATTTGCTGGCAACATTCAACAAATATTTAAATGCCTGTTATGTAATATGCTATATGTTCTCCTCTATACTAGTAGCTGCTCAATAAATATCTGAGAAATGAATACTATACCCTAAGGAGTGTTTTTCTATTCACAACATAACAGTGTTATTCTTCATGTCTGCAACCATTAATCACCGGCAGCCTCATACTATTACTTGAATTTTGTTGTGTGTATATGTTCCCGGCTAGTGAATAATGTTGGGAGGAAAAATAAAATCTACATATTTCACTTTTTTTATAGCACATGAGCTCTCACTCCACACTAAAATCATAGTAGATATTCAACGTGTAGGGAATTACATCAATGCTTTAAAAAAAATAGGATAGGAAGGCCAGCACAACTGTCTATATACTTCAATTATACTTGAAGAACAGAATTAAGTCATTTTAAGAGAGATAATTCTAGGGGTGCCTGGGTGGCTCAGTCATTAAATGTCTGCCTTCAACTCAGGTCATGATCCTGGGGTTGAGCTCCACATTGGGCTCCCTGCTTGGCAGGAAGCCAGCTTCTCCCTCTCCCACTTCCCCTGCCTGTGTTCCCTCACTGTGTCTCTGCCAAATAAATATTTTTTAAAAATAAGAGAGAGAACTCTAAAGTGTAAAACCTGAGTAACATCAGAAATATAATTTCACCTTTTTATATTCTATAAACCTTTATTATTTTTAAGGGACAAAATTCATATTTAACTTGACAAATATAACCTATCAGACACTTCATCTACCAAAAATTGCTTCAAATCAACATCATAAATAGCACCAAGAATGAAAGTTAAGCCTAGCTGTTCCAGTAACCCTAGTCATTACTGAGATTTCCAAAATTACCTTACTATCAAGATATGACATAATTCAGTAAAGTAGCATAATAGTATCTTGCAAGGTCACAATGTGATTCCAGATTTATAAAATGTTCTTCAAGCAATAATTCCAGGAAAGTATTTCTCTTTAGAAAATAATTCCCAGCCCCCTACTATCTCCCAAAAATCACTGTTTCAAGAAGAAAACAGCTTCTGACAAATGAAAATGAAATCAGGTTGTGTGTTTGTATGTGCATGTGTGCGTTTGTATGTGTATACATGCACACATGTTTCTGGGTTATGAGTCATAGGACTCTAAATAATTAACTACAAAACCTTGCCTCCAAATTGGCAAACCCTGACCTCTAATCCCAAAACCATGGCAGACCTGGTGTAAGATTACAAGTGCTAGAGCAGCAGCCACAGCCTAGCTCAGCAAACTATTTCCCAGATGGGACCATTAGGAGGTTTAGAAGGAAGCCACTACTGGCTCTCGATCCTCTATGCACCACAAATTATGCAGATGTGACAGTTTTCAAAGATTAAAAAGTCCAAGGACAGTGTTGCTCTACCACACCCTGAATCAAAGTACATTTTAGTATTATTATCTAGTTATGGAGCTGCTCAGATAGACTCAATTTCATATAATTTCATAACAGAAGTTCCTCATCAGCATCAAAGCCTCTACCTTACCACTCCAATCTATACCAAACACAAACGCAAAAAAGTCTCCTTCCTAAAAACTAATCTCCTTCCTAGAAACTGTTCCCAATTCCCAACCAAATAAAAGAAAGTCCTATAATCTAGAAAGCTGAAGAAACCTTTTCTCAACTGATCCCTTCTAGCTTCATTATTTTGGGTTCCTACTGTGCCCTAATGGATGCTGTCTCCTCTGGCCAAGTAAACCCTATCATTTCCATCCTTTCCAAAATCTCTGTAAGGTTAGGCATTTTTGTAGGCCTAGCCTCACCAGAAAACATCCATTCTAATGGTGTTCCAAAGAACCTCTCCTCTAATTTCAAACTTTTTGTTTGAATCAATCCCATTGTCCAGACACACATTTTTTTAAATTTTTTTAAAGTCTTAATCCTTTCTCTGTCCTAAAAATATTAAATAGAAAAATCAGTTAGTCTTAGAGTGAACATGTTTCTCTCTAGACATTTACAAGTAGATACATGCTTTACCCACCTGTGTGTGTAGTGTTTATAGTGATTCTTACTTTAAAAGAATGTGCTCCTTAGATCTAAAAACTCATTTTCCTACTTCCTTTAGAGAACTGCACATTACCACAACTCAGTAAAATGGGAATTTGTTGATTCCTCACTTCTCCCTCTGTTATCACATTATACCCAAGGGCTCTCAATGCTGCAAAATTCTATCACCATTTCTTCAACTAGGCCTGATCCTACCACCATGCTCTTGTGAATATATTCATTATTTTTAAATTTTTGAACAAGCACATCCAAGGACAGTGCTCATTTGCCCTCTGATGATCACCTCTATTAAATCACAATACCATAGGACATTGAAAGCTTGTAATTTCCATATATAATGCTACTGCTATCATAATTATAATTCCAACTTCCTCCATGTTATTTTTACTATACTTTTCCAAATGAATATCTTCCCTCTAAACACCAACTCTTGGCAAACCAAGGAGCTCTGGGCCAAAGGCAATTCTACAGCTGTGTTATAACTACCATGGGGTGACTATGCTGGCAACCCATTAGGAAAGCAGCACCAGTGGACTACTCTGAAGGACCACTATGTTTTACAAATGTCCAACACTCACAGATTAAAGTCTCCCTAAGTAAGTATGGACAGGATAGGGCATAACAGCTTCAAAAGACCCATGTAATCTTCCGTTGTGTGCAAAGCGGTGATTTGCACTTGAGAGAAAAAAAAATACCTTTCCATCAAAATCAGCTTATGTGTTTTATTCTAGAAACTTAAGACAATTAAAGTTAAAATACACTAACCACATTTAATTTGACAGCATTATGCTAGACACTTTTAAGCATTTCTACAAAGCTATATGAATGCAAGATTTTCCTAAGTCCCACATGTGATGCAAATTGCTGAGGCAGCACTAAAACTCTGAGTGATGTGAACTGCACACATTTCCTGGCTTTTTCTTACAGCTCTCCAACCCAATGATTTATTTCACTGAGTTACAGTTAGGTGAGAAGGATACAGTATACTATGAAAACTAAACCAATTACAGTAACATAGGAGTAATAGCCATTAAACCTGCAATATTAAAAATGCCAAATGAAGGGGCGCCTGGGTGGCTCAGTCGTTAAGCGTCTGCCTTCGGCTCAGGTCACGATCCCAGGGTTCTGTGATCAAGCCCCAGATCAGGCTCCCTGTTTGGCAGGAAGCCTGCTTTTCCCTCTCCCACTCCTCCTGCTTGTGGTTCCCTCTCTCACTGCCTCTCTCTTTCTCTCTGTAAAATAAATAAAATCTTAAAAAAAAAAAAAAAAGCCAAGTGAAGAAACTAGTGGAAAAGATTGAAGGTTTTAGTTTTCCATAATTTTTTCACATCCTAGCTCTTTCCACTAGTGAGGAGTGTGAGGCAGCCTAAACTTGAAACATGAAGTGCAACCTTTGAGAAGTTCACTGTCAATACATAACAAAATCTCACTAAACTGTAAAGACTGATGAAAACAATCTGAACTCAGACATTATCAGAAAATGATGGGAAAATCAGCAGTCTACATAGGTTACAACAAAATTAATGGTATTTTATCATTCCAGGTATTTTGCCAAAAAGGGATAATCAGTCCTTAAGAAAATAAGCACACTTACTATCTCAAAAGAGAAAAAATTTGCATGACTACATCATCTAAAACTATAAAACTTAAAAGACCCGAACAGTCTCAGATACTGAAATTCTGACTTTAAAAAAAAATCACAAGAATATACCAAAAGAAGCCAATAAGGCTCAAAGTTTTTAAAAATGTGTATAAATACATGCGTAATTGTGTTTTCAAAATATATCTGTTCTTTAGTAATATAACCAACACTAATTTGGAGGATAGAGTATGAGAAGGGAGAAGGCCGCATTCAAGAGGTATGATAGATTGTATTGTATTTTCAAATATGCTCTATCCCTCCCGGGGGGGTGGGGGGGGATTAACATCAAGCTGTGGCCATGTGACTTGGGTACCTCCTACAGGTACAGAAACAATACTTCCTCATCTGTTTAACTTTAAGCTTGGTGGCAAATTTCTCAGCCAATGAAATATGAGCAGAAACAGCATACACCACTCCTAAACAGAGGCTTCAATGAGCCATTATGCATCCTGCCATTACTCTTTGCTCTCAGTCAGGAGCCCAGTCAGTCTCTGAGAGGGCTGCCCCATCAACATGATTCCTGCTTGGTAGGCAAGAGGATATAAGGAATACTACCAGCAAATGACTCACAGTGGGCAAGCAGCATGAATAAGAAAAAAACTTCAATTGTTGCAAGATAGTTAAGATCTTTCAGGTCTTCTGTTACTGCAGCATAACTGAGCCTAACCTGACTATAAAGGAGGCCACTGAAAAACTTCATCAAACACTTAAGGACAGTAGGCCAGTGGCAGTCAAAATGAAGAGAATGGGACTAACTGGAGAGATATCTGGAGGGTAGGGGCGTGGGGTTATCCAATATCATACGATAAGAACTATAAACCAAAGAAACAAAAATCTCAAGGGAACCAAGATATTGAACAGGCTTATAAATGAGCCCCAAAGAACAGGATTAAGATTTTTTTTAAACAATTATAGGAAACAGACTTCTGCTGAGCATAAGAGACTTTCAAACAATGAACTCTGTAACATCCAATTAACTAATGGAATGTTCTGACATTTCTCTGAAAATGAAAAGAATTCCTTTAGAAAGCTATGCTCACACAACCAGAAGTTTTCAAGGAAAGGATGGATGACCACATTAAAAAAAAAAAAAAAGGATATTATAGAAAAGGATTCCAGAATTATCTGGGTAAACAGGCTAACTGACTTAATTTAGTGTCCAAATTCTGAAAACAGTATTACTGATATTTCTATTTTCTAATATTAACAGTGAAGAAATCTGACAGAACACCACCTCAAATTTTCTAATAGTAACAGCCAATTATGAGCTCTTATAATGAGAAAGGTACTATGCTGAGCAAAACAATCCTTCACCATTTTAAAGGTAAAGAACAAAGACTCTGCAAGCTTAAGTCACTTGCCCAAGTCATATATTAATTAAGCTGACAGAGCAGAGACGTAAAACATATTCCATCTCTGAAGGCAATGAAGAAATGGACGTGTAGCTATGTGTGCCCCTGTATTACAGGCTAGATATGTTAGCTTCTACCTGACACCTTGAAGGACAATGCTCTTGAGCAACCAACAGTGAGATTTTGGTTTTCATAATGAACAGATGACACTGGCTAGGCATATACAGTGCAGTGTATACAAATACTGCAGAGCTATAGGAGGAATAAGTAAAAGAAAGATAAAATGTTGAAAGCCCGATTGCCTTAGAATTTAAAATATTCTACACATATCAATATAGTATTACCTCGGCACCAATCAATAGCAATAAAAATAAAATTATTCTTTGTGAAGTTTACAGTGTTATCTTAATTTCTATAGTGAAATTATTTTTAATAAACCACAGCAGTAACTCATCCTCCTGTGCTCACTAGCAACTGCTGCCTTTTGGAAAAAAGATCAATTTCTATGACTCCTACTTAGCTGTAAGTGAGAGCCTCTCAAGGTAGTTAATGGAATTGCTTTTTAATTAAACAAATCCATATCTTAAAAATACAAAAAGCAGGAATAATAAACCACTAGTATAAGCTTATGTGAACTAGGAAAAAAATAGTTTGGGAAGCACAAACACCCTGCAGGTGATACATTCCTTGGTGATCTACTTCAATAACCTTAATTCTGGCTTTCATGCTAGAAACTCAAAACACCCTCAATGGGAAACCCAATCAATCTTTCTGAATAGAAAGGGCAAGGCATGATAGAAAACTGCCAAGCCAGAAATAAGATAGGAAACTGTATTTCAATAAATTTAGGCTGTAAACAGATTTAGTAAGTTTACGGCAAATGGTCTAAGCTAGGGACAAACAAAAGGGCAAGAAGCATGTGTTAGCCAAACCAGTTTCTGGTGATAATGAATAAAGAGAGCTAAAAACCACCATTTAAAAAGATCCCCTGCCTCATGAGCAGGCTAATTTTCATTCATACAACACAGCTACTTTAAGTTTGGTGAAAAGAGAACATTATTTTGAAAGGCAAAGGAATTATTACAGTTTTTCGAAAAAATCTCAACTTGTCCTTTTTAATTGTAGTAAGGGAGCTAAATAGATTATTATTTTCTAAAAGAAATACTATTTCAAAGTAAAGTCTTGTAAGAGGATTCAAATCAAAGTATGCAAAATAATAAATTTATGGGTATAGGAATGAACAATTCTCAAACAGTAACAATAGGTCAAGTATTATGCAGCACATATCATATACATCATCTAACAAAAACTCAAGTTGCACAATATCCTTCACTTAATTTAAAAGTGTTTACTAAGGCTTAGTGAGGTTAGGGTAACTGTCCAAGTAACAGACTGTGAAACCAAACCAAGGTCTAACCCAAAGTTCTTTAGCTATCTGAAGCTTTATTGCATGACATATTGCATGTCACAATTAACTTTCCTATCGAGTAATAACTTAACCTGAACTTCAGGAGTTTTTTTTAAAGATTGATTTCCTTCCTTCCTTCCTTTCTTTATTTGAGAGAGAACATGCATGTGTATGCTTGAGAAGGGGGAGAAGCAGACTCCCGCTGAGTAAGGAGCCTGACATGAGGCTTGTTCCCAGGACACCTGAGCCAAAGACAGATGCTTAATCAACTGAGCCACCCAGGCACCCCTCAACTTCAGTTTTTATCACAAATTTGGAATTCATGGGCATAGAATAAATGAATTATCTCCATTTTTCTCTCTCTCCCAGTTTTCCTGTTCTTCTAATTTTCTCCCATTTAAAACACAAAAGACTGAAAAGAATACAGTTCAACCATAAATTAATATTTTTTCTGGAAAAAAAATTTTAAAAAACACAGTGAGCTATTTTTTAAAATATGTTTTATTCCACATACATTACTAATTTTCATGAAAAAGACTGTGTTTGGGGTGCCTGGGTGGCTCAGTCAGTGAAGCGTCTATCTGCCTTTGGCTCAGGTCAGGATCCCAGGATCCTGGGATTGAGCCCCGCATGGGTTCCCTGCTCCCCTGCTCAGCAGAGAGCCTGCTTCTCCCTTTCCCTTTGCTGCTCCCCCTGCTTGTGTTCCCTCTCTTGCTGTCTCTCTCTGTCAAATAAATAAATAAAATCTTAAAAAAAAAAAAAAGACTTTGTTTAAAGGTACATTAGTTATTATACAGATAATAAGACCTTTGTTATGGCATCAGATTATAGAAACAGTCAAGTTTCCACATTCTCCCTGAAGGGACTTTGTGTGTACTTTTGTTCTGCAGTAGGAGAAAGGAGAAAGAATTATCAAATATTTGAAATATTTAAGAGTACTCAACTCTCAAAAATCAATGCTTCTAAAATGCACTGCCTTAGTAACAAATGGATGGCCTCTAGGTCCAATCCAAAGCACAGAGATGGGAACTGAAGCTCAAAATGAAAAAGATATATTTGGTGGGAAAGGTCTGAGTGACTTAAATGGTGACAACTTATCACCAGCTGAGGTCCCCTAAGCATTGACACTGTAGTGACATCACCATAACTAACAGCTTGGTTAAGGAACTGGTTAGTACCAGAATGTCATTTCAGCTTTGATCACCTGAAAGTACCAAATAAAGAATCAGAAAGAGAAATGAAAAAGTTTTTCCCATAGAAGTTCTTAATTAACCCGTTCCTTCTCATCTGTTTTTCCCCTTAAAACTCTATCTGAGCCAGGGATATACTGTTACACCATAAAGTAAAGAGGCACTAGAACAATGATGACAGATCAAAAGGCCATTAAAGCCATCATGATGGGGCTTCCCCTGGTCAAACCTGGAAGAATTTACACATCAAAATAAATAATGGTAGTAATGAATTATAGTCCAATGAATAAAAAAGAAATTCATTTCTCCAAATTTATATAACTAAAAAGATTAGGGGAGATTAAAAACCTACATACATGTGTACATACACGGGAATGAAAAGCTCTTCCTTATTAAAAAAATGTCAAACAATGAAAGTAGAAAGAATGGTGACATTTAAAAATTAATATAACACAGCCATAACTCTACTAATTCAGACAAAAAAAGATAAAACACAAGTCAAAATGTGGTAACAGGATAAATACACAATTTCATTGTATCTGGCCACAAATTACTTAATAATTACAAGGATAGAAAACAAAGGTCACAGTTAACAAGTACTTATTAATTTACAGTGAAGAAATCTGACAGAACACCACCTCAAACAAGTGATCAACAATGTTAAGATCATTGACATAGAAAATATAGGCCTCCTGGTTTGATATACTGAGAAAGACACAACATTATATCTATGTATTTATAGTATTACTATAAAATGCATAACTTAAATCTAGTCATGAGGAGACTATCTAAAATTGAGGGACATTATATAAACCATAAGGCCTGAACTCATTCAAAATGTCAATGTAAAGAAAGAAAAAAAAAAAAGGCTACGGAACACTTCTAGATTTAAAGAGACATGAAAACTAAAATATATGATCATGGATTGGATCCTAGTGGAAAGGGGTTTAAGATATCAAGGACATAACTGGGACACTGATGACCTCTCAGCTGAACTACGGATTAGATAACAGCATTTTATCAATGTTAGATCTCGTAATTCTCATAATTACACAGTGCTTACATGACTGGATACCCTTGACCTTAGGAAATGTATACCTAAACACTTAGGAAAAGAACAATCTCAAGTATGCAATGACTCTTGAGTGGCTCAGGAAATAAATTTAAAATACACATGTTAGGAGTAAAAGGGCAAGCAATCACACAAACCAAAAAGCAAACCAGGTAAAAGAAAAACTAACTGGTCAATCTGTGTAAAGGATATATGAAGTCCCTTGTGCTATTCCTAAAACTTCCCTAAAGTTAAAAATTGTATCATTATAAAAGGAAGGAGATTTATATAATTTTATCTGCATAAAATTGTACATGAAAAGCATTCTGAGAATTACAGGAAAACCTAGGAATACCGAGCACTACACTTGAGTGTCTCAAGACAACCGTGATGCTATTTTCCTTCTCTTACCTTTCTAACAGATTGTGAATTGCTTTGAAGAGCAGTGTCCGACATTCATAGGAAAGGCCATTTTCCCAGAGTCCTTCTTCCACAACTGAAAAAAGCAAAACAAAACAAAAAACTGAACCAATAAGAAAGGTGTCCAAATAAAAATTAACTTTCAAAACATTTTCTAAAGCCAAGTTAATGCATTCACTGATATGAATTATCTTGCGCTGAAACTGAGAAAGAAAGTTAAATACTTGCCCAACATCATAAAATACCTATGTACAGAAGGAAATCACATGTTTCAATTTTAAAGTCTTCAGAATATAAGCATAGTAAAACCCCTCTCCGGTAAAAGTCTTTCCAACTCAATTCTTCAAAATTTGAATTCATTTGAAATTCTCAAATTAATCTTTCTACCTAACAGTGCCACAAAGACAAATTTTGTTAGAATTCTATTTAAAGATAACAAAATGTCACAAACTAATGCTAAGGTTAGCCTCTGTGTTTTTAGAGGAAAAACCAAAAGGAGAATATATTCAAAGATGTTAGTTATTCAAATCTCCTTCAATGTTCTAAAGGCAGTATCTCTATAGGATTTTAACGACATGATTTTAGGGGCTATGCCAAGAAACAAAATCAAATTTATTTCCTAAATTTGTAATTTCATTAATGATTGACATTTTGGGAAATACCGTATTTGCCTTGGAAATATAACATAACACTGAGCCACATGTAACTCTAACACCAAGAGAATCAACAGACTAACAATGTCCTATGCATTCCTAACATTCTTTTCATATATAAAAGGATGTAAAACACCCTAGAGAAGACAGCTAATTTCCTTTTAAATTATATTAGTTCAGTTCAAGATAGCAAAAAATTGGAAGGATGGAAACGACATTTGCAGAAGAAAATTCTCTCTCCCTTTTACTTGTTATCTTGACAAAAGCACTCACCAGAAAAAATTCTGACAGAGAATTAAAACACATGTTAAATCCACGATGCATCTGTAATGCTTTTACCACACCAACAGACATCTCAAAATGCATCTCTATATTCTCTAATAACATAGAATCAGAAAAAGTGTATTTACATTCATGAGTTTTATCTATAGGACTTTTTTTATAATGATAAAACTGGATAATTTTATTCTTGGTATGTCGGATAAGGTTCTTTATTTTCCTGCCTATATGGCTAACCATGATTTACCAAATTTTCCCAAAGCAACCTCTGTCAGAAACACTTACTTATCACTAAAGAAATGAAAATAAAGTACAGCAAATAAACAAACATTGCTGCTAGCAACAGACTGCCTCTGTTCAAGACAAAACAACCAAGTTTTCTACAATCCACTGATGGTGTCAGGAATCTGTGTTCTCACACATTTATCTTCTAGGAAGAGCTTTTCCTGGGTAAGAAAGAGAGCTAACATTTCAAGAAAATGAACACCCCATATTAATTTGCTTTTTCTTCCTAATGTGTCTCACTGACAGTAAGACACCATCAATTTTAAGAAGCACAATTTTTTATACATCACTGAAGGTGAAGGGTTCTGTATAAGTAAGCTGCCAATTAAACTGTAACATGGCTCTTATCACTTATGATTTTTAATTTGCAATTATTTAAAGAGCCTTTATATTTATTGACTTTTTTTTTAAATTTATTTATTTATTTTAGAGGGAGAGAAAGGAACCCAGGGGTAGGGACAGAGAGAGAGGGAGAGAGAAGCAGAGAAGCAGATTTCCTGCTAAGCACAGGGCCCAATCCTGAAATCATGACCTGAGCCAAAGCCAGGAGTGGGAGGCTTAACTGACTGAGCCATCCAGGCGCCTTATTGACATGTTTTTCAAGTATCATTATTGTACATACATAAAACAGATAATATAAGCCCCCCCCCCCCGAAAAAGGTTAAAACTTCCTAAAAATTCGTCAACATTCAGTGTGTGACTCTTCTGAACCACTCTGTGACTCAGTCACTGGTGTCAGTGTTTTTTCTACATAACAGTCTTTTGTGTCATAAAGAGTCCTGGTGATATAGCATTTGTGAAGAGTACCACTCTTCTTTCCAAGATTTGTTTTCCAAGTTGGTGACACCTATTCTGCATGTTTTTTTTTTTTTCCCAAAGATTTTATTTATTTGTCAGAGAGATAGAGAGAGAGAGCACAGGCAGACAGAGTGGCAGGCAGAAGCAGAGGGAGAAGCAGGCTCCCCGCAGAGCAAGGAGCCCGATGTGGGACTCGATCCCAGGACGCTGGGATCATGACCTGAGCCAAAGGCAGCCGCTTAACCGACTGAGCCACTCAGGCGTCCCTGCATGTTTTCTTTTAATAAAAAAAAATAATAATAATAATAACTAAAATCTTCAAACACACTTTAAATAACAGCACCAATAAATTTCTAAACCAAATTATCAACATTGTGTCATCTGCTTCAACCACCCTGTTTTTTTTTCTTTTTGTTTTGATATACTTTAAAGTACGTACTTTGGTATACACCAAATCAGAATCCAAACAAGGTCTGTCAGTGGCCTCTCATGTCACATCTCTTAAGTCTCCTTCATCTGCAACAGCTCATCTTTTTTTTTGAACATGTCATTAACTTATTGACAAAACCAGTTACGTATCTTATAGAATACTTCATATTCAAGTGTTATTGCTTCCTCATGATGTATTTTTTTAATGTTGGTGCTACTCTGACCTTACTGAAATACGTCAAATTCTCAAACAGCCATAACTCTCTATTTCTTCCTCTAATGGTCCTGGAATACTCTATCTGAAATGTTTAAGTGTTACAGCTGTCCAATCATGCAATGTGGAATACTAAACAAGCTTGAGCAATGCCAACTACAATTTTTAGATACCAGTATAATTTTATCATGATTTCAACAATTTAAAAACAGACTGTAGAACTCATTTTTTTCCTTCAAAAAAATTCTTAAAAGAACAATAAAAAAAACCACTACAACTAACACCATATTTAATGTTAAAAGACTATTTTCCCCCTAATATCAAGAACAAGGCAAGGATGTCTGCTCTTACCACTCCTATTCCAATTCGATGGAGATGTCAGCCAATACAGTAAGGCAAGAAAAAAAAAAAGTACCAGGCATACTAATTGGAAAAGAAGACATAAAACATCCTCGTTCACAGATGACATGACTATTAGAAAATCCCACAGAATCAACATTAAAAAAAAGCTAGTAGATCTAAAAATCAGTAGATCTAAACAAAGAATACTAAAATCAACAGAAACAAAAAGAAATCATATTCCTATAAACTATAATGAATAAGAAATTACATTTTTTTGAGATTTTCATTTATAGTAGCACCAAAACCCATAAAGTCCTTGGATATAAAACTTAAAATTTAGATCTTTTAAGATATAAATTTTTTAAGTGATAAACTGTGATAATGATAAATGAAATCAAAGAGATATAAATAAATGCAGAAGTACATATTGGTCACAGACAAAAAAAGTTATTATTGCCAAGATGTCAATTCTTCTAAAATGAATCTATAGCGTCAACTCAATTACAACCACGAATCTCTGCAGGATTTTCTACAGAAAGAGAAAAACTGCATTTATATGACAAAGCAAAGGAACTAGAATACCCAAAGTAATGTGGTAAAAGGAAAATATAGCTAGGAGACTTACATCATCTGATTTCCAGATTTACTACAGAACCAGAATTGACAAGATAGTGTGGTACTAGAAATAGGATAGATCTACACATCAACAGAATAGAATAGAGAGTCCACAAACAGACCCATAAACATATGGTCAATAGACATCCAAAAAAAGATACAAAGGTAATTCCGTGGAGAAAGAATCAGTCTTTTCAACAAATGCTGAAATAAATGAACATCTCTATGCAAAAAACCAACCAACCAACAAACAAACAAACTTCAACCCATAGGTCAAGCCATATAGAAAAATGCAACCCCAAAATGCTAAACCTGAAACTATGAAACTTCAAAAACGTAAGAGAAACTTTATATAGGCTTAGATTAGCAAAAAATTTCAGATATAACACCTAAAGCATGATCCATAATGAAAAATTGTTCAATAGGGTTTCATCAAAATGAAGAACTCTGCTCTTCAAAAAAACATGGAAAAGTTATGTTCAGCTATGCAAAAGACAAGCCAAAGATGAGAAATAAAGCAGTTACAAATCACACATCTGATGAGAACTTGTATTTACAATATGATACTCTACTTTAAAAATCTCAAAACTCAACACCAAGGAGAAAAAAACCATTTTAGATAACGGACAATAGATTCGAACAAACACTTCACCAAAGACGACTCATAAATGGCAAATAAAAACATGA
Source organism: Mellivora capensis (assembly GCA_004024625.1). NCBI lineage: Eukaryota > Metazoa > Chordata > Mammalia > Carnivora > Mustelidae > Mellivora > Mellivora capensis. The sequence goes on from PISX010000508.1 coordinate 230,964, forward strand.
AGAGATGCTCAAAACATCACCAGTCATTAAGGAGATGCAAATTAAAATCACAGTATCATCCACCAGAATGGCTTAAAAGGAAAACTGAAAATACTAAGTGCTAGTGAGCACAGAGTAATTGTAATGGTCATGTACTGCTGACAGGAATGCAAAAATAGTACAGCCATTTTTGAACAGCTGACTTTGGCAATTTTTTCTGAAGTTAAACATATACTTGCTATGCAGCCCAGAAATATCCACCCTGTGTGTGTGTATATGTGTGTGTGTGTGTGTGTATTCAAGTAGAATAAGAACTTATGTCCACATGAAAAACTATACCAAATATTTATAGCGGGTTTGCTGTTTTTCCAAAAATGCCAGTAACTGGAAACCACCCAAAAAGTCCCCCAACTGGGGAAAGAACAAACAGTAGACAATCCATACACTGGGATACTATTCAGAAATAAAAGGCTCCTGGGTAGCTCCATACTTAAGTACCCAGCTTTTGATTTCAGCTCAGGTCATGATGTTAGGGTCCTGGGATCAGCCCTGCATAGGGCTCTGTGCTGGGCAGGGAGTGGGCTTGAAGATTCTCTCTCTCCCTCTCCCTCTGGCTCACAAGCCCATGAGTTCTTTCCCTCTCTCAAATAAATAAATCAAAGAAAGGAAATGAAAGGGAAAGGAAAAGAAAGAATGGGAGAGAGAGAGAGAGAAAGGAAAGGAGGGAGGGTCAGAGGGGTAGGAAGGAAGGAAGGAAGGGGAGGGAGGGAGGGAAAGAAAGAAAGAAAGAAAGAAACAAACAAACAAACAAACAAACAAACAAACAGAGGAAGGAAGAAAGAAGTTAAAGGAACTGATATACTCAAAACATGGATGAATGTCATGCTAAGTGAAAAAAGCCATCATACTCAAAAAGCCACATGCTTTATGATTCATTCCTATGGCATTCTCACAAAGGCAAATTTAAGGTAAAATGAATGTTTAATGGATTCCCATTCCCATCCCTGGAATAGGAGTGGTTGATAACAAAGAGACATGGGAAATCTGGGGAATCATGGAACTGTTCTACATCTTGATTCTCTCAAAAATCAAAATGGTTATACGTAACCATGTATATTTGGTAAAACTTATAGACTAAAAACAGTAAAACTTAAAATCTTTTACTGCTCTACATAAACTCATTTTACTATTAGACACAGCTTCTGAACCTATGCCATTATGAATATACTTACTGATTTCTTTATATTTTTAGTGTTGAAAATGTGAACAGGATATGAATCAGAAGAACTCCTACTCTAAATCTACGTATCCTGAACATGAGTGTTTTTATCCAAACAATATGATTTATTTGGTTAAGCCTCATTCACAAATTATTAAAAGCAAAAAAAACAAAACACAAAAAAAACACCAGTTTCACCCACAAGAGACTACAGACTAGAGTCTAGAGTGGTCCACCTATACAATACAATATACTACACTGGGGCTCCTGGGTGGCTCAGTCGTTAAGCATCTGCCTTCGGCTCTGGTCATAGTCCCAGGATCCTGGGATCGAGCCCCCACATCCGGTTCTCTGCTCGTGGGGAGTCTGCTTCTCCCTCTCTCACTCCTCCTGCTTAGGTTCCTGCTCTGGCTATCTCTCTGTCAAATAAATAAATAAAATCTTAAGAAAAAATACACTATACTTTAAGTTGCATTAAGTACTTCATATCAAGTACTGCAAATAATACAAAGAGAACAAAAATTTCTCTAAAACATTTCTCAAAAAATTCTTAAATACTGAAAGTTTGAAAAATATCCTTATTAATATACTTTTTATATGGTAATTCTCATATTTTCCTTTATATTCTGTAAATTTATATAAAGTTTAGGCACCAATTAAATAGAACACTGGGAAGAAAGAAGTAACACAAAGTAGAACAAATCTGACTACATTAAGCTCTTGTTTAAGTTTACTAAGGCTTAAGAAACAACAGAAAATTACAAATTATCCTATAAGCTAACCAGTAAAATTTAAAATGTAAGTCCGCAGAGGTAATTTACAAGGGCACAGTATTTGGATTTCAAATGAACACCTAAATTTCATCTTACATATTAAAGATTCAAGAGCAGTCAATAATTTATTAGAAGTCAACAACTGTAATCAAGGATAACCCCTTTACTAAATAGTATCAATTAGGCCATGCATTTTAAGGATAATGCATTAGTTTGCTACTCTTTTAACTTACTGTTTTTAAACACCAAGCATACTTGTGGAAAGGAACAAAAGACCAAGCTTTATTATCCACTTCATGTGCAAAATTTCCAGAAATAAAAGAGCAGTGGATTTTCAATGAATCTCTAAAATGCTAACATAAGTTTAAATCTAGAACAGCATTTTTGGAATCTAATAGATATTTGGCCAACACACACTGGCCCACAGTTCTTGGCTATATTATGCCTCAAGCACCAGGCTAGAAATTAGGAATGCTCTCAAAAAAACGAATATAGATTTTGAAAACCACTGTAAGGCAACAACAACTTTAAATCCTTTGCAGTACAGCTATCAAACATTTTTTAAAAATAAAAAAATAGAAGCCTTTTATTTTAAAATAAGAGTAAGATAAAATAACTATCAAGGTTGATTTTCTACCTAGGAAACAATCTTTACCAATTTCTGAGGCTTTCTTCTATGTACTAAGCTTTGAATGGCGCACTACCCATAAATGGGGGAGTGGGGAGAACTTTTTCACCACAGTGCCATGATACAAAGTGAAGGACATATGGCATTTAGCCACTCAGTATTTGACTTCTTCCTATCACTGGGAATTGCCTATTTCATACGTTCTGATGGGTGTCAAATATGGTCACCCCTAGTAGGAGCTGAAAACATATGCTCTCTTCCATCCTCTCCAGCAATATGGACTAGGACATATATGCTAAAGTCCACTAGATGCTCCTGTACCACACCTTTGACTCTGGATCTAGTGACAGAAAAGAGTAGACATAGATATTTCTGTCACCACTGGAAATAGAAGCTGTAAGATCAAGTTTCTGGTGCTAAAGTACCAGAGGTACTGCGGCATCTAGTGCCCAGTGATGACAGCACTACTATTCTCTTCAAACCAGTTCTGCAGCACTGATTCTAAGATGGACAAATAGTTCTGTGAACACTCAATATTCTTTTAATCAACTCCTTTTCTTAGCTTGCAACTAAGAATTCTGACCAATACAGTTTATTCTAATCTCCAACTTATAAATAAGAAAACTAAGGCTTACAGATCTTAAACTTGCCCAAGGTCACACAACTAATAAATCCAAGAATCTAGAGTCATATATAGCTATATTCAGAAGCTAACAGGATCAAATGTATTTTGTATCTACTTTTTATAAATACTAAATAAAACTATACCATTATATGGTATATATGGTATCCCATATATACCAAATATACTATATATACTATATATATGTATATATGGTATACCATATATACCAAAATACTATAATAAAAACTATACCATTAATTAAACTCCACAAGGGGAAGCAATTTATTTTCATAGCTGCAGTGACTAGAATATATCAGATATCCGTAAACATGTGTTTTGAGTTGACCTAATATTATATGTGCACATACCTTTCAAACTTCATTGGATTTAGTTTCAATCTAAAATCTCCTTATATCCAGTTAAGAGGACTCAGTGGCAAGGATGAGATTCAAGTCCAAGTTTTCTGACACTAACAACCATGCTCCTCGCACTATACCACACTTCTCCATAGGGTTAGTTTTACGTTAACCCATCCCATCTACCTCTTTTATTCTTAAAGCTAGCTACAAAGGCAATCTTCAACACTGAAGTCAACTTTCCCTTTGGATCCACAATTTGCACTTTAAGTTAATGTTTCCTAAATAGCTGCAAGTAATTTTTTCAAAGCTAAAACAAAACTGAAATTGCTTCTGTAATCTATACAATTCCATGAGAAAATCGTATTTTAGTTTTAAACTTTTTTCTGAGATACCTTCCTCCCAAAGTGAAATTTAAACTAACATTCCATTTGCTTGATATTTAGATTCTTCAGACAGTAAGGGGGACTTGGGGGAGAGACATGGACCAGGTACTAGTTGTCTAAATTAAGTTTCTGTAAATGAAGGGAGATGCATTCAGTACTTAATTCTCTATCTCCCTTCCAAGGTGGACTGAGAAGAAAAGCAACCACCAAGAAATTTACAAGAAAGCCTGCAGGTGCTGGACCACATCTTTACGAAACCTACAATCTCCCCAGGGTATACTGTCTCTTATCTTTAAAATTTTACAATACCTTTCTAATTCTTCTGATCTTTCCAGTTTACATTTAAATACTTATTAATTCTTTAAGAACATAAAGTAGCAATAAGACTATCTCTACAGATGACTATAAATCTACTTAAATGTAATGGAAGGAGAAAGAAAAAAAAAATGTAATGGAAGAATTTTTCTAGAACTTTGTTAGTCTCAGAAAAGAAAGCACCAAAAGACCTAAAACGTGTTCTATAATAAATGAGTGGCAAGATTCAACCAAAACAAAGAATTCCTGAATTAAAACATTCTCCTGTTGTTATGTGGTCTATTATAGCCAAGCTAAAACAGAAAAACAGGACTAAGTAGTGGCACAGCTGCCTATTTACAAAGAAAAACTATTTTGGCACTAAGTTATCACATTTAAGTTGTAAAAGCTATAATCAGAATTTGTTTAAATTGCTGTTATTCAACATTTTTTAATATACCAATCCTCATAATCAAATATTTAAACTACAAAAGTACTATATAAATGTTTTTCTTTGAGCAGGAAACAGCGTTTTATAAAGGAAAATTTAGGTAGTAGTAATTATTACTTCTTAGTGCCCAAATAATTTTTCAAAATCCTCACAAATTGTAATATAACTTCTTTCAACTTTGAGAAACATGGCTCCTTGCAGAATTAATAAGCTTCTCTGAAAGAAAAACCATATAAAAGGTTCAGGAAAAAAGTCAATATGGCAAACTATCAAAGCAGCATATACTTCAATGATTTTTGCGTTTCCCAGCAGAGATTTTGGAAAGATATCCCTTCCAATTCAACCAATGAAACTGACATACTTTACTTGAAGGGGTAAAAGTGGGAGGAGGAAGAATGGAATCGGGTAGGGAGGAGCATAAAAATTGTGAAATCCTGAAGAAATTCAAGTTCATGCTTTCAGAATTTAAGTCACCCTGCCTTACACAGTTTAAAAGTAGAATTACTTTCAAAGAATACATATTTCCTCTGAGCTATGATACATATTTCTTTTTAATGTATCATATTGCTGCAACAGCTGAAATGAACGTCTAGACATCAAAAACACTTCTTACTCCCACCTACTGCTTTTTTACCTCAGGCATCAAAACTAATGAAACCTATTATCCAGAACATTGGGTTCAGTAACCACATTGGCCACTGCAAATATTGGAGGGGGGAGGGGCACTTTCTGGGATGGCACTCCTTATTCAGCCATTAAAATTATTGAAAATCAAATTTTGTTCCAAACTCCAGAAATACAAATAGATTAAAGCAAGGAAAATGAAGCAAGGAGATTACTTCTCAGGTAGATTTCAGTGACAAACTGCTAAAGATAGCACAGCTCTGAATGCAGGATTTATAACTTGCCCACTGCCTTTGTTTTCTACCTCTATCTGCAATTTATAAAGCATACAATTTTTTTCAACTGCTTTATTTTTTTAACTGCTTTAAATTGTTAAATCCCCAACTAACAATTGCGCTAAGCAGATAGCATAATGAAACATCTATCAATTTAATTTTACGGGCTGCATCAAATGAAATGCTTTAAAGATAGAGAATTTTGAAATATCTACTTTCTTAAAATTGACATGAAAAAACTGAGTAACAAAGCAGCATAATGCTACATTAATTCTGAAAATAGCATTATACCCATAAAAAATCCAATTACATACAACACGATTGATCACAGTTATGCTGCCACTGATTGCCTTGTAAAATCTATATTTAAAGTCATTAATAACTAAATGGACTTATTATTTATATCATATTCAACCTACTTCGCGCTCTGATTTCCTTGAATTACTTGTGGGTGTAGACTATTTGGTATCACTTAACAAATCTATACTGAAAATAGATTTTAACTTTCCCAATGTCAGTTAATCAATCAAGTAAGAATTAGAAGATATAGATCAAAATACCCCATTTGTTTTGACCTATTTGTAACTTTAAATAATTACTAATATTGTTAATAGTCATAGGACAGAAGTTGTGATTCAAAATTCTAATTTTTAAAAAATTTAAGTATAGTTGACACACAATATTACATTAGTTTCAAGTGTACAACATAGTGATTCAATTTCTCTATGTTGTGCTATGTTCACCACAAGTGTAGCTACCATCTGTGATTCACAATTTTAATAGTATAATGTTTTACTAAGGAATCTCTAACAGCATGAGTTCTCTGCCAGTTGCAGGATAACCAGAATTTTAATGACAGCTTCTACACAGCATTGTAGCAGTTGAGACATGACCCAAGTTAGCATTTCAATGGATCACAGGACTCCATGTAAAGCTACTAAACTTTAAATTGAAGAAGACCATAAAACTAAATTTCTAGATAAATTGAACACGACCTTCAAAAGACAATTGCCACAAAAAACAGTCGGGCTGCAATGTTTCTTTAATAGCTACACAGTGGGAAAAAAAAAATCTTGCACAATGGCTGTTACTGACTTCTAAGAACCAAACTTGCCCCCATTTGCTACTTCTTCCAGAGACTTTTTAAAAATAACTACTACTTTTTACCCTCTAAAGCTATCAATATGCTCTTAATTTTGCTATATAATATACATAAACAAAGGCTGAAGAACAGTCATCAAAATTAAGTTATCTTTGGTTGATGGATTAGCTATTTTTTTCTGTACCACTTTGTGTTTGTAATAGTTTTTTTAAATAAGGCTATTATTTATTGAACAGCTACATGCTTTAAAAAAAAAAAAAGCTACATGCTCAGAAATTACAAGATCAACATTCGTAGAACAGGAACCACAAGACAGAATTACATTTTGAGAAAGAAATCCAGATACGCAGTTCAGTTAGAACACTTAGTTTAAATCATTAATGCTACAAATAAACATTTTATAGACTTATACAGAGGCGCGCGCGCACACACACACACACACACACACACACACACACAGATTGCTACTAACATTCTGACAGGGCAAGTCCCCAAATTGCCTTTTACACTAAAGCTCAAACAGTTGTCTGTCACTGCTATTACAGTGAGTAATTCTTGCAGCTGTAACTGTTTGAAATGCAGCTGTCTGGTTGGCTTTCTCTCCCAACCCCCACTCACCCAGCATTTCTGCTCCTGCTACAATAATCTTAAAGAGCATTTTACAGGAGGCTTAGCCCTGGCTGAGGGCACTCTTCGGCGTGACCGGGAGAACATGGAAACACGATTCATTAGACACGCCTGGAGTGATAACAATGGTGCTGCTTCTTGCTGCCTTTCATTTCGTACATCAGGCTGAGACTAATGCATTCTCGTTACACAACAAGCACATTTACAGACAGGAAAAAACTGTAATCACCTTTGATTAAGAGACAGCATATTTTTCCTATATGAGCCGCCAGCCATACTGACATAGTAATTATTTTTTAACTGACAGGTTAAAATAGCAAATGTAGCAAAAATAACATCTGCCCAAAAAGAGAGAGAGAGAAGAAGGGGGGTGGAGGGGAGATGACTACTATGAATACTTCATACACAAAGGTTTTTCTAGACCAGGCTCCGTGCCATATCCTTGAGACCTGATGGGTACTTCGGTCTGTATTTAAGCTAGACAGTCTACGGCAAATAAGAACAGACCATTACCAAGCAATCTCATTTTACATATCCAATTCTTTGGAGGCAAAAAATACAGAATTTTTTTTTGTCATCTTAACTGTAATTATTATCGACCTACCTTCCTTCCATTCCTTTCACCATAAAACTACAGAATTCAACAGCAATGTTACTCTCTTCTCTTTTTCCATCATCCCACCTCTACTACAAAATAATTTGTTTCCCTTTACATAAAGCACTAGGACAAAACAAAAAGTCTGCTTTATCTTTTAAGTAACAGTTTAAAAAAAAAAAAACAAATGTATTATTAAAAATAGGAAAGCAGAATAATAATTTTGTATCTTTTTATCATATCCCCAGCTCATCAATCATTGTACCTGGCAAAGGTTTGAATTATAGATATAAAAAGCCTTTAATTTAAAGGGAAAAAAGTCATAAGCCACATTATAGTGAAACGTAAAGTCAATTTTCTTACAGGATTTTGAAAAGTAAATCACTTCTCCACATTCCCACACAACTGCAGTCTTTTGTGGGTTTATGCATATAGGTTGCTGGGTTATTGTTTATGAGGTGGTTAACAGAAGAAATACATATTAACCAGGAATTGAAAGATTACAGTTAAACCAAATTACTGGAAAGTATTTTCTCCAGGTTAGTAGATCCTGTATAATTATTTTTTTAAAATGGTTAGTCTCTTTCTTAAGCTTTCTATAACACTACTCTATTTTACAATTAAGAATGTGCTAAAAAACTAGCAAAACAGTATTTGTGAAAATCTGTAACTAAAGAAACAAAAATTTAAAAAGAGGAAAAGTTATGTGTGGTTCATAAAATTTTGAGAACTAAAATAGCTTTTAAAAAGAAATTACATAGCACGAATGAATTTCTGTAAAACAGCAAAATGCTTGAGCAATTTTTAGCTGCTGGATTTTAGAGTTTTCTGATCTGTGGTACCACACCAGGTTAGAAAGTAGGAAATCTGTAACCTATCTTTAATGTGTGTGTAAGTGGGTCACTGAGCTCTGATGTGCATTTAGAATCACACAAGTTTAAAATTTTTATCATCTGGAATAAAATAAGTTATTACAGAGGATAACATCTATAATATTTCTATGCTGTAAGTGTCCAAGTCTCCTTTGTCATGACTCCCCCCAAACTAATCAAATCACTTCTATGACTGTTCCCTGCCTGTCTTCTGTCCAGGAGATATAAAATTAATCATTATCAAACATGTCACTACAAAAAAATTTTTTATTAAAAAAATTCAACTTAATTGAATTCTTAGTAATGAGAACATTTTGCATTAACAAACGACTTGGTTTACATACGAATTTCCATTATATTAACCTGGTTCTTAGAAGAATCTTAAAAGCCAGAATGCACAAATCTCCCCTCAAGTCTTCAAAATTAATTTATGCTTTTTTAATTCAAAAACAACCTATTGGAAAGCAATAAAAGCTTTTCAAAACTTTAAATTGAAACATATCCAGGAAAAAGCTGTCTTTATCCAAAACTTTTAACAAGCTAAGCAGTCTCCAACTCATAAGCAAACAGTTCATAAATGACCTAAATACTCCAACATGGCCAACATTTTCACTTTATGTAGGTGGTTCAACACTACAAGACTGCTTTAAAGTAATGATTCAATTATGAAATCTGAATGTTCTTTGGGAAATGAAGATCAGTTATTTATACAGTGGTATGAATGAGTTCAATCCAATTTTCTTTCTAAACTTGGCCAGAATTACATTTTGACTAGAGGGTGAAGTGACCTATAATTTTGGATAAGGAACTATCTGGGGCGGGGAAGGGCTAGGGAGGTTCAATACCACACCCAGCAGTGGTTTTCTCCCTGGGGTCTTAGGAGCATTATGTCCTATGGAAGAGTCCCGACCAGTCTCTGGCCCTTTCCAAAATCTCTACATGTTAGTAAGTGTTGCTGCAGTTTTTATCCATTGTAAATAATGAAATTCTACAGAGGCGTCATTTGAAAACATAAACAAATACGATGAATTTGCAAAGAAGACAGAACTTGCAAACCACTCATAAAAAGGAGTAAAGAGAACCAGAAGCCCAGAAAGCCTGGGTCACTCTGCTAACAATTCCCTGGCTCTGCTGCTTCTTTCATAGTTCTTCTCTACTTTCTCTGTTCTTTCCAGCTCTCAACCTGCAGAATTCTAATGTAGTGCACTAGAACGTGGGAAAGCCTTCCAAGATAGATTGTGAAAATTTCAAATATTCATAGAATCAACTCCTAGCCAAGCTACTCTTTCTCATCACAAAACCCAGATTAACACTAGAATTAAGCATTACAGGTAAAATCAGCTTTTTACAAGTTAGCCTTAGAATTTACCCACCAGTTAAGCATAGGTTTTTCCTAGGGGGAAAAAATACATATTTTCCAAATAATTAACTTTTAAATTACCTTTTGGAGCACTCAATATTAATACTTACTTTGTCAACTGGTGTCTGCCTGTCCTTTCCACAATTTAAAAAACAGCTATTAAACAGTGTAACAATGAAAAGCTACTTTAATTAGCATTTGCCACTTAAGGGAAAAGGAGAGAGATCTGATAGTAAAGGAGTAACTCAGGAAGCCTCTGTGGTGCCTGTAATATTTCTTGGGAGCTATACATAAGATTGCTGTAAAATAATTATTTTGTATGCAATTCTCTATTGCAGCTCACAATTTTAAAGCCTGTTTTTAACTATGTTTCAAAAACAAAAACTACATATGGAATAAAATGAAGTTAAAAGTTCAATTACACATACCATGATCACTACTTTTTTTTTCCCTGACCACAACTTTTAAGATGCATGTTCAAATATCTTGTAATGGAATAAACAAAAATTATAATTGCTATAAATTTTTATCCAAGCTTTCCAAATAACATTTTAAATATATGTATACAGCCTTAGAATGACAATGAATAACCTAATTAAAATTTGCATATTTTCAAAAACAATATTACCCCTAACAATGACTTAGCAACTTAAATGTTTATCAGATAATAAAGAAAACAGCCTTAAGACAAAATGCAGTGAACATGAAGCAAATGTTGTTTGGACAGAAGATACACAGATTAACACCCTGTAAAGTACAGATATCATACTTCGAGTTCCTTTTACACTTCAGCTTCTTCAAGAAGCAAAAGCTTGTTAACAGTTTACACTGCTTTCACTCCCAGCACCCTGAGACCACTCTCCATGCGAGAGCCAAAGGGATCTTTTCAAAACTTAAATCAAGCCATAGCATTTTTCTGCTGAAAATTCCACTCCAAGGGCTTCAAACTGCATTAATAACCTATTTAAGGTCCTTACCATGGCCTACCACAAGGTCCCACCTGATCACATCACCAGCAATCTCTTCCATCCCCTACTGGTTTTCCAGTTTCAACAGCACTGGCTATCTGTCTCTTTCTCCGACAGAGTGAGCTCAAGGTCTTCACCCTTACTTTTCCCCTTTGTGTGGCTGGCATATTCTCAGGTCTCAACTCTAAGGTCATCTTCCAGTGGCTTTCCCTAACTACTCCTGTATCTGAAGTAACCCATTCCCAGCCGTTCACTTTCTCATCAGCTGCTTTGTACCACATGACCATGAGAAGTTCTCCATACACACACACACACACACACACACACACACACACACAAGAAAGGCCATCACTTCACTCACACACAAGAATGCCGCCACCTCCGTGCACACAAGGGCGATGTCAACGCTTACTTACGATGTGTGCTTACTATACTGCATAGATCCTTCCACAAAGAAAAACACCGTGACCTCAAGGAAGTGGAGCAAAAGACAACCTATTACCCAAAGACAACTTAATGTTACCAACTTTTCGGACACGAATATTATACATGACGAGGTAGCATGGTATTAGGTATGAGTCTAGGAATTTTGACACATTATATAAAATAGGAAAACAGACTCTTTCTATAAAAGGCTTAGCTTTTTTCCTACTTATGATTTAAGGAACATTGTACACATTCTCAGAGTTGTGATTTTATTGTTTCCCTGGAAACCAAACAGGATCATAATTAAAGCACAAAAACATTTCTATAGAAACATGTATAAATGAAAGATGTGAAGAAAATATCTTACTTGAACCTATGATAATTAGCAAGATTACAATGAATAATGAAAAGGATTCTTGATGGTAAAATCAAGAAAATTATATTACACTTAAACACTTCACAATAATGACAATAAACTATCACAATTTAAAGCAGTTACTAGTGAGTATCCTACCAGTTTTGTGTTAAAATCAGACAGTTCTAAATTACAAAATTTCTATCCTAATAAGCAGAAATTAGAATATCCTAACATTCAGACATAGAGCTCTTTGTCTTTTCTAGGCATAACTGATTTTAGTTATCAACTTTATAGATTATGACTATTATTACTTAGGAGGCCTCTGAATTCACAATGTCCTCTAATTTCTAATGACTGTCATGTTCAATAAATTTGGAATAACAAAATAAAGTTACATAAAAATGGAGTGACATTAAAGTGTTAAATATGTATTACATGTTGATATAACTGTACGTATAATAAATGTGTTACTTGTTCCATTCTATAAAGTCCCCTTGTAATTATCTGAAGCCACATCTATGAAGGCCTGGAAGAACCTTTTATTTTTTCTCTTAGGGTCAGGAAGAGAACAATACAAAAATAAATTTTGTGGAAAACTAATGTGGAATCATTTCTGTGTATGTTCTAGCAATTTTGTATGATTTTTGTTCCCAGATTCTCAACTATTTCTGGCTTATTCACAGACATCAAATTTTTGTAATCCTTTCTCAACATTTTCTGAAAGCAAATTTATGTTTTTAATCAAGTATAACTTAAACATATGAAAATTAACGATAAATCCTCGATTTGAGAGACAATGTTTTAAAAATGTATTCCATCTATTTCTGGATAACTCAAATATTATACTCTGAGCTAGATTACTAAAAGCCCCATTTGCAGCAGAGATGCTCAAAAATGAAGGTGACTAAAGAAGAAATTGAAACACAATGACTCTTTTAAACTGACTAGACAACTATTCACTATTCATATTCATTTTTTATCCTTCAGTCTGGAAAAAGCAAGGCCCCTTCAAATTTTCAATTAGGCATATGCTGTCCTGTTTAATTTTTTCTCTAACCATTTTGCCCTTTTGAAGGTGAATTTAAATTAAGTCAAAGACATATAATACACAGACAGTAATCTGGAAGTGGATTTTTTCCGCCCCAAACCAGACATTATGCCTTGCCAAGGGAGAAAGTCTGTATAATTAAGACTATTCACAAGATAGGAAGCATTAGTACATGCCCATTTACCTCCAGGGTAGTCACCAAAACTTGAAAGCACCATTAAGCACAGCATCAATGCTTTTGTCTAAAAGATTTCAGAGACTGGAAATGATCCTGGTATCATAAATATCTATGATTTTCCAGAAAAAAAAACGGGTTTTTTAGACTCACAAGAAACTGTCTACACATTTCTTATTAACTATGAAAATCACCTCCTCTTTTGAAGGTGGTCATACTTTTGTATGTTTAAGAAAAAAAAATTCTTGGCCACATTGGAATAACATAAAAAAATGTTTTATACTTACTTTACTCTAGTCAGGTTAAGAACAACTATTTTTAAAATAAAACTCTCCAGATTGTGCAGTTTCAATTTTCCACTGCTCATTTTCTATGACAATCTGACCAAGAATTTCCCTGGGGAAAAAGGGAGATGATACTCTGAAACCTCATTCTCAGAGAAATAAATCTTCGATAACATGTCCAGTTTTCCTGGAAATATTAATAAAAAGGGAATGAAATCATAAACTGAAAGTCAGTTTTAGAAATGAGCAAGTCAAGCTTGTCAAAAGGCCAGAAAGGACTTTCTGGAAAGAATGATAAGCATCTTGGAATCTCACTACTTCTTTCACACACTGAGCTCCAATCTGCAGCCGTTTCCCTGTGAGCCAATGCACTTGATGGGTGTGATAACAGATGGATCATTGTATCTGCCAACTTCCTGTGATGTACTGTATGGGGACTGATAATTTAGTGACTACAGAAGTCCTACAACAGACAATGCAAGCAATCCTGGCATTCAGTAAGTAGCTGCATGCAGTCCTTTGACAGTCTGTAGGTGTTGAATATATGTGGATTATTGTACAATGTAAGCTCTCTGCAAGTATCTACACTACTTTCAAAAAAGAAAGAAATTAAAAACTGGGCAAACTAAGAACTAAATAGAAAACAGCAAAGAACAAGTACATCTTATCTTTAAGGTGGCGTTTGTTGTTTTTTTTTTTAAATTTAAAAACACACAAAAATATATCTCGCTCAAAGGTCTTATGACAGTTTCATGACCAGGTTACACGTACATAGCCATTATGGGCTTGGTTTTCAAACTGCACAACCTGTCAATATTGACATTTTGGGTGAAATAATTCTTTGTTGTAGGGGAGCTGTCTTGTGCATAAAAGGATGTTTAGTAGCATCCCTGGCCTCCATCCAATTAGATGCCAGGAGCACCCTACCCTCAGTGGTGACAACCAAAAAATACATCCAAACACTCCCAAATGTCCCCTGGGGGACAAAATCCCCATCCTCCCACACACCCCTAGTTGAGAATCACTGACGAAGACAGTCTAGAATTGTATTCTTCCAACTCTAATATTTACTTTGAAGTAGAGGAAGAGACTATAAGGAACTATACACAAAATAACCATATATAATCTATACAGTGTGGACCAGTTAAGCACATATTACTAAAAAGAGGAATGGCCACCTAAAAATTGAGTGAATAAATTATTTACCAATTGCACAGGAAACTAGAAAAGCAACTTCCATAAACAAACATAAGAAGTGTGCTTAATTCTCTCTTCAAGTCAGAAAAAAATTCATAGCTTTACTATAATACTGAGTACAAATGAGACCAATGATACTTCCTTAAAATCCCCATCATCAAATAAACTGCATTATGCTGGGCACTGATTTTACAGAACTGTCAACTTTAACAGATGCTTAGATATGAAACTCTCTAGGTTTTAGGTTCTAGTTAAAAAAAAATTCATATTTATGCATGTACTTATAAGTTTGTGTGCCTATATACACTCAAAATCGCAATGCAACCACATTTTAGAAATCTCAGTACCAAATTAAGTATGGCCATGTTATTTTACTTGCATATCACTGGTCTCTGCCAAATTTACTCAGGTTATTGGCCATTTCTGCAGCAACTCTAATGTAATGCTACTAAGTCAAAAGTACAAGATCTCTTTTAAGAAATTATTTTGTATTAGCACTTGTAATAAATGTCCTATAATCAAATTAAGTATGCTATTTATTCATGAAATGTGGTTCTCTTTCTCATTTCTCTCTGCCTGCTGTTTTTGCAATTGCCAATCCTGAGCTACAAGGTGGCTGAAGAGAGGAGGAAAAAATGGGGGTGGGGGGGGGAGAGTATGCAACAGTACATGCAGCAGTTACAATTCTTCAATTAGGAAAAATTAAAACTAGAAGGTTCTTGAAAACCATGAGTAAATTTCATTGGCTTATGACAATAATACAAGCATAAAGAGAAGAATCCTTGGTAACTGGACAGAAGGATCATGGGTGAAATAGCAAAGCTTCCCCCAACTAGAAGAGGCCATTAGCACTACTAAACAAAACCAGAATCAATTTCTGTTTACTCTTCTTCCTATACTTCTCTCTCTCCTTTACCACATGAGCAGCCTTTATTTTCAAATTCCCAGGGAACATCCATAAAACCTAGCACTTTATCCTGCAATATTCATCCTCTCAGTCAAAAATGCCCAAAGTCCAATCCTGGCCTCCCTCTCCTGCCTGCAGGACTCCTAATGCAAAGGCTCAACCTAAACAAGAGTGGAAATAGAAAGTTCTAACAATCTGAAAACTGCCTACATGTGAAGAAGAGCTAGACCAACAAGACTGACTGTAGGTCAAGCTGGTACAACAACTCAAGCTCTGCTCAAACACTGGCCTTAAGAGCTTCCAGGACCACTTGACTGGTCTAATTAGAGATCTCTGGATATAGACATACAAGCTCTGTAGGCCATAGCTCACCCCATTTGGCTGACAGGATGAAAACCATGAGTAAATTTCATTTAACCCAGCCCTCACGCCTAGAGTCAGACAGAGGAGTAAAGAAGCCTCCAGAAGATTCTAGCATCTAGCCATACAACTGTAGAAGTTTACCCCACTGAGGCCTCAGACATCATGGTGCAGAGACAAACTACATCTACTATGCCCTGTCTAAATTTTTGGACTAGAGAATACGTGAGCATACTAAAATAGTTCTCAGGTACACTACTGAGTTAGGTGTGGTTACACAGCAATACCTAAGTGAACAAAGTGGTAAGGGGACAACCACTACAGGGAGGTAGAATTTTTCTGAGACCCCATGCTATCAAATAGCCAGGTTCATTAGGATGTGAGAAAAAAAAGCTGGCCAAAAAGGGAGAACAACAGGTACAAGCCCTTAAAGCAGGAAGGAGCTTAGAGCTAGAGTCTTGTTGGTCTAGCTCTAGGTGGTAAGTCATTCAAATGGTAAAGGCTAGATGATTCAGAGTTCAGTTGCACCTCTATGAGTTATTTAAAAATTATTTTCAGTATAAAAGGTAGCTGCTGTAATTCTTTAAGTTGGACAGTTTTTCAACGATCTCTTTGGTGGCTGTGTGTTTCTAGATGTTAACTGAGGAAACTGAACTAAATGCTATGGTTCCTTTAGATCTACCATGCAAAGACTCAGTGTTTTTCAAATCGAGTCTCTAGAAAATCCTTAAGCGCTCCACAATACAAATAATCTTTTATTTTCACAAAGTTAAGTAATCTTTTAAAACTAGTAAATATTTGAATCATCAGAATAAATGCCTCTTAACTAAATGCCACCACACAATTTCAGTGCGCAAGCATTTACATGTATTCCCCCACCACAAGCTAAAGAGAAAAGAACACCAACTCGGTCTATATATGATGCATTCATGCCAAATGAAGTTGCAGAAAACTGCAAAGGGAAGTTTTAGAGCAGTTCAAAACAGGAGAAAGTGGCTGAAGAACTAAAGAAGTGGTTGAAGAAAGGAGTCATCACACCTTTCCCAGTAGAACAAGCAAACCAAAATTAAGCAGATTCGTTTCAAAGCAGACAGTACCAAATTCTTGCCAGGAACAAAAAGTTACAATCAAGTAAACATCAGGTAGCATAAAATGCCATGCTGTTAATCTGCATTTTTATTGGTTATATAGTTTGGATAGTTACATTTAACCTATAAAATTATTTCAGTTTTATATGCTCTAAACAGGTCTTTATTCCAAATTAGTGGTGTCCAACTCTCTAAAATCAGAATAAGATGTTTTCATTAACAATGATGAATATAAATTGGTGACTTTTACATCATATATAACACATATTAATTATATGCACATTTTCATCAACATTTTATTTTCCAGAGTAAACTTAGGATCCCAAATGACCTACATCATTTATTTTAAGTTAGCGTAATAGAAGATAACCAAGGTGAATCATCAAGAGTAAAAATTAAGTAATCAAAAGTAATTTTGAAATAACTGTGTTTTTAGGAATAGTCCTCTCCTGCCAACTTCTGTCTTCACTTTGGCTAAATCTTTGTTATGCTTCAAAGCCTAATTCAAGTATCACCTCTCTTTATGAACATCCCAGACTGATCCAGCCCAAATTCCTGTGAGTACCCTAAACTCCCAGATATTGTCTACACCATTTCTAGGCATGCCGCCTGACACTGTTAGCTATTTTGTGCATTCCTGTCGCCAAGACAGCTGATCATAACCCGACAGTCATGGCAGTGGCGGAAGGGTGATGATGCCCACAACGGCAACAGCTTTCGTTTACTGAGTGATCGATCATATCTGTTCTAAGCACAAAATCCACTCTCCATAACAATCTCCATTTTAAAGATAAAGAAAATGAGGTCATAGGAATTATGTAATTTTCTCAAGGCCACTAAGCTAACAAATGACCAAAAATTCAAAAAATGGGGTCTGTTTTGTGACAGTAGTATTAAAGCATGGCACTTTAAAACCTCAGATCAAAGTCACAGGGGACGTGAAAGACGGAAATTCTCAGGTACCCCAAATTACATTAAAATCACAGGGAGGGGGAGCCTGGGTGGCTCAGTGGGTTAAAGCCTCTGCCTTCGGCTCAGATCATGATCCCAGGGTCCTGGGATCAAGCCCCACATCGGGCTGTCTGCTCAGCAGGGAGCCTGCTTCCCCCTCTCTCTCTGCCTGCCTCTCTGCCTACTTGTGATCTCTGTCAAATAAATAAATAAAATCTTTTAAATAAATAAATAATAAAATCGCAGGGAAAAGGGGGCCTGGTGCTTAGTCAGTTAAGCACCTGCCTTCGGCTTAAGCATGATCCCAGGGTTCTGGGATCAAGCCCCACATCAGGCACCGTGCTCAGAGGAAAGCCTGCTTCTCCCTCTCTGCCCATGCACCCTCTCACTGTCTCTCTCTCTCTCTCTCAAAATAAATAAAATCTTAAAAAAAATCACAAGGAGACAGTCTTTAAAATCTATTAATAAGCTTTCCATGAAACTTTCTTATATATGCTGAAAATCAAGAAACACTGTACCCAATGCTATTCTACCTCCATCTAGATTACGGTTTTTGAGAATACAAACAATCTTATATAGCTCTCCCTCATCTAAAGAACACAGTATTGGGACACCTGGGTGGCTCACTTAAGCATCTGCCATCAGCTCAGGTTATGATCCCAGGGTTCTAGGATCGAGTCCCGCTCGGACTCCCTGCTCAAAAGGGAGTCTGCTTCTCCCTCTGCCTGCTCTGCCTGCTGCTCCGCTTGCTTTGTGCACGCGTGCCCTCTCTCTCTAACATATAAATAAATAAGATCTTAAAAATAATAATAATAACATAGTATTATAACTCCCAAACTAGTAAGAGTTTAATACATGTTGGTTGCCACATTATTCTACAGACATAAATAAAAATAAGCCATTATTTATATATTGTTAAAATCTAAAAAGACCTAATTACTCCACAAAATAAAGTTTATAAAACACAGTCCCCAGTCTATAGGTATTTAATCACCCTAGACTTAGAAAACTATGATAATGTCTATGGTTTTCAAGGAATTTTTTTTTTTATTTTAACACATCAGCATTTGTTGATGGTGTTAGGTATAGAGAATGGATAGAGAGTAACAGGGTAATAACATGGAAGGCTGGCAGGGGAAAGACTGTAAGAAAGTGAAAAAACTAAAGACCTCTTGGGTGGTCCCTGGATTTCTCTCTCAATGGTCTAATCTGTAAAACCAGCAGAGGCCAAGCTGGAACTCTCCCAAAGCTAGAGTCTTTTTTCTGGTTGCTTCTAGGCTTAGAGTTCAGTGAGGTGGGTGGTGAGTTAAACTGCTGTCTTCCCATACCAGACATTTTTCTGTGGCCATCAGGATAAATCTGGGGAGCTCAATTAACACGTGTCTGACCTTGGTTAAGTCATAATTCCTCAAAAGACATCTGCCATATTGTGACCTACCAGAAAATTCCAAGCAAAGGTTATTAGCTGGCAGTGAAAGGTGTGAAAGCTTTATTCTATAGCATTTTTTTTGTTCTATTTTGTTTAACCAATAATTCTAAGGTACTACAGTTCAAGGTATTTTAAGATAACTAAAACCTCTGCCATAGGAAGTTTGCTTACTATCTGAGAAAAAAGTAAAGAACCAGTGTTTTCATATCAAACCACCTAAAATGCCTATTTACCAAGAACTGATGAAATTCAGAGCAATTAACACATTTGGTTAATGGAGGATACCACAAAGCCATATACAGTTGAGAATATTCCTGGATTCTCTGAATCTACAATTACCACCACCTTAGTGGTAACAAAGGAGTCAAGAAAAGACAGGGCTATCAATAAGACTCTGGGCTTTCATCAGAAAAAACAGAAACGCAGTGATATGCCAAGCGTTCCCACTAAGCCAAGGCCCTCTGAATCAAGAACATCATAGGGCATATTTCCCAACATTTCAAAGTTTGAAAAAAGAACACTTTACATAGTGTCCTACAGTTTACTGATTGCATAAACTAAAAGATAAAGGTGATTCAATGATGACTGATGAAAACCTGGTAGGTTTTCTAAATTACACTCAGCAGGAAACAACACATCACAATGTAGTCTCCTTTTATCAAAGAATGATATCACAATCCCTAGAGAAAATATTGCTTTTCAGCGGTCAGTATTATAATCCCACCAAGGGGTCCCAGGTCATAAGTGAAACAGTTTGTCATCTAAAGTCAAAGCTAAAATGTTTTGTTATAGTCACCTTCTTTTAAGAAAAAAGATAAATGACTCTCCTACAGTTACAATAAAATGTTTTTTTAATATTTTCCCAATTTGATTTTAAATTCCTTAAGGGTAGAAAACATGTCTTTTACCTCTCTCACTTCATACATTACCTAGCACAAGGTAATATGCTTGCTGAGTATTTACAAGATGAATACACAGATACAAACTGTTCTAGTTTCAAAGGCAGACTGGACCTTTTAAACAATTTTAAGTATACTTTCTTTTTATAACTTATCTAGAAACAAAATTATCATAAAAAGGGAAAACTTGCATTAAGACAGCAAAGTATACCCCATCCCCTTTTCCAGCATGCTCTATCCTTACTATCCTGTTTTATTCTCCTCCAGAGCATTTCACCACCATCTGACATACTACATATTTTTGTGTTTATTATCTGCCTCCCATCACCCACTAGAATGAATGTAAGCTTAATGAAGGCAAAGATTTGCTTACTTTGTTTCAAAGCTATATTCCCAGTGTTGAGAACATTCCTTGGGACCCACTACATACTCAGTATAGGTTAAATCCATCTTCAGGATTCATTAACAATGTTCTTATTTCTTCTAGGAGTATCTGTAGAGCTCTAGTTTTGCAATAACAAATGAGTGAATCTTCCAGATATATGCATGTACACAAAAAATCATTTCATCCCTTGTGAAATACAAGGTATTAATACAGCAGGTACCTGAAGGGCACATCTGAGACAGCAAACCATCACATCCTCATCTAATCACAAAAAAGGACCCAGAAAAGCAGACATCACACAATTAAAACTGGCCTAAAACTATCTAAAACTGGTCTAAAACTATAACCTTCAATAACAAGTGGTCATCACTGAAGTTAACGGTCTTCATGCAGCAGCAAAGAACCAATGTAGCACTGACTTGCAAACTGTAACATCACTAACTATTCATAAAACGTGTTGTTTCAGGGAGTTTTTTAACTAGCATGATTCCTATGCAGCAGGAAAAGTGGCTATAATGATACAGTCCTCGCATTTTAATCTAATTACTTTTAAAGGTTTACCTGCCTTGTTTGACTATAAGTTCCTTGTCTACAGGGCCTGTATCTGTTATCCTGTTTGGTTCTCTCAACTGCTAATTATTTCATATTTGCTTAGTTTAAAAAAAAAAAAAAAACTCTCTCCCCATTAACATAATAATCATGAGGGAAGGCAGAGAGACAACAGGGCTGAGCACAACAAATATTTGTTGATAGGAATTCAATACAAAGATCAAGATGCCAATAAAATTAATCTTCAATCTATAACTTCATTTCTAAACAATTCAATTATCATATTAAATATCTACCCAAGGAACCTAATATAAAGGCAATTAAATAAACCTCAATTAATCTGTTAACATTGTTTCAAACCAATATTAAAGTTATGCATAACCAGTTATTGTAATTATATAAATGAAGGGCTATAAACATTAGGTGGCAGCAGCAGTACACTGTATTATAATTCTGAAACTGATTTTTTATATTCTCATATATAGAAACCTGATCCATAAATGGAATCACACAAACAGCTTCACATATAAAATATGCAAAAGGAACTGAAAATGCAATAATAAAACATAAAAATAGCATTATCTCTTTGTATCCATATTTTTCAAATCATTTCTATAATAAAATAATTGAGCAATATCAAAATGGAATTGTCAATTTCCTATAAAATGTATTCAAATTTTTGCTTTCTACCTGTGCTCTAACATTCCACATTCAAGTTGCCAGCTCCTACCTCCAAAATTATATTTACAGCCTGTCCACTTCTCACCATCCTCACCACACCCACCACGGTCCAAGCTACCACCAGAATTCACCCAGATCATTACAACAGCTTCCCTGTTTCTGGGCTTGCCCTCCCCATCCCACTCTCAATCCAGTCTACTCCCCACATGATAGCCAGAGAGATCCTTATAAAAGAGTTAAGTTAGGTCACCTCATTCCTCCGCTCAGAACCCTTCAATGGCTTCCCAACTCAGAGAAAGGCTATATTCTGTCTTCAGCACCTTCTGTGAACAATAGCCCCACTCATCCTACTCCAACCTCACCTCACTACTCTTCCGGGTGCTCGGCTCATTCCATCCAGGCATACTAGTTCTTCATCAGGTCAACAGGCACCATCTACCTCAAGTGCCTTTGCACTTCATATTCTCTTCTGACAGATATCTGTCCACATGAGTTCTTCCCCATATCTCCTTCAGGTCTCTGTTCAAATGCTACCTTAATCTATGACCACTCTATTTAAAATAGTAGCCATACTCTTTCATGGCTTCATTTTCCCCCATTGACACTAATCAGCATCTGACATACTTTATATTGTATATGTTTACTTCTTTACCATATCCCGTACCAGAGCTTAAAATGCACAACAACCAATGTTTTAGTATGTTGTCTTCACAGTTTTACTTCCTGTGCCTTAAAGAGTGCCTGGTAAGTAGTGGCAGTCAAGTATCTGTCAGTAAATGACCCTAATTATCAAACAAGCATATAACAATAGTTTTATAGCTGTTGATAATGCAAGACAATAAACTATTTTAAAAGTTCAAGGGGAACCTGGGTGGCTCATCAGGCTGAGCATCCAACTCTTGATGTTGGCTCAGGTCATGATCTTAAGGGTCGTGAGATTAGGCCCAGCATCAGACTCCGTGCTCAACGTGAAGTATGCTAGTCCCTCTCCCTCTGTTCCTCCCCTGCCCCCTTCACGTGCTCGCTCCCTCTCACTCTCAAATAAATAAAATATTTTTTTCAAGGCTAAAGTGAAGTCAAAGTTTATTTATTTTTAATTTAAGAGAGCACAAGGCAGTGGACTCGGTAAAGGGAGAAGACGACTCCCCACTAAGCAGGGAACCTGATGCAGGGCTCCATCTCAGGACCCCAGGATCATGACCTACCAAAGGCAGAAGCTTAACCAACTGAGCCACCCAGGCAACCCAATAAATAAAATCTTAAACAAACAAACAACAAAAAAAAAAAAGTTCAAGATTACTATCCATTTATTTACTACTTTTTAAGTTCAAGCATGCCACAATTTGTGTGTGTATTTATGTTTAAAAATGAATTGACACTCTTACAAAACATACATTTCAAAGAAATGTGAATTAAAGTCAAATGTGTAACAGTGGCCATCATAATATGCTAAATTTATATTTTTTAAAAATAAGAACCATTTTTACAGTGTCTTTAAAGAATCAGAATTGCAAGCAGCCAATGCTCTTCCTTATACTCAAATCAAACAGGTGAATTCAAAATCACCTGCTATATTTTATCTCATCTACTGACAAGGTTTACGGGTTCAGGCTCCATTGGCTCCAGAGATAGAAAGAATTACAGGTTGGCGTCTACCAAATGACTCTATTGTCAGTGTTGATTGCTTAATTCTGCACTATACCAGTAGCTAACCACTGATTATGAAATGCTCAGTTTTACTCTATTTTCTTTACTCTTTACATACGGTAGAATAAACATTTGAGCAAGAGATGGAAATAATAAAAAACCTCAAGAAACCTTCACAATATAGTACACCTCCAAAATTCTCACCTGTTCTTTGTCAGGATGATCAGTATTATAGTCGACATCCTTAAAAGCAACTTAGAAAACTTTCAATAAACACATAGGTGAAAAAGCCATCACTGTAACTTCTTAATTGTAATATGTAGTAAGAATATATTTTCACATAGCATACTTGCACAGGTTCCAAAGAAAAAGTTACAAAATTGCTTGGAAAAGGTTCTTTTTTTGGTTTGCTTTCTATTGTTTCGTTGTTGTCCTCGGAGGAACATGGGGGGCGGGGGAGGGGGGGAGCACAGAGCATAAAGAGAAATTTTAGAATTTAACTAATGCTGAATATTTTTCGTCCTTCCTTGGTGTGAAACTAAATGAGGGCATGCACTACTATGCTACATCAGTGTACAAAGAAAAGAAAATTATCACGCCACATTATATTCACACAACAAATGAAATAAAACATTATTATTTCTTGATCACAAATCAATTAAAAAGAAACAATGATCACCAAAACCATGGAAATTCAGGCATGCCTTCACTTTCTGAAAGCTGGCTTAGAAAGATCTCTATTACAAATGGGTTTGTGTTCTAAATTTTGATTTGTAAATCACTGACTTGGAATTTAAAACTTTGTTCTCCTACAGGAACAATGTTAAACACATCAGTTAGGCTCCCAAGTTGTCCATAACAGCTGATACTACCCCAATCTACACTTCTTTCTTGGGAGTTGACTCACCTTCATTATTCTTCTTGGGATCCCCTTCTTCTAAACTGTGTCAGTTAAAATGTGCATTAATTGATTTTTCTGGTCTAAGTCAGATACCTAACCACCATGCTTGCTATATGTTGCTATGAAAACAAGCAAACAACTAAAGGGCAAGGCAAGAAGAGTAACCAATACTTTCTGTTCTTCATAACTCTGGAGAAGCCTGGACCCTGATGAGTTTTGTTCATGTTCATAAATGGGATATACTAAACTTACAAATCCTAAATCACATAAAGTAAGTATATAAACCCTATTTCTGAGCAAAAAAGAAAATCACAGCAATTTGTACCTTTATAAAAACAAGTTATGAATTGGATAAGTGAGACCACACACATACACTTCCTTCAAATTCCCGATTACTTAGCCAATGCTATAGAACTTAATAAAAGCCAGGTGACCACAAGGAGCCACAGAATAGGCACAGGGTTTATCTTTGCTTGGCTTTTCCTTCACCCCTTGGGTTCCATGTGCCTCACACAAGGAAGGGTCCCAACTGAGCTGAGAGATTCCTGCTATTCCACTGTCCCAAAGGCTTAACTCACCATTTGGAAGTACTCACACCATGATTCCATTGAAAGGAATGTTTGACAATAAACTTTCCTGATTCCTAAATCAAACAGCATCAACAAGGCCATATCCTCATCTAGTATGAGAGAGCAAAGCTGTTCCCTGAAAATTCCCCTTCTCCTGCCCTTTACAGTCCCAAAGAGCTTGGCTCCCAACAGTCTAATCCTAAGAATGATTTCAGATTCCTCTTCTGAAATTCTGGGTGATTATGACATTGAGTTTGGTCTGAGGACCAAAATATAAATTCTCAATTCTCCATGCTAATGGTTAATCAATTTGGCTAATATAACTAACAGCTCATCTACTATACATCCCACCATGAATGTATATTCTGTATGGCCCCAACTACTTCTCCAAGAAGCTTTCAAAGATTAAGTGAGATAGTATCTGAAGGTACCTAAAACAGGGTCTCCAGCAGAGAGTAAATGTTCCATGAAAGATTACGGTAGTCTGTGCACATAAATACTCTGACTTAGGACCCTAATCTAACAGATTTAATTATTTGCTATCTAATCATCAACATCTATGCAACACTGCTTTAAGTTGCACTTCACAGCATCGCTGTGGTGTTTCTGACCTGTAGATGCTCCACTTAATTCATCTCATACTATTTACAAAGGTAATTCCACGTTTGCGTGTAAGAAATTATTATCTGTCTGATACCAAATAAGGCAGCCAAACTTGTAGAAGAAAAACTGCTCTCTGGAAGGCATGGGGGCAACTTTAGTTCCTCTGTATCTGCTGATACATTGTTAGATAAGGTAATGCTGATCAAATCAAAGGAAGTTATAAATGGCAAATGGAAATCTTTAACAAGGAATCCTGACATTTAACCTCTACGCACATTACTAAGTATCCTTAGTAGCGTGCATCATAGCGTGCATATGATTTCCTTGCCACCAACTGAAAAATAACTTAGGATGGTTTTGAGAAGCTGTGTCCCAGGGAGGACAGCTGAATGCTTGGCCCATCTCACCTTTAAAGAGGGCTGGAAGGGTCCAGTCCAGAGATTCCATGTTCTCTCCTGCTGCTACATGGTTTTCAAAGTAAATGGCATATAGTAATTCCTGAGTAACTGCTTCAAATGCCTTATCAATTAGTCTAATCCTGTTGAGAAAAAAGTTTTAAAATTCCCACACACAATAGTAACATGTTTTAACAGCCTATTCCAAGTTCTCTGCAATAGCTAAACAAACAAACAAAGAAAAATTGAATCTTTCCTATTTGGGACAAGAAAGGTTTAAAATTTTGCTAACAAAAAAAAAATACTTTAAATTTTGATAAAATTCTCTAAACAGCCCGATGTCAAGAAGAGTAGCAGTGGTCTACTATAGACAGAAGGTATCATAGATTCATCTATTACAACAAAGATGCCTAACTCTCAAATATTTATGCTGTGCCTACTATGTGCCAGAAGATATTATTGGAGATATAAGAATAATAATTATACCCCTGGGCCCATACCTAGAGATTATAAGACATATATCCATTTAACTAATACTCAACAAATATTTACAGCACTATCCGTGCTTATTCAGAAAGCTTGTACTGCAGAAAAAAGAGTGGTTAATGCAGTGTACATACCACTGTTAGGTTTTGACAAAAATGAAGTAAAAGGTAGTCAACCAAAAACTTAAAAAAAAAAAAAAACAGCTTTTTTTGCTTTTCCTCTTACAAATGTAAAGAACAGCTGTATTTCTGAAGCCCTAATTATCATTTACCATTCACACACTCAAAAACAGCACCTCACTTCACTGCACTTGTCTAATTTGGTAACATTATATTAGATCTATCACCTAAGTTTTCTTCCTGGCATGAGTATAATGCTGACTTTGAAACTTAAGAAATACCAGAGAGTTATATCCTATCAGACACTTCACATTATGAGTAATCTTCATCGGTGGCAGTAAAATATAGAATAGAATTGCTTTATTGCTATTGCTACCCTTGCTGAAGACAACGACTGTAAAAGGGGAGGTGAAATATGTCAATACCTATAAACATTTCTCCAGGCAACAGAGCACTTTTTGGCTTAAAGGCAAACTGAAGAAGACAATCTTGCACTGCACTGAAAACTCCTCTACAGAAAACTGGATAGCAAGGTATTACAAATACCCTAATTATGGTAACACAATTTACCCTTACCATATATGAGGATCACCCTTATCACTATGGCACTAAAATGACAGTAACAAAATCAAAATTTAAAAAATGGGGAGGTGGGTGGGAAGAGTGGTAGAAAGGAGTCAAGGTTAAGGTAAGCATATAATCAATCTCCCCCTGCAAGTTGGAAAATCAGGTTGTAGGATAGCCTTAAAGGATGAAAAATGATAACGAAATAGTCTTTTTACTACCTTTTTTAGCTAATAAGATAAAAGACTCAGGAGACAGATACAAAATCTAAGCCTTAATATAAGAACAAAATTCTAAAATTAAATTCCAAAAATGTCTTTCTAGGCTTTAAAATAACCTACCTTAGTATTACCAAACCACAGTTTTGTTACCTTATAGGTAGAATGATAGGGACTCACATTTTTTTTTATTATATTCATTCTTGTACTGTTTGAGCCTTTTTATACAGTGAGCATGTGCTAATTTTTAGTCATAAAAAATAAATTAGCACTAAAACCTATTCCTTAATTTGAGAAACTACGCTATTACTATTATTGGTATTAGATAACATGAAATTATTAAACTACTAAAAGATGACTTTTTCCCAGCTACTAGGAATGATTCATTTTTAAAAGCATTTGTTTCCATTCATCCATATATACACATTCATTCATGTATTTAATTACAGGATAATTAAATAGGATAGAAAGAAAAAAGTATTAAAGGAATCCAAGTATTTCCTAGATTTCTCAGTGTGCAATAACTTTCAACTCTCCTCCCTATAATTATATTTTGTTTTTTAAAAAGAACAAATACTTGGGGCCCCTGGGTGGCTCAGTGGGTTAAAGCCTCTGCCTTCAGCTCAGGTCATGATCCCAGGGTCCTGGGATAGAGCCCCGCAGGGAGCCAGCCTGCTTCCTCCTCTCTCTCTGCCTGCTTCTCTGTCTACTTGTGATCTCTGTCAAATAAATAAATAAAATCTTTAAAAAGAACAAATACTAAACACACTTTTAGGGAACTACGCAAAATCTCACATTAAAATTATTTACATAACTGCTGCTGGTAAAAATTCGTAAATGTTGATGATATTTCTTTCCTACAAAATGAAAGCTCTTGCAGGTGGCTCAGTACAAAAGTCTGAAAAACTTTTATGTCAATGGCAAGAAGTGCTGTATATAGTAACCATCTAATGATAAAAATCGGCAAAAAAAAAAAGTGGTGTGTCTAGTTGACAATCTATACTGAAAACTTGTTTGCTTGTTTGCCTGCCCAGTTACCCTGCTCTACATTTCTAGTTAAAACCACCCTGCATTAAGAATAAATAAATAAATAAAAACAGCTTCTTTTTCTTCTCTTATCTTAGGGAGAGAAAAGTAAAAGCAAGGAAAAAATACTAGAATTTAGATACTTTGTAGAAAAAGAGAGGAAGATACATAAAACACAGATACACAGGTACATATAGAAACAGGTATCATGTTTTCTTCACCCATCCATCCATCCACAGATACCAATCTATATCCATTCTTTCAAATCTTTATTCATCCTGCTTCCCATCTAAATTAAATTTGACCCTCACTGCTGCGTCTGATCCATTCTTCTCACCACTCCCCAAGTTATCTAACTAAAACATAGCTCTGATCATGTTACTCCCTTGTTTAAAAATTTTCACTGTCTGGGGCACCTGGGTGGCTCAGTTGGTTAAGCATCTTCCTTCAGCTCTGGTCATAATCCCGGGGTCCTGAGTACAAGCCCAGCCTCAGGCTTCCTGCTCAGTGGGGAATACTCTTGCCCCTCTCCTTCTCTTTCTACCCCTCTCCCCAGCTCATGTTAGTGTAGACAGATATGCACACCCTCTCTCAAATAAAATCTTTTTTTTAATTGTCTAAAAATAAAGTCCAGTGATCTTAGAATTAATTGTACTTTTTTTAGCCCCACCTATTTGTTTGCTTTATACTTCCTTCTATCTAAATGTTCCGACCCATTAAAACCCACCATTTTAGAAACTCTGAATGTATCCTCTATTTACACCTTTGCTCATACACTGCTCCATGTACCCAGAATAGGCTACCTTGCTCCTGCCTCTGCCTATTATTATGCCATGCTTTCCATAAAACCTCCCTCACATCCTTCCAGGTAGAATTAATTTGTCTTTCCTGACTTCTCAAGGCATTCTTGGTATATTTAAATCACGGAATTCCCCACATCTTGTCATACATAATAGTTAGCTCTATACAATAAGTCTTACACCCCAACAGATTATAGGCTTATCAAAGGGAGCTGCCTAGAGTTCAGCAATCACATCCTACTGTTAAACACACCCCCCAACAATTCTAACAAAGGATCCCACATGTTTTAGATAGTCAATAATGTTTGACACACCTGTGGTTCTATCTGTAAATCACTTTTTCTCATTTGACATAGAGAGCTAGCTTCAAAAAGAAGGCTATGTCCAAAAAGTCAACTGAACTTGACTGAATAAGAAAGCGACTTAAAGACTGATACCTATTACTTATAATAGAAGTTTCTCACAGTTTATCTAAATATGCCAAATCCCTCACCACTATTTAATGAAACCCTGAAGAACAAGTAATAGTCAGAATAAGGAAACAGGGAAATTAAGGAGAGATGAGAGAACAGAAGCAGCAACATGAGAAAAGGCAAAGAAAAAATGGGCATTGGGAATGGTTTGGCTAGAGGTAAGTGAGTTGAAATGTTGGGTTCCTTTTATAGGCCCCCAAAGAGCCTGAACTAGTTGGCAATAAAAATTATTTGGTAAATGAATGATAACATTCAAAGGACAAAGGGCCAGAAAAGGGAGAGATATGACATTTCTTTTATTTTGGCCTCTGATGATTACATTTTTAAAAAATTTATGGACTATAGCAGAGATATAAATGGACAGACTCATTTCTCTTGAATTGGATCATATACCAAAACACACCCATTAAATAAATGTACATACTGAGAGATTCAGCTGTCCAAAGAATGGCTCTAACTGCAAAAATTTTTGCAAAGACCTAATTGGAATAAGAGCTGACACTGAGATCGCTACTATACCAGTATGGCCCTAAGCCAAACCTCTTGTTCTGGCTGACCATGCAGGGTATGTCACTGGACATTAACCTCACACAACATGCAACAAGCCACCAAGTGTCTAGTCCTCTTGTGTCTGCCTTAGGCCAGATCCTACCAGATCCTACCTTTACTTATAGTAGAGCCAACCCAAGAAGGCAAAAATAAAGTCATTTCTACCCTTCTTATTAACATCTAGCTATTATCATCATTTAGTAAACCAAATTTCTATAATGAGTGAGATAAGAAAGACTTAATAAGCCAGGCTAGCATTCCAAACTTCCCATGACCAGGTCCAAGAGGTGCCTTGGGTCTCATGTGCCACTACTCCTTTACTGCACCTCTATTCTCCAGCTAAACTTCACTGAATACTCCCCACATAAGCAACACTGACACTCAGAATCCTCTAGTTATTTCTCTGACCTCCCACAGAACTCAACCACACTGCTCTCATATTTGCCATTTTATGACTTGTTCTATATCCATCTGAAGGGCTCTAAAGCAGTAAAGATACTGAAAACTTCCTTTATTAATGGGCATTCTAGAATCATAGAAAAATACAAGCTTTGGAATCAGATAGGTCTGGATCTGAAACCCAGATCTGCTGCTTTCTGGTTATAGAATCTTAGGCAGGCCACTTAATTCTCTCAATGGAAGTTTCTTCTTTTGCAAATGCTATCTATAATGTGTCACTACTAGTTATCCTAAGAATTAGAGCTAGCATATGTAAATGGTCTGGCACTATACTAGGCCCGGAGTAGGGACCCAATATGTCAGTTGCTATTATCACTCAACGTTGTACCCCTCTATGTCCCCCTCCCCACAGGTCCATTACATCACCTAATTATTAAAAATAAGAAAATTAACACCACAGAAAATAAACGGGGCCCATAAGTTAAATTTCATTTTAACCAGGCTTGCCGCAACCAGAATTACTTGGGGGAAAAAACTGTTTAGTAATAACACTGTTACTCAAAAGAAATGTACATATGAAGTCTTCATGAAGAAGCCAATTTTCATATATTAACTCATTAAGAGATCAGAGATGCCTTAAGTTACTATAGAGGTGTCAGAACTGTTAAATGCCTTAAGTGAAAATGTTTCTTCACATCCTATCTTTAAATTGCTTCTTTGAAGAAAAATAAAATTATTTTAAAAGGTTTCATGAAAAGACTCCATTAGCAAGGGGTTAGGACAGAGACTTGACAATAAACACATACATGGAATTGCTTTGTTACACTGATTTTGAAGTAAAACATCGGAAAGCTATATTATATATGGCCTTTAGGAAAATATAAGTGTGACACATCCCATAGATTGACTATACCTGAGGAACAAGAGGCCACATGACAAAAGACCTAAATGCAAAAACAAAGCTACGGCAAGTTTTCGAAAATCAGAATTACTATAACCATAATTTCAAAAAGTAAAATGATGCCTCCTGCCTGTAGTGGCTATGGGAACTGTTCAAACCAATGCATGTCTATTGTTAACATGCCCAAGGGTGAAAGTCGGTAGCTACCAAAACATAAGAGGCAGTGAAGCAAAACATAAGGTAGGCCTTTTAGAAAGACATTTCCTAAATCTAAGGACATCTGAATGCACTAACACACAACCTGTATGCCCTGCGCTTTCCCAGCTCTACACTTCTGTTAGCTTTCTTCAGCCCGCCCAAGGTGCCTAAGTGTCATTCTGCTTTTTGGCTCCCTCAAATACCACCTCTTACCACGGCCCTCTGCACTCTGTACTGCATTAGCAGTGGCCCCTTTCCCTTCATCATGTCCCAGGCATGTTTCACTTACCCTGACCTGTATTACCTGCATGCTCCAATTTATATGGAAAAGTTATTTTGTTTCACAGAAGCTCTCTCCCCTACTGAATTACAAACTTGCTATGGACAGAATGTTCTTACAAAGAAGAGTTGTGAAAAGAGTAAAGATTCGGTAAATGCCTGTTGAATGAAAAGGGAATAAAAAGAATTTTTTGCAGTCTGTAATTATTTTTAGTGTAATTATGTTCTAGCATAATTATATTAGTTTCCATTTCTAAACAAATTCTAAAACAATGGTTCATATCCTACTAACAAGAGGAAGGTAAGAAAAAAACACTATTTTGTGGGGTTTTTGGTTTGTTTGGAAATAGGTGACTAAAGTGTCAAATTCTGTTTGCAGGTAGTTTGTTCAACTTCCAGCCTACGTCTCCCACTCAAAGAATGCAAGCCGCAGTCTGCCGCACTTGGTACACCTCGGGGGCTTCCCACTCACTCGCCCTCTGCTTTCAACTTCCCTTGCACAGGTCCCTCAGAAAGCAGAAGGGCTTTCTGAGGCTAAGAATCTGGGAGTCACAGGACCCAGTCTTCCCAAAAACCCAATGGTGTCATGGTTCCTGGGTGGCTTTGTGGGTTAAGGATCTGCCTTCGGCTCAGGTCATGATCCCAGGGTCCTGGGATGAAGCCCCGCATCAGGGCTGAACAGGGAGCCTGCTTCTCCCTCTCCCTCTCTGCCTGCCACTCTGCCTTCTTGTGCTCTCTCGCTGTCAAATAAATAAATTCTTAAAAAGGAAAAAAAAACCAATGGTATGGAAAGAGAAGGAGAGAAGGGCTGTTCAACAAAAACCAAGTTAAGAGGAATAACTAAATAAAATGTGTAAACAGTACAGTTATATAAGAAAATGCTCTTATTTTTTAAGATGCACACTGACCAAAAAAAAAAAATATGCCTACTAATCTAAGTAATGTCATACTTTATAGGACTTGTTTTAAAACTTTCAAGAGCAAGCTGATAAAGCAAGCATGGTAACTCATTATTAACCTATAATTATAAGTACAGGTGAAATGTATACGGAGTGTTCAAAATATTCTATCTAGCTTTTTTCATGTATTTCAAATTTTTCATAATAGAAGTTAAAAAGAATTTTTTAAATAGAATTAAAAATTTGAGTCTGTAAGAACTGACTTCTACTCCCAGCTAGCCTATGCACTATATGGACACAGGTAAGTTACTAAACCTCTGTCAACCTTAGTTCTTCTCTGGTTAAAAAATGGCAATACAAAGCTCAAAGACTTGTTCAAAGATTAAATTGTATGTAACATAATTAGGACAACGACATCCCACAATAATTACATGTTAGTTATTATTAAAATTCCTGCTGGAAGGCAGAATAGCCTAATTAAAGAGTTTTATTTTCTCACTGCACCCAGAACTTACTGCTGTGGGAGGAGAGCGGGTACATGGAAAGAAAGGTCAATCACCTTTCTCCAGTCCAGCACTTGCTAAGAAACTACAACAGCAGCTAAAAGCCACAGAATGGAACAAAGGAAGGAAAAGGTGGCTCAAGTGCCATCTCCATCAGCAAGAGAAGGCCTAGAGCATACTCTGTGACTGATGGCTCCCACAGTCCCCCACCTTCCCCATTTCCCCCACGTCACCACCACAAATAAGAAACAGAGAAGAGAGCCAGAAGCATTCAATTTCTTTAACAGGAATAATCAGATATGTCATTAACAACAAAAATAACTATGATCCCTACAATAAAGAAAAAAAAGTAAGAGTTATGTACTCTTTTAAAAGCCAAAGCAAGTTAAATTCAGTCTCCTAGAAGAAATGATGTCAATATTTCAATGGCACCTCCACATAGGAAGCATTTCTCCCCTCTTGAAAGAAAGAGACCAGACATATTTGCTTCTATTTTAAGCCATTCTCCTTAGTGCAGAAAATTCTGTAACCAAACGGAAAAACTTTCTACCCTAAATATGCGAAGAGTACATTTAGCTTAATTCTTCCTTTTGTGCTTGGAATATATTTGCTCATAAGCATACTGAAGGCTTACTCACACCATAGCTCATGGCTCACAGGTTCCACCCTTCTCCAAGCTAACAACATTCTGATAAAAAGAAACAAATAACCCCTTCATTAAAAACAGAAAATAGATAAAGCCCTAGTACGTATACACACATCACTGTCAGTAAAAGGAAAACAAAGGAATATAGTACATATACACACATCACTGTCAGTAAAAGGAAAACAAAGGAATAGAGGACATAACAACAAGAACAAGAGTCACAGCTGCCTGCAGCAATGTTCCTGTCGCTGCAGGATAAACAGTGATGATGTGAACATAAACAGCAGCTTATACTTAGAGTTTTCTATGAAGCTAACTGCTGTGCTAAGTGATTTCTATGTGTTAATTCACGTACTCCTCATAGTCAATGAAGTATTAGGACTCTAATTACCCACTCTGCAAATGAAGAAAATGAAATTTAGTGGTTTCACAAAGATCACAAAGCCACATGCAGGAGAGATGAGACTGGAACCCAAGTCTGTCCCCAAAGCCCCTGCTGTCCATTACAGAACTGCAAGACCTCTCTCAAATGGAGTCCTACACCTGCTGAAAGCCTAATGCTTGACTATGGCACTGCCAAAGCCATTCAGTGGCAAGACAATGATAAGCCAGAATCATCTTCCCACCATCCAATAAAAACTGCTTAAAGCTAATTCTGGCTGTATACTTTTAAGAGAAAGAAAAATCCTACTTTTGTAACAGAATTAGCTTCGTAAAAAATATTTATTTTTCCCATATTGTGAGTTCAAACTCACTGTATCCAGAAACCTTAGAATGACTCATTCTCTGAAGGTTAAAGTGTTAATATACTTAAGAATGGAAAATTTGTGTCAGTAATACTTAAGAGACACACTAGTAATTCAATAAAATAGCATGTAAGGTACCAACATAGCATAAAATATACACACTCCTCATTTTTACCTTTTAAAATCTCTTAAAAGATAGATATTTAATTTCAACCACAGAAAAATAAGAACGCAACTACTAAAAGCAATCTTTTTAGGAAAACAATACATTTTTCAGGCCTGAACCCTTCCAAATCCCTATCTACTTTAAACCAATTAAATTTAATGAAGGCCAAGAGACTAAATGAAGCAAACATACCAGAGTTTAGCCACAAAATGTACATTTCATATTTGCTCATGAAAACATTCACAGTCTGAACAAGACTTTTTGATCCAAGCCTATCAGTACTGTGGGCATTACAGGAAGCATTTAATGATTGGAATACCATTTGGCCACACAAGGTCTTAAACAAGTGTCTGGTTCACACTTACTAATTAAAAAACAAACTTTGGAAATGTTAACACATGAAATGTTCTTTACTGATTCTATTGACAGAATTTTTTTTGTACTTCAGAACACAAAAGCATAAATATATTGGTTCTCAGTATTCGTTCATTTTAAAATGATCAAAGACATAATTATACATATAAACATTTGTGATTCTATATTTTTATGATTAAGTAGTAAGTAGAAATTAAAATACCATTTCCATTATTATATATATAAATTTATACTCCATTTATTTTTTTTTACTCAAGAGAGGAAAAATTTCTGCACATCAATTATTTTGTTTCTATAGACAATTCACTCCAAAATGGTTTTTCTAAACCTTTTATATAAGAATTTTTCTTCATTCTGTTATGAACTGTCATGATTTTATTTCTGAAAAAAAAAGTGTAAGTCTTTAAGTCTATATTACTTTAAGCAGGTTCAAATTCATCCACTTTACTCTTATTTTTCTCTCCAACTATATGATGAACATTCTCCAGCAAAAATAATTTCTAACATACAACTTTTCACTGAAGCATATTTTATATATATGAATATGTCTATTAAGATGCCATTTTTTACTCCACATTAACTAATGAAAGAACACAGAATTAAAGGCTGCAGTAAATTTGAATAAACGTAGAAATTTCTAATTCCTAAGAAAAAGCTTCAATAGTACAAAGTTAAGTTCAATGTATTTGAAGGAAGAGAAATTAATAAATTAGAAATGAAATGGAATAAGAAGGGGAAGAGATAAGGAACCACAATTACTGGCATTTTGATAATGTTGATAATAATGATTAACAAATACTGGACATTTAATAAGTCAGTCAGTTTAAATACCTTGTGTCACTTAATAATGCTATAACCCAGTGAGGTAAATACTACTAACAGCTCCATTTCACAGATGGGGACCCTGAAGCACAGAAAACTAAAGTAACATTTCCAAGACCACTTAACTAGTCAGTGCTTCTTTGGATATAAATGATTTTTAGTCTGTAACAAATCCAGAAATTTAAAAAGAAACTGTTCATGTCAATCATCAACCAATAGTTTTTAATATCTCATTTCTCTAGGGAAACTGAAACACATTCAATTCCACCTTCCTTCAACAACAAAAATCCCACCATCATCACCTCCTAGGAAAGAATTTTTTTTACTGAATTCTAAGTAAGTCATTATTCTAAGAAGGTCATTATTAAGAGTTAAAAACCCACAGTATAATATTTATTTAGAAAAAATATATTTATTTAGAAGCCTCTTTAAAAAAATAAATAAATGAATTCTATTTTCTGTCTCATTGACTACAAGAGGGTCAAAGTAGAGGCTCTGAGATTATGTCCAACAAATGAAGATCCCAATCTCAGAGTTTATGTAGACATTACAAAAACCATTCCAATACCAAGTGTTTATTTTAGTATTGGCTGGCTGCCCAGAGAACGCCAGAATACATTTTAACCAAGTGGACAGAAAACCAAGCAAGATGATTCGAACTCCACTTTAAATATACTCAGGTCTATATAACACCACAACACAACTTCCTCTTATTACTTTTATACATAATCAGACTCCTCAAAGTCCCGTAATTCATTTCTCAATTTACAGTTCACACTCTTATATACCTCGAATTTTAATTGAATTTTGGAGATTTAAAGAAAAAAGCACTAAACCACCAATACTGGTATCTTGTTTTCTAAAGTGACATCTGTGAAAAAGATATAATATTAAAAGAACACACATGGGTATATTTTAACTGGAAAGAATTAGAAAGGTTGTACTGTGTTTATGAATACATATAAAGTTATTTATAGATCGTACGTGCAGCACCTATATAATTCCATAATAATAGCCTCTCTCTTGATTTTTAAATTAAACCTTGAACATTACTCTAGCTGAGTCTCAAGAGGAAAGAATTATGAATGGGCCAAATTCTGTTCTTTATTTCAAAGCGTTAGTGTGAAATAATAAAGAGCTAATATGGTCCTGACAATTACTGTACATTTCATTAAAATTTCATCTTTGTCCCATTTAAGGACTCACTACGTGCTTGTGGCCATATGGAATCAGTTATACAGACTCTGATTTCTTCTCCATAAACATTACTTCACTACTTACACGGTTAACAAAAATAACATAAACTAAGAAATAATTTACACCATTTTTATAGTTCAGTTTTCCAACAATTCCATTCAAATCACCAACACATCATCAGGTCAAATTTCATCACAATGAAGTTGAAAGGAATTTTAAATTTTTCACAAAAGAACACAGAAGTCCCAAATAAGTGTTCATTAACGTAAAATGAAAAAAAATTAATAGCTAATTTTTAAGCAAGAGTGCTATGCTTTTTTTCAACATACATTTCAGTGCTACTGAATGAAACAGTAAACACGAAACAATTTATATGAACCATGAAGTATTAACAACAGTGATCAACTCTTCATTCTTCAAATGGCCTGCCAACACTGCAACAGTCACTCCAGAAGCACAGCCAGGGTGTAACAAGAAACAGGACAAGTCACTGAGTCCCCTTTGGGCACTGGGTCTCATGTAGGAAGAAATGAACTAATCCTTAGTTTGTAAACTTTTAAAGCAGGAACCTGGCTACAATCAAGCCCCAACGGAAAAGAGTTAAAAGTAGACCTGCACTGAACTCCTTCCAGTAGCGATGCCTGAAGCAGTTCTGGGTAGCACCTAGAGCCTCAGAAAAGCGTGATGGGAAAAATCTACACATATGAAAAGACCTATCATCCCTCACGCATATTCTCAAGTATTAGCTCCCAAATTCTTTGCATCGTGATTACAGTAATACAATCATGCACATTGCTGCTCCCAAAAATATCATTCTAGATATTTATCAATCTAGAAACTAGATGAACAATTATATTCAATAAATGTTTACTGAATGGCTATCTACTGGGTGCTAGATTATGATGATTAATAGTGAGTAAGACACAGTTTTGCCCTTAAAAAGGAGCCTACAAGCTACAGGGGAGACAGATACAAGCAATTACAATACAAACAAGCAAACGATACTGTGGGAGTAGCAATGGGTGCGACCAAGAAACACAACGGGCAGCTTACTCAAATTGGTGGTATCAGAAAGGCTTCCCAGAAAAATTACATCTACACTAACAAAACAAATATATATGGTCTGATATTAAATATTATTCTAACTCAAGTGAATTCACTCACTTTCTAACC
This sequence comes from Mellivora capensis, assembly GCA_004024625.1. NCBI lineage: Eukaryota > Metazoa > Chordata > Mammalia > Carnivora > Mustelidae > Mellivora > Mellivora capensis. The sequence continues at coordinate 269,489 of PISX010000508.1, forward strand.
ACACTCCCCAACAAACTCTCCCGTTTTACTCACCACACATTCTAACCTACTCATCCTTAATCTATGGTTTTGGGGTGAAACTGACAATGGATATGTTAATGTGAAGAAATAATATCCTTTCAGGAGTAAAGGCTAAATGGACATAATCCCATAGGGGTGAATTAACACAACAGGATTGAGGATGGGTAAGGCTGCACAGTTACTCATATAAACTCTATCCATGCATTTTCTATAGAAGGTGAGGGCCAATTTATGTTCAATCCTTCAGGTCCAAAACTATTTCAGAATTCTCAGTGTTGGGGCGCCTGGGTGGCTCAGTGGGTTAAAGCCTCTGCCTTCTGCTCGGGTCATGATCCTGGGGTCCTGGGATCAAGCCCCGCATCGGGCTCTCTGCTCAGCGGGGAGCCTGCTTCCTCCTCCCTCTCTGCCTGCCTCTCTGCCTACTTGTGATCTGTCAAATAAATAAATAAAATCTTAAAAAAAAAAAAAAAAGAATTCTCAGTGTTGTCACTTGTATAAACCTGACCCAGCAATTATTTAAATCAATGTTTTGAAAAGATCTGAATGAATACTATATATATTAACCACAAGATTTTTTTTTCCAAAACCAATAAAATCTCCAAATAACTCTATTAAGGAAACAATACAATTTGACCAATTTGTTATCACAGTCATTTTATTCCTTAAAAATTATATTTGAGGGGCACCTGGGTGGCTCAATGGGTTAAAGCCTCTGCCTTCAGCTCAGGTCATGATCCCAGAGTCCTGGGATCAAGCCCCACCATCTGGCTCTCTGCTCAGCAGGGAGCCTACTTCCCTTCCTCTCTTCTCTGCCTGCCTCTCTGCCTACTTGTGATCTGTCTGTCAAATGAATAAATAAAATCTTTTAAAAAAATTATATTTGAGTCAAGTGATTTTTATCTATTTTTCTCTTTTATTATACCTTAATATTTTAATAGAAAATTCAAATTCAACTATTAAAAGTTTTATGAAATCAAAACCTTTTTAAGGCAAAACATTAACATTTCAGAATTCTCACAGTTAACAGAATATAAATAAAACTGCCTAATATATTTGCGAAAAAAACCCAAAACAAACAAAAAACCCACAAAGGTTAAGGAACAGAAATCACCCAAACCAAGTATTTATTAATTAAAAACAAAAACAAAAAACAAAAAACTAGTCCACCATAAATTCCTCTTTTTATATAATAAAAATTCAGGCATAACTGCCTTGTTCATAAGGGGAATTTAAAATGTACATGGGAAGTGTTTTTATAAAAATTCATAGTAAAGTTCTTCTAACTAGAAAACTACACACATAACAAACACATAATATTTCCTCAGAATTAAACTGAAACTGAATTTTTTTAAAAAATTATTATGACAAAGACCATTCCCTAATAAAAACTGACCTTCCAGTAATATCTTCAAATTGCCGAGCCTTTACTATAGTAAAAAATTCAAATTCACAATAACAATATGTATTCTCAATGCTATACTATCAAAAGAATAATGTGGTGGTGGTATGTTTTTTGGTTTTTGGTTTTTTCCCATTCACTGAGGGCATCAATGACAAAATTAAAATTGAAAATCTTCTTAGGAGAAAAAGGAAGATACTTTAAATTGCAATAGTAAGAGTTGACCTATGTGATATTTATCAGAAAATTTTTCATTACTTGAAAACAAATAGGTCCACTTACAGGTTCATGAGCTATGACTGAGTTCAAATGGTTGGGGCTTGCTTAACCCCAGGTACTGATTTGATGCTCCATAAGCACAATCTTTCATAGAATCCATGTTATTTTTTTCTCATAATTACTAAGTGCCAAGACATATAAACAGCGCATCAAGAAAAAAAAAACTGAATAGTTTCACAATTTCAAAATTTATTACTTCAGAGACTGGCATAAAAATATGTCTAATAATCTGAGATCATTCACTCATGAGCTGACCCTACCTGTTTATAAACAATTCATTTCCTCACCAAAGTTCAAAAGAAAAAAAGGCCAGCACCAAAAAGGTGATTTAGGAATAGAGCAATAAAATATGAAGGAGAAACACTTTTTGTTTATTTATTTAACCGAAACAGAGGCTGGTGCAGCTGTAGGAGCCTCTTCTGACTGATGTGACATGAGTCACTACATTTAAAAACAGGCGCTTTAAACAGATGGCTGTTCAGCAAAAGACTTCAGGCATTATTTCCCACTTAGTCACATTTGCCAAAGAAGAGGGCACTAGTTTTCTGCTACAGCTTCAGTGTACATACACTGACAATTATACACAGGACCACGGATTGGTGATAAGTAACTGCTAACCAGTATCAAGTTGTCCACCATAATTTACATTTTTAAGAGTGTTGCTAGTTACAAAGAAACACCAAGAAGCAAAATTTACAGCCCAGGTAAAGAATTAATTTGAAAGGACTTAAATGTAGGCTACAGCTAATATACAATTCAAAGACTACACTAATAAGTATTTCAAGTTACATTTCCTTTTTAGTCATTTGTTCATGTTGGAAGTTTTCACTGCTGAAGTAATGACCACCAAAAAGTATAGCTGGAGCTTAAACCAATTAAGGATTGGCTGATATTCACATAATGACACTTTTTTGAATCAGTTTTCCAAAAGCACATTACAATACATGCTTAAAATACTAGCCTTCACTACCTGCTTTTGGATTATGAGGTCTACGTTAATTACCCAAAGAAACACAGCAGGTCTTCTGCACTGGTGCTGTATGCAAACTCTAAGATAAATGACATTCCTCAAGTGAAAACATACTAGAATGTGTCCTCAAGAAAGGATAGAAGGCCAATCTGAGGATATGTCTGAGCAAGACTGAGAAAGCTTAAAGCAATAACAAGGACATCATCACTTCTGTGGGCTCCTATGACAGCCTCATGACCAGAAGGCCCATGCTCACTTAGGCCACATCCAGTTCTGCCCCCCTTGCACACTGAAGCCTGGCAGGGCTACAGTTCCCATCTCGATCCCCAGCCACCCAAGCCCTATGCCTGCTTAAAATACGTAATGTGGAAGGGCGCCTGGGTGGCTCAGTCATTTAAGCAACCACCTTTGTCTCAAGTCATGATCTTGGGATCCTGGATCAAGCCCTGCATCAGGCTCCCTGCTCAGTGGGGAGTCTGCTTATCCCTCTCCCTCTGCCACTCTTCCACTCGTGCTCGTGTGCACTCACTCTCTCTCACTGTCAAATAAATAAATAAAATAAAATCCTTAAAAAAAAAAAATACGTAACATGGATTCAGTCTCCTTGTGCTTGAGATAAAGACTCAAAACCTTATCATGCCTGAAAGGCCAGTGGCAGCTTGGCTATGCCTCATCTATCCATAGATAACACTCAGATCTGCAACACTCAGATCTGCTTCACCTGATACCACACTCCCAGGCATTCTCTCCACTAGAGCCACACTGGTCTCCTTCACGCCTGGAATACACTAAGCCTTCTGCCACCAATAGTTCCTATCTTCTCTCTCGCATAATAACGTCACTCCTCTCTTCACCTCCTTCAAGTGTGCTTTACTGTCACATCTCAGTCCAAATACCGCTTCCTCAGATAACACCGATTTCCTTTTATGAAGCCCCATATTATCTGTATACCAAGCACTGTACAGTCTGCAATTGCTATACCTCATTTTTTTTCCCATCTACTTAGGTGATTTTATTAACAACTCCCCTCTTCCCCACAGCCTAAATAAAAAAAATTGTTAAATCCAAGTTTGTACTCAACACTGTATTTCCCAGTACTTGTGCACAGTGACTAGCACAAACTGAGCATTCAATAAATCTGTTGAATGAATGAGTGAAGAGGGGGATTTAAAGAAATCAATATGCATCTTTCATTGGAAAATTTATTGCCACATTTTCAGTTGTAATCCCACAACAATTCATTTTCACTGAATTGGAAATTTGTGAAAAGTACTCTTCAGGGATCAAATTTTTCATACTCTGACTTCAAGAATGAAGACTAAATTCTTCATACAAGACCCCATTAATTTACATCACAAAAATAATAGTGTATTCTAGAATTAAGTCTTTAAAAACCAGACTGCTAAAAAGAGACAAAAGATTAAAAATGAGTTGATGAAGAAATGGATAGGAGAATGGATTGAAAACAAATCTCAGACAATAAAGAAACTCCCTGAAGAGAATAAATGGCATATAGAAAAGAATATATTTGGGGCGCCTGGGTGGCTCAGTGGGTTAAAGCCTCTGCCTTTGGCTCAGGTCATGGTCCCAGGGTCCTGGGATGGAGCCCCGCATCAGGCT